>CM055828.1:30653762-31118762 GCA_029582265.1 Zoroaster sp. YZ-2022 | reverse complement strand
AAAATGAGTGTTTTTTCTGTTAAACGTATTTTAATTTCGATTTTCTAGTCTCAATTTTAATATACCATAAAACTAAACTGTGGTTATTTTCATCCCGTTTTTCTGTTCTAAAAAATGAACGAAAAACGTTGAAAGTATTTTCCTTTTTCTAAATGCGTCGGCACTTTTAATTTTCTTTTTGTTGCCATGAAACGATATCCAATTGTAGCCAAAATTGCTGGATCGATGGTCGAAGGAAAAGCGCATCACTGCACCAATATTGAAGCTGACCGATGACCAGAAACCGGAGACTTCTTTTGGTCTTAAGTTGCCCACTTTTTGAAATTGTAGTTTCACGATGATAAACGCACTGTTTGAAAGTATAAATTTCAAACTTCTCAAATGTACAAGTTATTCAACAACAGAACAGTTATTTACGGCGTAAATGATTTATTAAAACAATTGCCCCTTCTAGAAACGGCTTATTTTGCTCTCAATTGTCCCTTTGTGAAAACGGAAACGCACAGCGCTCCACTACAGACCTGCTCCCCGGAAAAACGTCTCGCAAGAAATGTTGTCCTCACAGCGCGTGTAAAAACCATGCGGAATTATCGACATATCACATAAGTAGTTTTGCGTTTTTCACAAACTTCGTCAAAGCGTTTTCACGAAGGGACAATTGGGAAGGTCGTGTTGATTTAAGCGTTTTCTCGAAGGGATTATTGTCTTAAATTACTAATTACGTTGTGATTAACCATCCTGTTGTTGAAAAGTATACCCCCCAGAATGAGTGCTCACAGCCAAATAAGACTAAGAGCCAAAACCTAACATAAATGAGGCAGTATCGTCACGATCAGAGCACGGTTTTCAACATGGCACGGAATCGGTGTCCTAGTTTAAGATCAACCCAGTGACTGAAAATTACTGGCTCATTTATGCAGCAGCAACGGTAAAATGCCTATGTGGGGTATTATTTGCGGTTACTCAGTTAATCTAAAATTATAAGCATTCCGATTCCATGCCCTGTTGATCGTGACGATATTGTCCCTTTAATAGATGGGTCCTAAACAACTTTTAATGTCATAACATTTTAATGTCATAAAAAGAAAAGTATCAGGAAACTAATTAACTTTCTTTTTCTCTGAACCCCCTTTTCCGCGAATTCACCGTTTTCAAGTCTGTGTAGCTTAACCCCGCTTCAAGTTAAATACTATTATAAACATAATTTCCCGGTGATTTTCGTGGTAATTGTATCATTAGGGAAACGAGCCCAGTCTAATGTCACGGTTGCCAACCCCCGATTCGGGGGTTCGAGGTGTGATATTCTTGCAGTCCTCCCAGCTTGGGGGTATCCACAAGTTAACAAGATAAACATCTCTTTTCATACCTTTGTAATTGATTGGGTCACTGAGTGGTCAACTTCCGGCCGTGTATACAAGAATTAATGACTTGCACGCAGGTGCGGTTGTGCGTGACAACGTAAAAGTGTGTAAGTTTTACTTATGTTATAAAAAAAAAAAATTACATTTGTTTAGTAGAATTTTACTATAAAAGTGTATAAAAGACATGATTTAATGTCAAGTCCCCCACGAGGCGCCGTGTCTCATTCAACGTCACATTCAAGATGGAGAACACGAAGGTGAATAATGTCACGGCAGTGGGACTATCGTCAAAAGTTTACTGATTGAGCAGTGGCGTAACTACGGTCCAATTTTCAGGGGGGAACTAGGGGGTGCACCACTTTTTCTAGGGGGCATGTCAATACTTGAATCCTGCATTCTCAATTAGGGACCTATTTTTTCAAAATTCTGAATGGGGGAAGGGGCACCCGGAGGGGGGGCTCGGACCTTGGCGGGGGGGGGGGCACGTTCCCCCGTGCCTCCCATATTTACGCCACTGTGATTGAGGCAGTTGAAGGTAAACAATTGTTGAGTATTATATTATATTGTTATTCAGTTAAGATTAAGCCTGAATTGTTTGTGGGATGAAATATCAGCGTATACTCGTTCAGACACAGTGCACCCCACTAAATAGTGAGGAATTCATGCGCCAAGCTGTTTATCATAAAGTGTATGTCCTCAAATTTTTCTGAAAAACAAAGATTTGAGGCCCATACATTTGATGGATTGTGTAAAAATGGCCCAATATCATAACCTGGGGATCCTTGGCTTTCAACTTTGAGTATTTTGGACACACTAGGCCCTGAAAAAGTGGCCCTAATTTGATTTCAAGCGTAAGGCCTTTTTCCAAAATGGCTGTTTTTCAGTGTGGACGCTTTCACTACTGTAGAGGGTGGTTTTCATTGGGATGAGGATAACTTCCTGGAAACCTGGACTTTAGACAGTAAATAGAGAAGAAAATAAAAGGTTATATATCGATCAATATTTTTTCTTTTGGTTTTAAAAACTGTGGGACTTTTAAGTATTTTTTTAACGATTTTTGAATATTTTGTGTTTAACACTGTTTACTATGGCAGTTTATTTAGTTGGGTGCACCCTATATGCATTATGCGCCCAGCAACGACTGCTTCATATACAAGTCATTGTGCAAGTATGTGCATGCATGCCAGTCGCGACCATTATGCGCTGTCAATTGGATACATAGTTTCGCCTTTCTCTCGGAACAACTAAGGCTTAACCTGAACTATATAAGGAGAACACCAATACAATTATTTAAAACTCAACATTTGATTAACCTTCAAATACCTCAACCAGGAATCCTTACATTTGTAATTGGGCCAGGTACAAAACAGAACTCCCATAGGCCTATTACCAAACAATAATGTAAGGAAAACAAAATACCCATTAAAAAGTAAAACTTTATACAATTTACCTACAATAGAGGTAAACCATTTAGTCTTATACCTCACAAGTATGTAAAATTTTACCTAACCAACATTTACCTACAAGTTAGGTAAATAAATTTACCTACTATCGCAGTAAAACGTTATACAACTGTTAGGTAACATTTTACCCAACGCCTGTTTGGTCAAGTTTTACTTAATTATTATGAGGTTCACAGAAAACATCTAAAACAGGGTAAGATTTTACACAACGTGTGTAATTTCTTCTCTGTTTGAAGTACAGGCGCGGCGGCCGCATGAAAACAAAGTGTGTCTTCCAGAAATTGATTACAGTACCCAAGCTTCAGCGTACAACATCGTGGGAATAAAAGCACGATAGTGATGGGTACCAGACTTATTACATTGTCCCAAACAAACACTGGTCTCTTAATTTTCATGGTGTTTGGTGTCAATTCTAGAGAAATGGAATGAACATTTTTGAAAATTGTGCATTCAGGAGGCTCTGTGTGGGTATATTTGTGAGCTATTTCAGCGTATAAAGTTTGATTCTATGGAGTTCATGGAAACAATTTCTTAGTGCAGATGTGATTTAATTATAGTAATATCTTTCCCATATGTTCCTGTAGACGAAGCCAAATCAATATTTAGGTTTTGTTGTTGAAAATACAGTCTAGCCTAATAAACTATGACGAATTTATTTGGGAGTGAGGATGGGAGATGAATATGCAAATTCCCTCCAAATAAAAGATTAGGGCTGACATATGTCAGGTTGTCGAAATTATCTTTGTTAAAATGCTGCTCATTAATGTTTTTAGTAGCTGTCAGACTAACACATGTCGTAAATATTGATTTTTATGGCTTTTTCAAAAGAGTTTGATTACGCCTATATGGTGAATTGGTTTGGGGACATTATATAGCGACATTTTATTGTTTTATTATTTAAATGTTATTCTAGCAATATAAATTATTATATTGGCTGCAGGCCGAAATATGGGGAAAAAACATTTTGCTAAATCCATCGTGATTATTGGGAAATGGAATCAGGCGAGAGCAATGTACAATGTACAACGGCGTGGGGTCATGAGAATTATAAAGTGTTCTTAACTTGGTCAGGGGTTTTCTTTATTGTTACACACTGTAAAAAAAAAAATTATGCAACAAATACGTAAATTTCAAAGGATGATGCAAAATTCCAATTCTAACCCTAACCCTCTCCAGGCCAACCAACAACCTCTACCTGAGCAAAACATATATATATATATATATCATTCAGGTTCGAAACATTAATTTGTATAAAAAAACGAAAACATTATTATTACAAAAGATTTGAGAAATTTCAAATCATTTTCAAATAATGTTGGGAAATTGTTGGAACATGAGATACCCATATATCTCGAGTATTTTTTCAGTTAACTTTGAACCTTGACATACCCGGTATTCAGAAGGATTTTTTTTCGTTAGAATTTTGTAAGTGACTCGTGACTCGGATTCGCACTGGACCTTTGTGACTCGTGACTCGGCTTCGGACTCGACCCACATGACTCGGGACTCGGACTCGACACTGGGAACTCGGACTCGGACTCGAGGTTTGAGGATGCCCATTTATCGTGTTATCGTGTTATCTTTATGTTTATTTTTAACACTAAATTGATGTACTCTTCCAAAATCCAATGACGTATCATGCCTTTAAAGTGTAATGTCTTGTTTGAACAGACAAACCAACAGACGACAATACATGTGCATGCATGTTAATGCGTATTAATCTAAATCGTAAATAATAAATCTGAATTCTGTAAGTGATGATTGTGTTTGTTTGAAATAACACACGAATGACAAGATATTATGATTGCGACCATTATGATTGCAAAATTGCAAGAATAAAGGAGAGTAAAAGGAATGTCCGAGAGAGGGGAGATGAAGGAAGGGAAGGAATAATGAATATATCAGTGTATAGGGCCTACAATGATAAATCCATCATCCAGAACACCATCTGCTATTTCTTGTTACGATAGGCCGGGGGGACATGTCAGATTTATCTTATCTGACCCCTAACCTGTCACCCATTAGGCCTACTGCCCCACCCAACGGAGAAAATCATCCCCTGACACACAAACACAATAAGAAATTTAAAAAAATATATATTTTCTATTTTGTGTGTAAACATTTTGAAGGTTCATTTAGGCCTACTGTTTTACGAAGATAATGAGGGAAGGTTTATGAACTGTGGGTCCACGTCTTTGTTCTGTACCATCGCTTACCGCAGGGTCTTTAATAGCGTCATGGTGATATCATTTAAAACTAGCCCGCCTTCCAGTTGATCCTGGCCGATTTCCGCACCTTTAAATATAGCCGGAATCTGGTTGTGCAAGCTTATGACTGGACCCTTCCAACCCCATTTTCCCATCCCTTTTCTTCAAAATAAAATAACGCAGTTTCTATTTTCCGGGGCATAATTCCTTCAGAAGAAATTCTCTCCACTAAAATAACTTACAAAAATAAAGTGCCCTGAACTAGTTTAGGCCTACTATATATTGAGATGGACATACAGGTCTATAAAAGAAACACCTCATATTTTTTACCACCTGCCACTTTCAGCTCCCTCTCAACTTTAAAACTATTTGTACAATCATAATGGGAATCATTACACAGGCCTGTTAAACTTTGTGAGTGCATACTGGTAATCATGTTCGGCCATCTTATGTCTTAATCCCTGAATACAAGAGCTTTTGTTTGAGTGGACGCTCATTCAGAGTAACCAGACTATTTTTTGTATATTTGAAGGGGCAACCTCGCTTTCAAATGCTAATGAAATAATATGATCCGTTTCTTTATTCCTTTGCTGTGGAACTATCGGACAATTGGTGCATGAAACATAAGCCACAGTGTGGCTGTGAGAATTACAGTCATTTTCCAGTAATTTGTCAGTTATCTTGTGAATAAGGCGAATGGCCTGCATGATATGTGAAGGAACGTGCTCATGTGAACCCTCATTCGTTTACACTGCACTTCCGGCTCCAACTGCGTACACCATAGAGCAAGGACCAGACATGGTCATACTTCCAACGGGATTGCATACAATTTACACCATCCGTTCTGTACATGTACAGGTACAGGTACAGCAGGTGGGTGCTACTGTGGACGGGGGTTTATAGCTCCATGGGTTGACTCACACCTTCAAGGACTGTTTGCATTGCTCCATGGTTTAATGCACACAATGACTGACATAATTATGAACTGTACATTTTCTGTGGTCAGCCAATAATATTAGCCAGTGAAAATGATACCAGGTTTATCTAGCAGAAGATCAGCTGTGGTTGCAACTGATAGCAGTAAAGGTGCTAATAACCTCCAGTGTGACATTACTGGGCTCGTTTCCCTAATGATGTTGCTTACTTAGCACAATTAACCTTAGTACGATAATTATCTACTTTCAGAATGTCGACTTCCCGAGATAAATTATCTTGGGGGAGACGATAGATATCCTACATGTTTATAATATTCTGTATAAAATTATTGTAATTTTTGAAAACTTGTATGGTAATCAAACAAAGAATAAAATATCATATCGAAGCATGGTAGGTACACGGTTTTAATATACATGGACGAATATGTACTGCAGATAAAAATCGCACCCCGTCAAGGTCAAACTTCTTGATCCCCTAGTCTGGTAAATCCAATTAACACATTTAACTGTTTATAACACTAAACAATAGGGGGTTTGCTAGTTTTGACAGGTCACCTCATCCATATTCATAATCAACTGATGTTGGTGGTGCGGAGTGTAGCCCGATTGGTTAATCTGTTATTGCTTTAGTGTTTCTTTTAGCACGTATGCCAATTGGTAGGCATAATGTGCACAATACGTACTGACCCTTCTTATCTGAGTTGTCCGACTAATGCGGCAATTTACTATTTCATTAGAATATTGCTATATTACTTAAGGATGGAAAAACAAATGTATTAAAATGACACATTTCACAAAATAATCGTGAGAAGCATGGTTTTACAGTACATAAATAGAATCGAAATTAATATTATATGCATGGTGGGTCCCGTAACTTAAATTCTTTTGGGCACTTTTTACGGTTAGACCAATCTTTTTTAAACAATTTTATAAAGAAAAATAATAATAATATATATATATATATATATGAAATAGTCAATGTTCGATTAAAAACAAATAATAAAATTAAAAAATCGCGGCAAAACACGGGCAGTACATCTTAAAACATTTACCATAACCCATACAAACCTTTTGGTCAAAATAATGTGTTCCCTTTTTGTGCAAGTCAGGTATATCCCTTCCCAATTCCGTTCTTGGAAAGGCACCGTGTCATTTATTTCTTACCTTGATGCACGAATGGTCTCCGTATTTCACCCAACCCTGTAGCGGGCACTCACCGGCAGTGCACCGTGGTTCCGACAGCCTTCCCAGGCATAGAAGTAGTCCCGCGAACATCACCACTTTCCCGGTCATTTCGACGGCGGCTTGTTTGTTTGCGTTTTCAAAGTAAGCTGTGATAGCGAAAAATACCGTTCCAGCTTGTGAGGACAAGTTTGAGAATGCGAACTGAAAAAGGCTTCCATCGCCATCGGTGGCCGTTTTCTTGTTGGCATGGTGACAAGGATTTGTCCAATATTTTGTGGGTTTGACACTTTCACTCTTTGACACCTTGACATTGGCTACTAATCCCAGTCGCCGTTACTCCCAGTTCCTGCATAAAATCGTTATGATTTTTCCATTCAAAAGGATGGGTGAGAACAAGTCAGAAAAGTAGGCCTATCATGGAAATGCAAGTTAATACACGACATCTTACCTTTATACAACATCAAGTTAATATAATGTTCTCAGATGGTCAGTCTTCGCGAACTTTCTAACCAATGAACGCACAGTGCGATTCATTATGACACTGTGAACCAGAAGGATAGTCTGAGGGCATCGTGGCGGTGTGGTGTAATGACTTGACACCTTTAGGTGGTATTATGTGGACGTAGAAACGTATACCAAGGTTTTTCGGTTACTGAAGGACGCAGATGCACATTGATTTTTGTTTCTTAACACATTTTCATTGTAGGAGATTATTTTTGGCCGAAGGTTTTATCGGCTTATATAAAATAATTGTATCATTGAAAGAATACCAGACAAAGACACACAAAACAACACAAAATACAATTAAAGACGAATGTTCATTACAGGGGCGGATCCAGTATTTTGAAGGGGGGGGGGGGTCAAAATGGTTGGAAATGATTAGGCCTATGGCAACGGTCATGACATGGCCCGACTGGTGATAGCACTGCAAATACTACTCCAAACCGTTCATTAAAATGTTTTGTTAAAAAGATTTTTTTTTAAACAGCCAAAAGGGGGAGGGTCTGGACCAACCACCCCCAACCTGGGGCCAATTTCATAGAACTGCTAAGCAGAGAATTGTACTGAGGAAATATTTGTGCTTAAAACAGACTACCAGCCACAATGCATACATTTTGTTTTTAAAAAAAATTAATTAAAAAAATAAATACAGTAAGCAAATGTTTCTGGTAAGCAATTTTATCTGCTAAGCAGCTCTGTGAAATTGGCCCCCGAAGCCTCCACTGCATCACTTCTCATCATCATGTTGAGTTTCTCGTTACTGGCTAGACAATAGTGTATAAACTCGATCAATGGCGGATCCAATGTCACCCCCACTCCCTCCAGTTTCCTTTCTGGATCCTCCGCTGTATTTAGGCAGAGGTGGTTGTCATCTAAACATAAAAGGCCGTGACCTCAATGTTCTGAATATTAGTTTAAAATAAGAAAAAATTTAGGAAAAATACCCCCCCCCCACCAAAAAAAACCCACACCCACACACACAATTTTAAGCATATTATTTGAACCCTTCGTCTGTATTCTGTTTTCTTTAATAAACCCTGTACACTTAAAATGGGTTAATTATATAATTATAATTGAACAAAATGCAAGCGATGGGAAAAGTAATTCAAAAACACAATACGTAAATATATAAATGTATAAATACTACATATAAAAGTGCACGAAATGGTGCATACCTAGATTATAATACTGTTTAATTCCTAATAAAATACAAGCATTCTGATTCTAATGAACATAAACACATGCTTTTAAAGAACATCGGTAACTTTTTTGGCGGTCAATATTGCATTGCGATAAATATAGCGACTATTTTTAATTTTTTTATTTCAACAACCTTTTTTATTTAGGACATAATTTTAAACTATGTATGTTTTTAAACACAGAATTAGCTGTTGCAAACTGCTTACCAACCTAAAGGACTTGTAGTATACATGTACTTGTGTACATGTTTCTATCGTCCATCTTGCCTTTGAGAAAGAACCCGCTAGGTTCGAAACGTAAGGCCAATAACCATTATTTTGCTGTTATGTTTTTTAAAACTTAGTTTAAAGGGAAGGTACAACATTGGTACATTGTGTAATAAGCTGATTACATCAAAATACAATCCGAAAGCTAACTTGAAGTTGGTTGAGGTACCGATCATCATGACAACATGTTTCTATCAGAACTGCTTTCATTTCAGGGAAACCGAGCAATACACATTTACAAAAGCTTGCCAGATAACATTTTACTCCAAGTGCTACTTGTTACGCCTTATGGGCCTCCGTAGATGGTTTAAAAAAAATACGTTCTTGCCTTTTAACATACAACTGGTTACTAGCACCAAGTAACTGCATTAATCCCTTTTCCAGGGATGCTTAATTACAAATAAACATAAAACAAAATATAAAATGAAACTAGCACCAATATTTGTATGTACTAAAAGAAATAGTATACAAATATTGACTGCTAGGAAGTGGTACAGTAAAACTAGCCTCCTGAGGTGATCCCTGGAGCGGTCTATTTTCCCTCAGCTTCGCCTTGGGAAAATAGACCGCTCCAGGGATCACCTCAGGAGACTAGTTTTACTGTACCACGAGTGAAAACAGTCAATATTGTTTAAAAACACCTAATACATAGATTCTGCACAATTGATTAAGAGACCTGCTACAATAAATCAAACCAATACATGACTTTCATTAACTTGACAACACTCTGAACTTAATTCAACTTCTGTAACACGTATTTATTCATGTTGTAACAACATTGACGCATTTAGACCAATTTCATGGGCTAGTTCATTGGTTGCAATGGACTAGTCTTTCCTTCTTTGCTTGGCATTACAGTAAAAATAGCGAACATCATGTGATACGCTCTCAATCAATCACAAAACAAAATCTATGAATGCGGTATTATAATTTACAATGGATAACTTTAAAAAAATGAACATGCTTATAGAGTCAATTTACTTGATATTTGAGTGTAAAGTATTGGTCTTGATAAGAATTATAATATACACAACTGTATATAGTTATATATACGTTATTCACTTATTGGCAAATTGATTTACCTTAATGAAAAATCATAAATATTGATTTAAAAGGGGACATAACACACTTACACAGGCACGTGCATACATAGGTCCCAAAGGGTGCTTGAGCCCCTGCCCTTTTTGCCTAGTATAAAAAGTGCCCTTTTTAGCCCAAGGTTTTTTTGTTTTTTTGTTTTTTGAATGAATTATTAAGTTCCTGTTGCGCATAGACTGCCCTGCCTAGTTGAAAGATGTCAGGATAGAATAAAATTAGAATAAATATTAGGTCAGCAGAGATGCCCCTTACTATTCCTGTGCACGGGCCTGCATGTGCCCCTCCGCGAAACTAGATTTCACGCATAGCCGCGCGCGCCTATACGTCTTTCAACATAATCTGATCTGATTGTAATGTTAAAAACCATATTATGCGTTTTTATTAATAAATAAACGCCCAAATTTTTTTTAGCTCGCGCGCTACGCATGGAATTACACTGCCCTTTTCAGACTCTGAGCCCCTGCCCCTCTACAACCCTGTGCACGTCCCTGCACTTACACACTTTAGGCATATTATCTGATTACTGGCATCTGTATTTTTTAATTTAATTAACAAACAACAACCTGTACAATATAAATGGGTTCAATGTTTTGTGTTTTTTACTGTGATTTGAAGCTTTGCATGGTGGATTGAACAAGAAATATTAGGTTTACTGGTAAATACCATGTGTAAATAATCTCTTCTTGGAAGAAGGGGTGTTTCTTAAAAATAACCAGTAGTGAGGATAATTCTCGCCATTGCTAACAGTGTGATCTGTTCCTCTTGAGGAAGATGCTGGACTGTTTTTGGTTTGTTTTTTAATTTTATTTAATGTTATTTTAATCTTTTTATAACTACTTCCTTCTTTTTTGTTATTGTTTTTTTTTTTTTTTTTTTTTTTTAAATGTGTGTGTGTATGTGTGTTGCTGCTGTTGCTGCTGTTGTTGTTGCTGTTGTTGTAGCGGTTGTTGCTGTTGTAGCGGTTGTTGCTGTTGTAACTGATGTTGCTGCTGTTGTTGCTGCTGCTGCTGCTGCGCTGCTGATGTTACTGTTGCTGTTGCTGCTGTTATTGCTTTTAAAAATTCTAAATATGTGCCTTTTTTCTTCATTTTAAGCAGGACCTGGGTAATTTGTTACATTTCTGTGAATTTTATTTTAATAATAAAGATTATGAATAACCACTATAAAAAGGCACCTATGGTTTCTGTATAAACTACAGTGGAAATCATACAAATGTTTCATGCTAAAAAGCAGTTAAAAAAGCTCTGTACAAAATGTTCCTTAAAATATATATATTTTGCTGTCTATAAAATATTTCTTATTGATTTGAAGCACACAAAGAGTTGAAACTGTGAGTGGTACAATTACATAAAAAACAAACATTACTTGTAATAATATCATGATCATTTTGTAACACATTTGTTATTAAAGTTACGTTAAAACAGCACCATTTTTTGAGTAGATTACAAAACATGAAGCATCCTGCTGTGTTCCCAATGGAAGACATTTGAAGGTGGTGCAGCAAAAGAGATAAAAAAGAAAGAAAAGGAAATTGAACTAATGGGACAAGTAAATTTTAAGCCCCGGTTAGTCTATAACCTGTGGCTGGGGTTCTGCTAGACTGATCCCCTGTCTTTATCCTATCAAGGATGGAGACAGGCTCCGGGTATACCATTCAAGGAATTTCATTGGATATGTTGTGCCAAAGACCTAACATCATGCTTTGAGGTTAAAAAAAAAAAGTTTTTTGAAAACACAAAAACTTCCTTGGACAATGGTAAGGAGCCATGGAACAATACTATTGTCTTCACTTGTATTAAGGCAACTGAGGAACAGAGACTTAGAGAAGCCTTGATAACATCTTCGTAAACATAATTACTTTCTACATTTCCCATTATCATGACTCTAAATACTGCTAATCTAAAAAAAAAAAAATCATTTTACGATTGTTGATACAAATGAAAGTAATGATAACTTGATGATAAAATGTACATCAACATTTATATAATTTAAAATGAATGCAGTAAACCCACATAATCCGAGACAATTTCGGCCAAATAGTTCTAAAACTAAGCTTAGTTTGGCCACTTGATTCAACAGTCATCTGTAAAATAAAAATCCCAGGTTCCCAGACAAATGAGTGATGTCAACTTATCAATTGCGTCCGTTCTTCCCATTGGATTCAACGATTGTGGCGTTGACTCTATAATCCTCGGGACAGTTTCGGGGTAGGATGCAGCCACCGTCGTGCATGACCATGTTGGCCGCACAGTTGCAGCCGGGGACGCAGGGGCGGAGACAGTGTTCCTCAAGCACCCCCAAGGGGATGTCCTTGTTGGCACAGGTGCGCGGGCAGGCCGGCCCGCACTCGTCAAACATGAAGCCGCGATTCTCCGGGCAGTTGATTGCTGTGTCAAAACACAAGACATGATCATTAAGAATACGAGCAGCGTTTTGTCACTTTTTGTTTTTATTTACAAGGTTTGGTTCAGCATGAGCTCTAGTTACTAATTCAAAAATGTTACCTTTTCAGGTGCTTTTTTTTTGGTTTTTGCTCCCAGTACAGATCCCTCCCAAAACGTACACACACAAACCTTGGAATGTCCTTGAAAACTGTTATTTCTATAAAAAAAAACACACATTGACTGCCAATTTGTCCCACAAAAGTGAAGGTATCTGTTCACAGCCCAAGATAAAAAAGAATGCGTCCACTTACCACAGAGGGCATCGCTTCTCCAACTTAACGTCAGCCCGGCTTGGCGACACTCGGCCGCGTAGGCTGCCAGCGCGTCACACAGGCAGGCGACATTGGCACCGCATGCGCACATGTCATACACGCAGGACGCGAAGTACGGTTCCGGCGAGACGAGCTCGTGACACGGGGAGAACCGCTGTGTCTTGAGGACGGCACATTTGGCGTTGGCGAGTTTGCGGGCCAGGTAGCTGGCATCGGCACAGGGTTGGACATCCTTAACTTCACAACCATCTCCGTTAAATCCCTCTACCTGTAAGTGAAGAGTTAGGGAAGACTTTCTGTTTACATAAAATCAGACGTGGAAATGCAAATGTTAAGAAAAGTACAAAGATTCCAACATTTTCACTAATGTACAGAAGGTATTTAAATGTTATAGTCAGAAAAAGTAAAAAGTAAACAAATTCAAATAGTTCAACATTTTCACAAATGTGCAGATGGAAAGATTGTGCCTTTCCCAATACTTTTAAGACACAAGACATACAATATCATCGCATCACTGCAACAAGGTCATATCATAGTTACGACCTTGTTGCAGACATGGATTTTGCTCAGTGCTACAAGGTCGTATCTTTTTACAAAGTTCCTGGATGAACACGCAAATCCTGTGGAAGATCTGACGTTGTTGCACTCAATTGTGTTAATATATGCAAATTTATGCACTGCGGCATATATGACCTTGTTGCATTTTTTAGATACGACCTTGTTGCACTGATGGGACGATATGTAAACTCAGAAACCCAACCAAAGGGAGGAAGGGAAATCTGTCCAATCTTACACTGAGAATCTTTTTTCTTTTCTTCATCTTAACAAGCGGTTGCTCATGTCAAAGGATTTTTAGGGACTGTTAACACTGAACGGCCATCTTTGTTTTCTAAGACACAAGTCAATGTACAGGAGTGTGATTTGACAAAAGTAAAAAATCCTGAAAAATGGGTAGCGGGCCTTGGTCTCCCTTTGGTCTAGAGGACAAAGCCCCCTGAACCTCCTGTGGGTAGCGGGCCTTGGTCTCCCTTTGGTCTAGAGGACAGAGCTCCCTGAACCTCCTGTGGGTAGTGGGCCTTGGTCTCCCTTTGGTCTAGAGGACAAAGCCCCCTGAACCTCCTGTGGGTAGCGGGCCTTGGTCTCCCTTTGGTCTAGAGGACAAAGCCCCCTGAACCTCCTGTGGGTAGCAGGCCCGGGTCTCCCTTTGGTCTAGAGGACAAAGCCCCCTGAACCTCCTGTGGGTAGCGGGCCTTGGTCTCCCTTTGGTCTAGAGGACAGAGCCCCCTGAACCTCCTGTGGGTAGCGGGCCTTGGTCTCCCTTTGGTCTGGAGGACAAAGCCCCCCTGAACCTCCTGTGGGTAGCGGGCCTTGGTCTCCCTTTGGTCTAGAGGACAAAGCCCCCTGAACCTCCTGTGGGTAGCGGGCCTGGGTCTCCCTTTGGTCTAGAGGACAAAGCCCCCTGAACCTCCTGTGGGTAGCGGGCCTTGGTCTCCCTTTGGTCTAGAGGACAAAGCCCCCTGAACCTCCTGTGGGTAGCGGGCCTGGGTCTCCCTTTGGTCTAGAGGACAAAGCCCCCTGAACCTCCTGTGGGTAGTGGGCCTTGGTCTCCCTTTGGTCTAGAGGACAAAGCCCCCTGAACCTCCTGTGGGTAGTGGGCCTGGGTCTCCCTTTGGTCTAGAGGACAAAGCCCCCTGAACCTCCTGGATGTTTCATTTTGGAGGCCTCTCCACATCCCCACAAACAAGAAACTAGAGGTTTGGACACAATACAGGCTACTTCTTTCTTTCCTTGGTGGCTACTACTCTTCTTTCACGAACATTTTGAGGCAAAGGGAAATTTGTAAAAATCCTGAAATCAGAAAAAATTCTGAGCAATCACTGGCCTGAATGTGAATCTTGTGTCCAAAATAGACTGGTGCCAATAAAACTGTAATTTCTTAACAGTAACATTTGATCAGTGGTCAGGGTATAGTACAAACACAAATGTGGTTTGATAAGGTTCCATTATTGTCGACTTCAATACCCAACGAAAAAAAATTACTTGTTTCCGAAGAAATTTTAGGTGATCTTCTTTTCAAAAACCTACCTTCCAGCTGTTCCCGAAGGCGGCGTCTGTTGTAGCCATCTGGCCGTTTCTCATCTTCAGGTCGTCCTGTGGGTAGGTGTTGAAATTACCGCACATGCCACACGTTTCTCTGGCATAGGACCCTGGAACACTGACCTCAACGTAGCTATTTCCGTCCCATAGGACCTGCAGGAGGAAGGGGGGACAACTTTGCTTTATTTCAATTCAATTCAATTCAATTCAATTCAATTCAATTCAATTCAATTCAATTCAAGTACACATTTGTTTCCGTATGATTATAACATTAAATGCAGTTAATACAGTTCAATAGGAATTGTTTATACACATGGAGGTAAAGTCTAACAAGCCAGAGGCTTGCAAGGGATTGTCTTTGAAAAATAAAAACAAGATTAAAGGGACAATATCGTCACGATCGACAGGGCATGGAATCGGAGTGCTAGTTTTAAATTAGCACAGTGACTGAAAATAATACCCCACATGACAAGGTCATATTACCGTTGCTGCTGCATAAATGCGCCAGTAATTTTTAGTCACTGTGATCATCTTAACCCTAACCCTAAGCATCTACAACAGAGACAGCTAGTAAAGAGATTTCCAAAATCTAGCAAAAGATGCTGAAATGGACGAAAGTGGGGTTTTGAAAATGTTAGTCATGCAGATGGAATAGGAAGCAAATATTAACGCCAAAACCTGAGATTTGCTTGAATGATTCCCATAAGTTGAACGCATTTCAAGAGAAGTTGTCACGTGCCGTCAAAATTTGAATTATGAACCGACCTTAAAGCTGAGCACAATTCACAAGCAGTCAATGTCTGGGATTCAGAGGTCAGAGGTCAACCTAAGGGTCAAACTAAGGTCATAGGGGATGAGGAGACGGAAGTCCACCGATATGAATCACACTGGCAGTTTTTGGTAGTGGTGGGGGGGGGGGGGAAGGAAGGAATAAGCATAAGGAATATCACAAACCTGTAAGCCAACGTTTGTATTCACATAATAGGTTGAACCACGTTGTTCAACAAATAGGTATGGTTCTTGTAAGTAAGGTGGTTGTACAACGATACCGTTCACCTGCAATCAAAAGATACAGTTAGATACAAATAAACATCAAACATTTCTGGAGTATCCCTTCCCACCAATGTTTTCCTGTCCCTTCCAAAAATTTGTTTGAGACAAAATTTCCCTTTAGAAGAAACCAAATGTCCACGAGTCCCTACCTTGACTATTCCATTTTGACCAAGGTCCACTTGCTCCCCTTGTATGATGATGGTCACTTCTTGAGTCCAGGACACTCGGCCTGGGGCATTACGGTCGTCGTTTTTCACTTCAACACTACAAATTCAAAATTATAAAAGTCCGTTATTTCATTTAAAAAAACCCAAGAAGAATGCCGTGTCCAAGTAATATTAACATTAAGCAACATTTCATTAGGTAGTATTTTGGTCCAAGTTATTAGAGAAATTATTAAAAAAGGAACTTTAAAGGTACAATATCGTCACGATCAGCAGGGCCTGGAATCGGAGTGCTAGTTTTAGATTAACTCAGTTTAAAAAAAATTTTTTTTTATGTGACTGAAAATAATATCCCACATGATAACGTCATATTACCGTTGCTGCTACATAAATGAGGCAGTAATCTTCAGTCACTGTGTTCATCTTAAACTAGGTCATCGATTCCATGCCCTGTTGAAAGTCTGCTCTGATCATGACGATACTGTCCCTTTAATTAAAGCCCCTTTGTACATGCACCTCGTTTTCAAGACAAAGGATTTTGAAGAAATACACAAAAGAAATTAACAAATATAAAGAAAATATCAAAAGTGACTTCAAAATAAAAATTCTCTGAACAACTTTGAAAATACAACTTTGAAATAAAACTTTCACAGGTTAGTTGTTTAATGTATATAATGATTAAAAAAGTAAGCATATTTGTAGAAGCAGACAAAGAGAGGAAAATTGTGACTTCAAATACCAGAAAAAGGCAATTAAAGAGCCTAAATCAAACCACCAGATAGATCATTATCACGCTGCGGCCATCTTTGTCAGGTTCCCAGTGCGTGCAAGTACAATCACAGCACTGACCCTTTATAGATAATAGGAACCAGACTCTTTTCCCTTCCAGCCTCGGTTTGGTGACATAGACTTGTATGGAAGAAAAACACAAGATGGCTGCCCCGGTCTATTGTGTTCTAAACTTACATAAAGTCTTCACTTTTGCAGTCCATGGTCATGATGTACTTGCAAGTGCCCTGGAAATGTATAAGTCTACCATCGAATGTACGATAGTGAGGATCACCGAATGCTATACACGTAGCGGGGCCTGTATTAAGAGAAATAATACATATTTGAATCAGTGTTATGATAGAGTTGCTTGCCAACACGTCTTATATAGGCTTGGGCGATATTGATTTTTTTTCATCCATGATATATCATCAAACATCTATCACGATTTTCGTATCGCGATTATTTGTTTTCATTCACGCATGATTGGTTAAGAGCAAGGGCGCAACCACGTGTTGAAAGTTGGGGGGGGGTCCCAAGTTGGGGGGGTCCCAATTGTGATGTCATGAATGACATTACTAGGATCATGTATACATAAAATACCAAAATGTTCCAGAAGTTGGGGAGGTCCACATAAAAGTAGGGGGGGTCGTGACCCCCCCGACCCCCCCAGTGGTTGCGCCCTTGGTTAAGAGTCGATAACCACAGGTATGTACCCCTCTACAAGTGTCACAATAAATCGCCAGTGCTTAGCTGAGAGTCACCTACAATCGCGCCAGTTGCAAGTGCACCATGGACATTGGCAAATTGGTTTGCATAGTGTGTATGTATTTCTGTAGGCCTCTCTATAGTGGCTCCTTTGTGATCGCTTTTGTTTGTCACTTCTGAAAACTGAAAAGACTTCCATGGAATTTCTGACTCGACTCAAAATGTTTTTTTTAAAGTTTTTCATCGTGATATATTTTTTTAATTGTGATTTGCCGATATCTCGATAACTTGAAAAGGTTCTGGATATCGTAATTGAATAAAAAAAAGTCTTATATCTAAAAATAGATTGACCTTGCACAAATATTGTTTGCAGTGATTGTGACATCATTGGCAAACCATGTCTGTTTACTAAAAACAAAAGAAAATCAAATATGGACGAGATGTTCTGAAGGACCATGTTCCTTGACCAATAAAAAAGAAATGATTTACGTGATGCTACCTTACACTTACCACGTATAAAAACATTATCTTAGGCAAAACATTCTCCTGGCTACCCCAAAATGTCCTAAGCTTACGATATAATAAGTAACAATTTAACAGAATACAAAGCAAAGAAAGTGAGTCTGTACTACATGTAGAATGTCAATGCTACAGAATACTGACTCACACAAACGTAAATTGCTTCTTTGTTTTATGGGGTTGGATTAAATCAAATGAGCTTAAAAGACACACTTTTAAAATGTCGGAAAAACAGCAAAGAATACAAACATCGCTTCCCCATTTTGCCCATCACCTTAATGCCAGATGATCAAGTTTACCAAATGCAGTTGAAAATGGTCATTTTGGAGGCTCAACTTCATAAAAACTTACGAGACAGACACTTAGGGCAGCAATGTCCTGGGTCGAGGGCCGGTACTTCATCCTGAAACCAAACAAAAATAATTTTAAAAATCCAAAACATTGCCAACTCTAAGAACATCCAGTTTCACTTTACAAACTGTGAAATAAACAACTTAAACATCAAGAACTATTGGATAGATGTATAGATTGACAGACCAAGACAGAAAACAGACAAATAAAGATACTTCCCCCATCAACAAACAGACTAATTATAGCTTGACGTTAGTAGCGGGCACCTAGACGTATGACATTGTCCTTGGCCTGACTGACACACAAATCAAACACAGACCAACAGATGAACCCACCAACAAACAGATTTACAGCTTGGCACGTTAGTAGCGGGTACCTTGATGATAACATTGTACTTGGCCTGACAGACAGACAAATAAAACACAGACCAACAAACAAACTTACAGCTTGGCACGTAAGTGGCGGGCACCTAGACGTCTGACATTGTACTTGGCCTGACAGACACACAAATCAAACACAGACCAATAGATGAACCCAACAACAAACAAACTTACAGCTTGACACGCAAGTGGTGGGCACCTATGACGTATGACATTGTCCTTGGCCTGACTAACACACAAATCAAACACAGACCAACAGATGAACCCAACAACAAACAAACTTACAGCTTGGCACGTAAGTAGCAGGCACCTTGATGTCTGACATTGTACTTGGCCTGACAGACAGACAAATAAAACACAGACCAACAGATGAACCCACCAACAAACAAACTTACAGCTTGGCACGTAAGTGGTGGACACCTTGACGTCTGACATTGTACTTGGCCTAACAGACAGACACATGTTGTGCAATCATCTCGTCTCCATTCCTCACTGTCTTGGTATTGACGACCAGAATAGAAGCACGGTAACTGGTTATCTAGTCAATGAGAAAGTTATATAGGATTGGTCATTCAACTAAACCAAATAATCAGATTTTTAACGTAAAAAATTTACTTGGTGCAAAGCTCTTGATGGAATCTAGAAAAAAAATCCTGTCATGAGGTCTGTTAAAAGTGGAATTATTGCCAATACATATTAGGAAAGAATACTCTTGATTAAATTCCACATTTGGTCTGGTTCCAACCACATTCCAATCACGTATACGTACATGTACACGTATTTCACTGGCTGGCCAAAAAAATAAATAAAAAATGCGTCACCGCACCGATTTTGAAGCCAACCTATGATCAGAAACTGGAGACTTTTTTTTTTTTTTTTTTTTTGGGTAGGGACCTTAGAATGAACACAACAAACCTAAATGTGTGTCCACTATTTTCTTGTCAACGACCAAAAGTTATAAGATGAAAATTTTACAGTATTCTTGATTAAAGGAAAGGTACAACACTGGTAAAGATGGAAAAACTGTTTTGATCTATGTTTCATACTTGCTTCCCTGTCGAGTCGACTGGATAGTACATGACACCTACCTCTGCATGAGTAGCAACATTCATCTGCTGGTTTGTACAGTTCCTGTCCATCCCCACATACTATAGATTCACATTGCTTCAACTCACAGTCAATGGCCCCTCCCTGTAAAACAAGAAAGGCAATATGTGACCTCTTGCCGTGTTATAAGTGTAAAATCCCACAATATCATTTGTGACCCGCTCTGGCAAAACCCGAAACCTCTCGGCATTTACCATAATGCGTAACAGCCATGAAAAGGTCAAAAACTTACCACAGGAACCAGATTGAGGGACCAGTTTTCATGTCACCATATAGAGCATTTTCTCTAGATTTTGATGGAAAAAGAAAAATCCTGAAACACTGTTGGGAACATTGTTAATTTTCACAATAAAATTGGGAGGTCACTTTTGAAAATTGGATCCAAGTTTAGGGTTTTGCCAGAGCCAGTTACATTTGCTGGTATGGACATACATAGTCAAAATGTTACAAACGAAATGATTAGAAAGTATTATGTTATTTGAAAACTTTCACAGATTTGAATGATAAGTGCACCCTAAGTGTTTTGTACTATTTTTCTACAGAATACGGATATACAAACACCTCTGTTTTGGGAAAAAAAAGCTGACTTTGCTCTGATTTTATGGGAGTGGGTCACGTCACATATGGTTATCCATAATTTAAGTTGCAGGCTCAAATCCTGTATCGGCCAATTTCTTTGCGGCAAGTAAAAGTGAATGTTGCGCACTAAACGTGTGTGTGGTGTGGGGTGACAGTGTTGATTCAAATCCTGGTCATGACCGTGGTTGCTTGTTCTGTGTTACTGAGCAAGACGCTTCACCATTAATTGCTTCTCTCCACTCAGGAGAATTCGAAACAGCACCACAAATCATCTGAATTGCGAATGAAAAATAGTCGGGTAACTTACATTACAAGTACACGTAATGCACATGTTGTTGTCTTGGTTCCAGGTTTGCCCATCAAAGTACACCTCTCCAGTTTCAAGATGGCAGCCTGTAATAATATATATACAGAGATATAAAAGAAAACAATTTAAACACAAATATCCAGTGTAATCTATTCTTAAATGGGGCCCAAGATCTGTAGAAATTTGCATGCTTAAACGATGTTCCAGATTAGACCATCCTAAAAACTCTGTCATGCGAAGTCTTGGGTTGTGTAACCCAGTGCCTTTTTGTTTACACAATATTTCAACTGTTTAATTACTGCATATTATCATGCAGTAACCAATCAGCGTGCGGAAGTCACTCTTCCCACCAGGGTCTAGTAGTAGGAATGAGGCAGACCCTGGGAACGAGGTTTTGGGTTGCGGCATTTGTTATTGCACCACCATATGTGACGGGATCTGCGAAAATGAGTCGCTTCTCGCACGGCCTATTTCCACGTACAGGGTTGGTGAATGTTTGGAGGGTGAAAAAAAAAATTGGAAATTGATTTTCTGATTATCCATTATTTCGGTTCTTTAGTATCTGTATTTTCATATTTATAAATCAAAAAAGCTGATTTGTATGAAGAAAGTGGAATAAATTGCTGCGTTTACGTTGATGGTGCTTGGCAAAAATATAAACCCCGCTAGCATTAAATTTTAAGGAACATATTGGTAACTACGCACATTTTATTAGTAACCTTCAGAAGTCATGGGTTTTTACAGTTTTTTTTTAATAGGCAATTTCTCCTATACGGGTTTACTCGATTGTTGACATAATACATATTTTCAAAAGGTGATAACTTTTGAACCGGACATGCCACAGTTGTTTAACAGGTATCAAAATGAAGCTTATATTGCATGCTCTTTTCAGCCATGTATATAACTAAAAAATTATGTTCACCCCATGTGACTCATTTTCGCAGAGCCCGTCACATATACATATCTGGATTGTGTAGCTTGCCCCCCTGCCCCACCCTCTCATGAGAAATATATTCACACTACACAGGTACAAAGTGACTTGAAAACATAATATTAAGACACTTCTGAACTCAAGACAAAGTGATAAATGCAGTTTCAAGTTCACATTAAACTGACAGGGTTGATAAAAAAAAATAGCTTTTTAATTTTCTGACAATCGATGTGGACACAGTGTCAGTTTAAAAAGTACTGCATCCATATTAAATCATACATAAACAAAATATTTTAACAACAAAATATTTAGGTTGGTGAACAAAATATTTGTTAGACTTACGCTGACAACGAGGGCAGCATTGACCTGGCGTTGATTCTTGTTCGGATTGCGGGCACATTAACATTGGACACATATCAGA
The DNA here is from genome assembly GCA_029582265.1 of Zoroaster sp. YZ-2022. Classification (NCBI taxonomy): domain Eukaryota; kingdom Metazoa; phylum Echinodermata; class Asteroidea; order Forcipulatida; family Zoroasteridae; genus Zoroaster; species Zoroaster sp. YZ-2022. The sequence continues at coordinate 31,096,445 of CM055828.1, read as the reverse complement.
AACACACTCCCACTGAAAGATATTCTGTGAGTGAACGGAGAAGACAACAATTAAGTCACACATAATAACACACATCGATCAGGGATTCTGACTGGAAACGAGAATACATTCACCACATTTACAGTAAAATTTACAAATTTACAGTCAACCAAATCTTCGAGTCAAAATACCCTCACTAGCGACACAATACAAATCAATGAATTCAGCCAAATCACTGAAAAGACTAAAAAGACCATAAATGTGAGTAAATTTACCACATAAGCTTCACTGGTAACACAAATAACACAATACCATGAGTCTATTACCGACATGAAGTGTGCCAGCCACTGTAATGTATACCACAGCAATGTACTCCAAATGCACGCATGCACAGCGAGCTTGGTTACGAGTTTTGTTCCCCCTACCCGGCCTGCCGTGGGGCATCATGGGATCGGCACTTCCACGTTCCTAAAGCAAAAGACACAATCATAAACTAGACACAGGGGATCTGTGGGGAGAACGCGCAAACACAAAGGTGTGCACGCGAAATACAGTTCTCTGACACGCCGGGTAAGTCTCCCAGACTGCACTGCTTCTTTTTGAGACCTTGCGCGTCAGTCTGTGGAACAATATGTTAATATGAATGTCCCAAATCCATTGTTCTTGGAGTACTATGCCGTGGACTAGGTTAGTACACGACTGTCACGCTTCACGTAGGTAAGAGACTTCTGGTACTATGCCGTGGACTAGGTTAGTACACGACTGTCACGCTTCACGTAGGTAAGAGACTTCTGGTACTATGCCGTGGACTAGGTTAGTACACGAGTGGCACACTTCACGTAGGTAAGAGACTTCTGGTACTATGCCGTGGACTAGGTTAGTACACGACTGGCACGCTTCACGTAGGTAAGAGACTTCTGGTACTATGCCGTGGACTAGGTTAGTACACGAGTGGCACACTTCACGTAGGTAAGAGACTTCTGGTACTATGCCGTGGACTAGGTTAGTACACGACTGGCACGCTTCACGTAGGTAAGAGACTTCTGGTGCTGTGCCGTGGACTAGGATAGTATACAAGTGGCACACTTCAGACTTCTGATAGTACATCCAAAGAAAAGGCACCTGCTATATACACACCTTGCATTCACATGTGAGACACGGATCTCCATAAGGACGCATGACGGTGCCAACATTATCAGCTGTACAGGTGGACATGAGTGCTAGGTGGAAAGAATATCAAATAATAATTATAAAAAACTCAGTAAATTCAGTATACCATTTTGTTGAAACATCTGTAAATGCATCCATACTTTGTAAGAATCAAGATATGTATAAAATTAATCGTCACCTCCTACACAGGTTGGGCAGCATTCTCCAGGCTGTGCGGGCAGGACCATCGATGCCGGGCAGTCAATCAGGGTCTGACACGCCTCACGAAGACACGCAAGACTACCTCGCTGTGGGACACGAATGCATGATCAGTCGAGGCACATGAATGGTTAAAAAAAAAAAACATTGTATTACAAAAATGCTAAAAAAAGGTTGTCTCCTCAACAATTTGCACTTTTTCAATAAAGCAATCGGTTCAGTGCAAATTGATCTTGCACAACCTTTTTACCCCCGACTTGATGATTTGTTGAAGAGACAGACACTGGAACGCTATCTTACCTCACAATAGCACAAGGCACAAGGGTCATTGTACGGTCTAAAACTCTGTCCATCTTGATAGTTGATACCATTGTATGTACACCCTAGAAGCAGGGGAAAATTTAAGAAAATATACTGACAAAATTAGAAACAAATATTGAAAAAAGTCAGGAACTACTCCAGAAGCGGCAATTTTAATAATAATAATAATAATAATAATAATAATAATAATAATAATAATAATAATAATAATAATAATAATAATAATAATAATAATAATAATAATAATAATAATAATAATAATAATAATAATAATAATAATAATAATAATAATAATAATAATAATCGGTTTATATATAGCACTCATTTAATTTATATCGAGGCACTTTAGTATTATCCTATTGTTGAGCTTCTTTTAAAAATCATTCCTGGATCATTCTCAACTTTCTGGGAAGCATACAGCCCCGGTAACCGATTATAAATGTGGAATCAGTAAACCTGTCTTTTCTCATCAATCACCTTTTAAGCACTAGTTCCTACATAAGTGCCTAATCTACCAAATATAGGTTTTTTTAAATAGGTTTTTAAGCAAAATATAGGTTATTACACTATGAATAACTTTACCCTGAAAATGCCTTGAAAAAACAGTTCACCGTAATTCCACAGCAATTTCATGGTGGCTCTTCCTCTTGAGAATTAATGAGCTGTTTTTATAGGTTAATATATATATATATATATATATATATATATATATATATATATATATATATATATATATATATATATATATATATATATATATATATATAGGTTTTTGGGAAAATAAAGGTTCCCAAAACTGATTGTCCCAAAACTGATTGCATAAGTGCTTATTCGTAACTATGACAATCTTTTTAAAAGCTAAATGAGCCTATTTGCAATAAGCATCATTTCTCAGCTACTTTTTACCTGGGCAAATTGGGCAGCATTGGTCGGGTCGACGGACAGGGTTGCTACAGAAGTCTGGAGTAAGGCATCGTATCTCAGTACACATGGTGATGCCCTCCTGTCCAAACCAAAAATACAACACAAAAATTTAGACAGAGCAAATGAAAAGGCTGCTTTCTTTCTTTTTCCAATGGCGAGCAAAACATCAGAAGATACTAAAAGTGTCTTGACTGGCAAACTTCGTACTCCTCACATGAGATTTGAAACAGCCGCAGTCCAGAGTACTTGGGAAATAAAAACTACGATAGACATAAATATTTCAAGGAATATTTGATGCCATTATCATCTTCACAAACACTAAGTAAGTTTTATCAATATTTTTTTTTCAGACACCCTGTTTCATGTTCTGTTTTAGCATGAAAAACAAATCTCAAACAAGGAATGTTTTTTTATCGTCATGTGAATAGGATCTTACCTGACATTGGCAGGACAGGCAAGGGTTCAAAGGTGACACCCATGATTCACCGCTGGTGTATTCAAAACCCTCGTACAAGCAACCTTTGGGGGAAAGTATAAAAAAAAACTAATAATTAAAATATTTTAGGCACTGACCATGAATTTAGGAAAGACTGCGTGCTCTTTCCTAAAATTGAACTGGAAATTATTGAGTTTTTCAGCGCCTCAGACAAAAATATTTTTAGGGAAGATTAAAACCTCATCCACACTAAGTAAATTTGACATTAGAATTCTGCTATCTGGTTATTTTTGATTTACCAATCCATTAAAAGTGTCCATTATTATTGTTGTCCTATCATTGTTAGTTTTTGGATTGGTCAAAATGGTTAAGAATTCTGCGCTAGAAAGCAGGAAGTCGTGGGTTCCAATCCCGCCCCGAGTCACCTGTGGATTTTTTTTCCCCACAGATACTCTGAAAGCACTGAGTATACAGTGGTTCATACATGTGACCCACTCTGACAAAACCCGAAACTATTCGGCATTTACCATAATGCGTAACAGCCATGAAAAGGTCAAAAACTGACCCCAGGGACCAGTTTGAGATTTTTATCTTACCATATAGAGTTAGAGCATTTTCCTTGGATTTTGATGGAAAAAGAAAAATCCTGAAACGTTGTTGGGAATATTGTTAATTTTCACGATAAATTTGGGAGGTCACTCTGAAAAGTTGGGTCCAAGTTTAGGGTTTTGCCAGAGCCAGTCATATATGTTGGTGTAAGACAAAACAAAAAAATCAAATCAATTCTAAATAATATCGACCCTACCTTGACATCTTTCACAACACTGTCCTGGGTCTTGTACCCTGATCTCACAGCTCAGTTCGGGGCATTCTTGCGACACACACAGCACATTGCCATTCTGTGCAATGTGACGTGAAAGGAAATACATGGAGGTAAATAAACAATTTTTAGAATGTGAAAGCATCTCTTTAACTATGTATTGCCCATGTCACTATGAATTATTTTACCCTGAAAATGCCCTGAAAATCTGTTTTACCGTGAAATAAATAGTTAACGGCAATTTCATGACGACACAACACCGTGAAAATGCCACGAAATACTCTTGGGATTCCTTCGCCGTGAAAACGCCGTGAAAACACCATGAACTTCTTGTGGCAGTTTTGGGGCAGCTCATTAATTCTTGAGAGCGCTGTGAATTTGCCCTGAAATCACATTGAACATTATTGCCAATATCTGAGAGGAAGAGACACCATGAAATTGCAGTGAAATTTCGGTGAACTGTTATTTCACGGCAAAACAGATTTTCAGGGCATTTTCAGGGTAAAGTTCTTCATAGTGTGTTTTTGGCTATTTTAAGGGCAATTTCTGGAATTTTTTTTTCATTGGAATGTCATTATTTTACTTTAAGAAGTGAAAACAAATGCTTTAAAATGACTTAGCTGTGAGAAGCATAACGAGAAGGATGGTTTTAAAGTAAAACTATGCCGAAGTGAATTTATGCTGGGTCCCGTCATAAATTAATTTCGGCACTGTTTTATTGTAAAACCAAGCTTCTGGCAACTGTTTTGTGAAATATCTCATTTCAAAGTATTTGTTTTCCTTTCTAAATAAAGAATTAGCTGTTTGCAAACTGCTTACCAACCTCAAGGACCTGTAGTATAAATGCGAAATAATTATTATTGGCAGTACGTTTCAAATCTAGCAGGTTCTTTCTGAAAGGCAAAATGAGAAAGAACCTGCTAGGTTCGAAATGTAAGGCCAATAACAATTATTTCGCATTTTTGTTTTCCTTTCTATAAAGGAAATTGTCAATGTTCCAATGAAAACAAACAATTCCAGCAATTGCCAATTAAAGGCGGGCGATAAACCTTCAACGTTTGGAAGAATAACAGACAGATTACTTTCTGGAAATCATAATACTGCAAACATAGGCCGCGTTTTCACGACCGTAACCAGAAACATGTTTGGGCTTTGGTCACTGGTTAAGCATCTTCGCGAGTTCGGTTGTGCTGCGATGACGTCATTGTTCTGACCAAACGTGAACCGAAGTTTGTGATCGGTTACGCTTGGTTTCAAGATGGCGGATTGTAAAAATTAACAAAAGTTTTCTTAATTATTTGTTAAAACATGATGAAATGATTGTTCGTATACCAGTATATCTTTCAAGTTTATTACTAGCACTCACGAGTAAGTTCTATTTTGCTAAAAATTTGAATTACACCGTATATTTTGAGAAACAATGATAATTGAACACGTCACAAACTGAAAAAAAGTTTGGTTACGTTCACGTTTTCGCATACCTATTGCCGTCTTGTTTCTGGTCAAAAATATGACGTCAGAAACAAGTTTCTGGTTAGGGTTGTGAAAACGTGGCCATGGTGTCACACATTTTGATGACAACGTTAACTTACGAAGCAGTTGCATTCCCTGCAGTTGTCCGGACGGAAACTCTGCCCGTTGTTGTAGATACTCTCCTCAAAGAGACAGCCATCACATATAGGGCAACAGGATCCCTGGACAGGGTGGGTACAGTCTGAGTTGGGGCATGGCATGTGGCCACAGTCGACCCGGGTGCCCTGTAATTGGGGTAATATTGACAAATTGTAGGCAAACAAATATTTGTGCTGTTTTACAGTTTGAACGATCTTTGAAGTGTGGATATATTTTACGTTTTCTTTTAATCATTGCTTGGTTTCTTTTTTTGTTGCCCCCGCGTTCTTTCTAGTTTTCATTTTTTTAATTTCAGATCGAGTGAAATTTTCAGAATTGTTTTAGGTCTTCATTTCAAATATAAAGTGCACACATAATTTGCATTTTAGCATCTACGTATTTGGCCGACTTGAACATTATTACAAATGCTTGGGTGGGGTAGGGTGGGGGGAGGTGTAAATATGTAGCACTAATTGTGTGAATAAATGTAGTCAGAAATCATTACTCTGGAGTCGACTTGAATACGTGTTTTATTCAGAAATCTCTAGAACTTAGACTCTTTTCCAGCAGGCTGTGAAGCGCAAATGCATGGTGACAACTGTTGACGGTATATTTCATACAAATTCCTAAATGCCCATAGAATTTTGATAGAAAATCTGACTGAATGAAACTTGAACATTTACATCTGGTAAAGACGGGTCTTATCAAAATTATTCTTAAAAATAGGAGACTGTGAACGGAAGTAGCATTCAGACTAGTTATTACCTTGCATTCACATTGCTGACATCTGTCCGTCGATGAGAACCATGTCTCCCCATCTACGTAAATACGTTCTTCATATTCACACTCTGAAATCAAAACAGTTTAGAGAAATGACTGGTGAAGGTGAATATCATGTTAACGTTGAAGTGTTTTCCCTTTGCCGATCATTGCTGTGTCCTAGGTTCAAATCCAACTCAGTTTGACATATAGATTGGGTTTATGGTCCTTTACTGATGATATTAGCCTGCTGTAATCCATACTCCAAATATGCACAAAGCTACTAGCTTTGGAGGGAGTCAGGAGGAGGGGAAAGCCAGTCTTACCTAGACACTGCGCGCAGCACTGCCCTGGTGGCATGATTGGTTCACGACACCTGGTCCGTGGACACTGTATGTCTGAGCACTCAACATTACCATTCTGAAATTAGAGGAATACAAGAATTGTTACATTTGAAATGAAAATTTAAGCAATTACTGTGTCCCAATCAAAAGACTACCCACCCCCCTCCCACAATTTTTTTGTTTTAATTCTACGTCACCAAAATTTAATATAGTGATTTTTATATTTTGTTTTCAGTGTGGGCAAGGAGTTCCCATTTTGATGCCCCACCCCCCATTTTTTTAATTTATTTATTTTTAAATTAAATATCCAGAATGCAGTTCAGAAATTTGAATATATGTCAAGGGTGTGATTTGTCCAAATTTTTCCAGATTTCCTGATTTTACAAATCGCAATGTTGTGATCCTCTGGATTTTAAAGATTTAAGCAATAAAATAAAGGAAAGGAAAGCACAGCAAATGCTCAGAACTGTAGATTTCACCCCAGCACTGTTCACAACAGCGGCCCCAATACCCCTAGCAATACTTACGTGGATTTTACAAAACTGCCCAATCACACCCCCAAAGAAGATCAATTAAAACATAGGCTTTTTGCCTTCGATAAAGTTCCTGCTAGGTTCGAAATGTAAGGCCACTAACTAATATTTTACAAATTAAAAAAAAAAGCAGTTTATAAATTTGCAATCATGATAGAATTTTAACTGCATAATAGATTTGAGGGAAATTCTGGTGGGGAGCAGAGACGCAGACCACAAATATTTATATATACTTGTTTCCATAGTTGTAGGGACCACTGCCGACGACAGAGGTTACGAGGACCAACAACATTGTGGGGACAGACAGAAGTCCCAACAACCATCTTTGTAATCACCTCTCAATGGGGGAAATGTCTCCACAACTATCTGCATAGGCCAGGGCACTGCACAATGGTATGTTCACTTAGGGTAAACGGCAAACTGGCCACGTACAAAAAGGATACAGTTTCATGTCATATATCAATGAACCAATATAATGGTCATGTTTTGTATAGCGCCAAAAGCCCATCAAAATTTTATGCTCAAGGCGTTTAATGTGTGCCACTCAACAAACCAACCGTGACTGATGCCGACAGGCTATCTGCATTAATTACTACATCCTTGAACATTTCCTAACTATAGAAGCGTGCTCCTGGGGGGGGAAATAACCACAGTAAAAACTGCTTCAGAAACAAAGTAGTGAATATTTAGTGTCTACTCACAGTTTGTTTAAAGGGGCAGTATCGTTACTATTGTGGCGAAAATCAGTTTTCTCCAGAAGCAAATCTTACACCAGTACTTACACATGTAAAGTCTTTGGAATAGCATTATTTGATGTAATAACCTTTTATTAAGAATTACTCTAGAATTACACTTACCTGTGTTGTCAGCAAGCATTTAACTTATTCCTTGTTTATTTAGATAAAGGTTAACAAACACGATTGAGGAGCTATAATTTCTAAAGAACACTTCCAGATTTAATGTTAATGAGAGAATGCAAGTCAACGTTAATGATTTATGCAACGTTAAGTTTTGCCAATGTAAAGTACTTGTGTAGTGACAGCAGTGTTCACACACACACACATGGCAAGTTCGTGAGAATGTATTACATTTTGTACATGAAGACATGCACTTTGACCTTGCAGTAGAGAAACTTCACGTAAACTTTATCAATGAGTTAATTAATGTTAATTTTAGACAGTGGATTGAATATGCATGATCAAGTAGTGGGCGCCAATCACTTTTGATGTACGCACATCTTGTTTACTAAGCTTAACCAATTACTTTTGGTGCATGCGCGCATTGTTTACTAGTTTGACCAATCACTTTTGGTCGCATAAGCCCATTTGTAAATTGCGAGCTGCAGAAATCTATAAAAGGCGCGCAGCGCAGCAGGTCGAGTTGCCCAGTTCGTGACTTGGACTGACCCGGTGATTTAGCAAAGGCGCCGTGCGTTACTGTGTGTATGCGGCCGCCGCTTAGTACATGTACGAGTACTGTGCGTACATGTTATTGCTATTCATCGTCAACCATAGACATGCTACAAGTCCTTGATTGATCGGTCATGCATAATCCGTCACTGTGCGTGATCCTTGAATTATTGATTTAGTAGGGACCCTGCATCAAGTTTAGATAGAATCCCCATTAATTAAATGGAAGACATTTAAGAGAACTAATAAATGGAAGACATTGAAGAGAGTTAATAAAGAAGCATATACCGGTTGAATTGAAAGTAAACCCTTTTGTTTCAGTGTAACCTTTTATTATCAGGTTTAGTCGTCCGTCTCGTCATCATCTTGTCAGTCCTCATTCTTGACTCTGTAAAACTCATCATCATCGTCATCATCATCATCATCATACACCATCTTCACTTACAACCTCAAGCCCAGATTGTAGACTCGTACATCGCACAATCAGACTTCCGCGTTCTGTTTAAGCGGGTTGTTGAGACACGCCCATTTTGTAGTGATAAGAGCGGCAGGGTTGGACCCGACCGTTACTCTATCAACAGGGCATGGAATCAGAATGCTAATTTTAGATTAACTCCGTGATTAATTCCCCACATGATAAGGTCATGTTACTGTTGCTGCTGCATAAATGAGCCAGTAATTTTCAGTCACTGTGTTAATCTTAAACTAGGACATCGCTTCTAAGCCCTGTCGAAAGTCTGCTTTGATCGTGACGATACTGCCCCTTTAAAATCTGAGAAATTCCCACAAATGGACAAATTTGTATTGAAAGAGGCCATTGTCTATCCTGACTCGTAGGTGGAAACGTTGAAATAATACATTTTGTATTCACCTGACAAGTACAGCTCTGACAGATGTGATTGGGGTGAACAAACTTGGCACTGTTTTGGTACTCCACGCCTTCAAACAAACAACCTGCAGCGAAAAAAAACAAACAAACAAAACAAAGAACTGAATTGTCACTAGAGGTGTCAAGGAATGAAGAGAAGAAAAAGATGACCTGACTATGAGAATAACTTTTGGGTGTCGTCATTCAATATAATATACATTTAATATCTTGAATGTATATTATTTTTTTGTGTGTACATGTACTGATGTAATATTTAATTGTATAGCTATTCTATGTGCGAGTGTAAAATTTCCCTTGAGGATGAATAAAGATTTTAATTCTAATTTAATTCTAATTCTAATTCTAATTCTAATGGATGGCGACGGACTATTTCTGAGGCAAGCTAGTGCAAAAGTTCATGTACAATTCTGGCACTGGTCTTTCTAGAATTATTTGCAGAATGTAGACGTGACTTCAGATTTAATGGTAAATTCTAGAATTTGCAATCCAAAAATGATTTTCGAAATGTGAAACTAACTTAGTGTAAAGCTGATGATGGTATCAATCTTTCACACAAACAATTTTGTCTGAGGTGTTGTCGCTTTTGAGAAAAGTGGAAAAAACTTCCATTTCATATTTAGGGTAATCTTTTCTTAACCCTCCTACTACTACAAGGGTCCAAATCAGTCAAAATGTTGATAGAAATACTTGCCAAGGTATATCTAGTGCACTTAAAAGTCAAACACTGTCAAACAGTAAGTACATTTACAGGTCAAAGTGAGTCGACCGTTTTTGACTGGTAAAAGCATCGTCTGGTATTGTTCAGAGTGGTCAAAATGACAGTAAAACCAGTCAAAAATGCCCCTTGTGTGCACATTTGGGTAAACAGTCAAATTAGTCAGTTGACTGATTTTGACTTCTATAGCTACTTGCCAATAAAGTGCAGCTATAGTAGGAGGGTTAATTCTGCGTTAGAATAAATTTGATACAAGCTAATAAAGCTCAAACCTTCGTAGGCTGGCTACTTGTTTCAAAGAGAGTCAACATACCCATACTAGTCATAAAAGTAGTGTTGGGCAAAAAAGTGTAGGGCAAAAATTAAATCAATTGTTTATCAGCAGACGCAAGAATTTCATCAACTTATAAACATCGCGGAACCCGCCGCTATATAGAATTCTAGCCGGCCAATCGTCATCAGGCAAGCTCAGTGGTCGAGAGGTTCAGACGTCTGCACTAGTAAGCAGGAGGTCGTGGTTTTAAATCCCCTGTGAATTTTTTTCGCAGACACTCAGAAAGCACAGAGTATGCAGTGCTATACACACGTCGGTGTAAGGCAAAAATTAAATAAATTGTTATCACCCGACGCATGAATTTCATCAACCTAGAAGCAGTTTTGCCAACAACATTATAAATATTGTAAAACTGCTTTAGGCCAAAAGCCTCCGGTTTCTGGTATCCGCGCATGTCAGCTCAGACCCGCACATTGGCATTTTTAATTTTCTTTTTTTTGTACTATGAAACGATGTCCAATTGCAGCCAAAATTGCTGGATCGATTGGAATTCTGCCGTGCTGTGCTTTTTCACATAGGTGTATGAACGTTTGCCCGATTTGTGAGGCCTCTCTTAGCCACCATACTTTGTATATGGGAAATTTGGTCCCCGTGTATACAATGTATCATGTATTTCCCTGTTGGCAAAACAAAAAAGAAGATGGCTGAAAAAAAAAACGCGTCTCCGCACCGTTTTTGAAGCCGACCGATGACCAGAAACTAGAGACTTTTTTTGGGGGGGGCCTTAATACAGTTTTGACCTAAAGGTATCACTGCTATGCAGGGGATACATCCCAGCTAATAATTAATGACCATTGTCTCACTCGTAAAAAAAAAAGGAGCTAGAAAAAGTTCACCCCAAAACATTCACACTGGGGTTAAAAGTCAAGACTCTAACCGTACCGTCACATATTGGGCAGCATTGACCATGTCTCTGCAATGGATGAGCACACAGTCTGGAACACTCTATTGCTGCACAGAACACTTGAGTATTCTGAAAATGTAATAAGTCTCGGTTAGAATGTATTGCCTGCAGGTTTTCACTGTTTACCATGGGTAGAATGTCGTATCCGACCGCCACTTTTTCTCATTCAATATAACCAATAAAGTAATCTTACCTACCCAGTAAGGTGGAGAACATATGGATGATGATGGACATATACTTCAAATTATTCCAGGATATTTATTTCATGAAAAATCAGGCATTTTTGGTATACGATGACTTCCTCAGTCATGTCAGTCTGATCTTGTAAACTCCACAATTAGTGACCAACATAGTCCTTGTGCATGCGCAGTGGCAACTATAATAGGATCCTTCTATTTTCTGAAGGGGAGGATTTTTTTAGAAGGGAAAACCATCTTAAAAGTGGATTTTAAAGATAGTTTTCGCTTTCTGTACCACCAAAAATCGATAGAATAATTTTTTAACTGGTTAGTGGTTGCAAAAAAAATCCAAAAAAGCCCTTAAAAAGTGGCGGTCGGATACGACATTCTTTCCTTTACCATAAACATTTCCTAATACGACACATTTGCAAATTAATTGACATAAGCATGATTTAAAGGGACAATATCGTCAGGATCAACAGGGCATGGAATCAGAGTGTTAGTTATAGATTACAACTCAGTGACTGGAATTAATACCCTAACATGATAAGGTCATATTATCCGTTGCTGCTGCATAATGAGCCAGTATTATTTTCTGTCACTGTATTCATCTTAAACTAGGACACCGATTCCATGCCCTGTTGAAAGTCTGCTCTGACCGTGCGGACGATTCTGTACCTTTAAGGACATGTATATAAACATGGACAAATAAACAGAATATGCATCTGTTTTGTACACTTTAAAAATAATACAAATTATAATTATATGAACCCCCCCCCCCCCCCCCCCAACAATTTAGTTTTTTTAATTTCTTAATTTAAAAAAAAAAAAATTAAAACTAAAACATAAATTATCCCTTATCCACAAGAAAATCTTACCCTGCAAGTACAGCGCTGGCACGGGTCATTCAGAGGAGTGTACGTTTGTCCATTGTCATATTTGATACCATTCACTGTACATTGTCCTGTAATAATAATGAGTTAGCGAGGAATAAGGTCAGTGTATAAGGACTTGCAATAGCAACAGAAATAGGTTTTCAAATGAAGACCTCTATGCTTTCGTCTGGTGAACAAAATGAAATAATATATCGATGATGAAAACTTCACAATCTCATGAGGCTACTATACAAATATACAAATATACAGGGCCTTCTAGAATAATAAATTGAGCACTAATTTATTTAAACAAACATCACCCTGATACAAAAATGCCCCTAAATATAAACATGGAGGAAGGAAAACAGATAAACAACCGACCCACTTAAAGCTTCCTCCAAGTTCAAAAGAATAGTAAACACTAACTAAATACAAACTCCAGTTGAAGACTATTAAAGTTATTACCTTATAAAACCAAAATTGGTATCTTATACCAATGTGTCAAAACATGATTTGGAGTGCCCAAACTGCAGAAGCTTTTTTCAATTTGAATACCCCCCTTACAAAGTTTCCACCTGCAGAACATGTGCCCAAAAGGCCACATTTACCAAACAGCAAAGACCATAAACATATGTAATGTGATGTGTACATGTGTTGTGTACATGTGTACTGTACATGTACATGTACATGTACATGTACATGTACATGTACATGTACATGTACATGTATTACTACATGTACATGTACATATACATGTACATGTACATGTACATGTACATGTACATGTATGTACATGTACATGTACATGTACATGTACATGTACATGGGGACGTCACTGAACAGTTTGTCATGCTTCAATGTTATGCACAGTGTGTCTATTGTGGTATATAGAAGCTCCGCCTTCTCATGAATATTCATATTTATTACTCTTGAACTAAAACTGCTGTGAAACTTGCTGTATTTCACACATTTCCTACAAAATACACTTTGGTGGTTAAATTTATTTAAATGTTTAGATGCACAAATATACACAGATAGCAATTGGATTCTTAAATTGTAACAAAAAATATGTTGTGTTATAATTTTGCTGCACACCATGGACCCAAATGTACACACAGAACATGGGCACTATGGTTTTGTATTTTATCGTTACTCTGGTTTCACTGCATTCGCATAAATCTTTCGCCTTTTACTAAAGATTTCCGTGCAGAGGAACAAATTAATGAGTCTATAAACTAATTTTTTTCTGCCCAATCGAAAGACTGGGCTAATAAATAATACAAAGACAGAATAGAACACGAAATAAGACCGATTCACAATGAGAAAATCTCATCAAAATTAATAGAGATCACCAAATTATTTCCATGACACATAGGTAGAATATTCACTAAAAGCAAGAGTAACTAATCTGCATAGAGTAGGAACTTGTTCAAACCCAAAGAACGAGAAAAACCCTTGATAAAAAAAATCACAATGATGCATTCATGTTAATCTTATATTCATCAACAAAGGGAGAAATTAACATCATTTTATAACTTGTATACAGCATTGCTAACATGCATTACCTTATATATAAAACCAAAATTGCTATCTTAAACCCATGTATATAAATAATATGATTTGATGTGTACCCAAAATGCTAAAGCTTTTTCAATATGAATTCCCAATTTCCCCACCTACACATACACCCTCCCCCTGAAAATGCTACAAGGTTTCCACCTAGTCCATTGTACCACGATCGTACAGAACATGTGTCCAACCATGCATGTTTTTTACATATGCTTGTACAGTTTGTCATGCTTCACCGCACATCCGTGCAGCTAGCCATTGTTAACTCAGGTAGAAGCTCAGCCTTCTCATGAATATTCATATTTCTTACTCCTGAACTAAATCTGCTGCAATTTCATATATTTGCCACAAAATACACTCTGAGGTTTTAACTTTTTACAATTTTTAGATTAAAAAATACAGAGATGACAATTGGCTCTTTAAATTGTGAATTTCAACAAAACTAGAGAAATATGTTGTATTATAATTTGGCTGCACACCATGGACCCAAATGTACACACAGAACATGGGCACTATGGTTTTGTGTTTTATCGTTACTCTGGTTTCACTGCATTCGCATAAATCTTTCGCCTTTTACTAAAGATTTCCGTGCAGAGGAACAAATTAATGAGTCTATAGACTAATTTTTTTCTGCCCAATCGAAAGATTAGGCTAATAAATAATACAAAGATAGAATAGAACATGAAGTAAGACCCGATTCACAATGAGAAAGACTCATCAAAATTAAGTTTAGCCTTGACTCGACTCAAGACTGTTGTCATAGTGCGCACTTACTACCCCGGCCCGTACCGATTCTAGCCCGAGAAATTCAGAACACACACACGGTACGCCGGACACGTACACTGTAATCAATAACTACGACTTTCCAATGGAAAGTCGTATGCAAGATGTGAGCGGTTCGCGTACCGGATTCAAGTTCTGGTGTTAGCAACAGAATGTGGGTTCGAATCACGGCCGTGACACTTGTGTCCTTGAGCAAGACACTTAATCATAATTGCTTCTCTCCACCCAGGGGTTAAATGGGTACCTGTGAAGGCAGAGTTGGTTTGCTCTATATGCGCTAGAAATGGCAGCAATTGAGCTGTATACTCCCCAGGGAGCTGAGATGGTTTCAGGAATGATTTATGAGCCTTATGAGCAGGGATAATAATATAATGCGCCTTGAGCACCACTTAGTTGGTGGATACGTGCGCTATATAAATCCACACATTATTATTATTATTATTATTTTATACACCGCAGCGACGGGTTTTGTGCGCATTTCGCCCTTGTGTCAAGACTATGAACCCATTCAGCACGCATGCGCGCGAAGGGAATTTCGACACGCAAAAAAAACGTACCATCAACGTCAACGGAGCTGGAGGGAATGGCTCCATGAGTTCCACTGCAGAGCGCCATGGTCGACTGCAGCTTGGAGTTTTCTATCGTCGCGCGCCTAGAGTTTCGTAGTCTCTCTCTCAAGACCGGAATTGGCACTTTTACTGCACAAAACCCGTCGCTGCGGTGTAAAAAACAAATACGCGAGCGGTTCATTTTAAATGATGGCCAATCACAGGCCCCTAGCTTTGACCCCGTTTGATCCCACACACACAGCACAATACAGTGCACGCAAACATACGAAGCCCAAATATGGACCCCGTCTCTGTATATACATGGACATGTAGTACAGCAAGCACACAGTTGCTAGGCCAACGAGTAACCAATGACAATACATCTTTGGTTTTTGAGTTTGGTACCGGTATAATATTAGCATTAATGAGCTCGCTCCGCCTTAAATTTTGGCATGTGCAGAAGCATCAAGGCGCGACGACGAATGGTCACTGTACATATGTACATGTACATGTAGAATACATGTACATGTACATTAATGTACATTGTACTACATGTACATACACATATGTACATGTACATGAAGATGTACATGTACATGCATACAGTATGAATCCGTACACTTTGTCCATGTGTACTGGAGTTTGGATAACTATAAAGCGGGCAAAATTTTGCGACCAAACCGTTCCGATGCGCCTTGATCATCAGGCTAAATTAAGATTAAAGATCGCAAACTTGGGTACCTTTAGATTTCCCGCAAGTTTCTCCGACACATAGGTGTATATACACTAAAAACAAGAGTAACTAATCTGCATAGAGTAGGCCCTTGTTCAACCCCCCCCCCCCAAAAAAAACCAACCCTTGATAAAAATCACAATGATCATTTTATACCAACTTGTATGCAGCATTGCCAAAATGCATTACCTTATAAAACCAAAATTGCTATCTTAAACCCATGTGTCATAACACAATTTCATGTGTACTCAAACTGCTGAAGCTTTTTCAATATGAATTCCCCCATCCCCTGAAAACACTACAAGGTGTCCACCTAGTCCATACAGACCATGTGTCCATCACTGATCTCTATTACTAGCATACTATCGGATCATGCACATATTGATGAAGTTGTTAAAAAAGGGAGTAGACTGATTGCTTACATTAAGTCTATTATCGCCAACGTTGACGACTATAATCGCGTCTATTATGGGGATATACTATGGAGGACGATTGCGCTCCCGTCGATCAATTATGCTTGTTATATCATGGTCTTAGATTGTGTAATTTCATTGGTCGAAAGCCTGTCACATGACAAACCACAAATCTTCATGTTACCCTCGTGACGTCACTCAAAAAGTGATGTTCACCTCTGACGTCACTCAAAAAGTGATGTTCACCTCTCAAGAGTGGTACATCACCCTGATCGTCCCCGGGAGTATCATCCCCATATATCTTTCACAAGTGCTACTTTTGATTGCAAGAAGTGAAAACAGCGACCGAGGTTGTTATATTGCTGGTACTCCGCAGAACACGCTATATTTCAATTTGATGCACTGTAGGGACCAGCTAAACAACTTGTCTGCCGTGTGTGAATTTGTTCGCTTCGACCATGCCTCGGCTTCGCCTCGGGTGCCATCAGCCCCCTCGGGTGTACAAAACGCCATGGACCCCATCACGCCAGGCAGCAATTATTAAATGTGCTGTATGGTCCTGTAGCCAGTCAGAATTGAAAACTTGCAATCGCAAATGGCGCGACATATTCTGAAGGCTCCACGCAATACGCCGCGTGTTGCACTCTACGGCGATCTCGGCTGGTCGCCTCTTTCCACATTTCATAATATCGCGAGGGCGAAATACCTCTCTAGAGTTATTAATATGGAAATGCATCGCTGGCCCAAGCTCCTCTTACTTACTATGCTTAGCCTTGGCTGCGAATTTAATCAGTTACGCTTCAAATTTTTAAATAGCGCTCAAAATATTCTTACCAGCTGCGACTTGAATACAATTTTTGACTGCGAAAACTGGGGAGCCCCTTTTCGATCCGCACTTGGCCAAATCGATTAAGCGCGTACTTATGGATATTTCAGATAATGATTGGTTGGAAGAAGCTTGCTCCAAATCTTCACTAACTGATTATGTAACCATCAAAGATCGCACATGTTTAGAAAGTTATCTTTTGGATAAAACTGACTTCCATGGCGTCAGTCTCAAATTTAAACTCCGCTCCAACACTCTTCCACTCAATCGCAGAATTAGAAATTGGACGGCAGATAATGACGGTACGTGCAACCTATGTAACTCCGGTATTGAAGACGTTAGACACTTCTTGTTTACATGTCATGCTCTTAATAATATTAGATCCGAAGAATACACAAAGTTAGAAAAGTATCTTATGTCAAATGAATATTATGATATATGGGAGCTTTTTATATCCGGCAGCTTAGATGTTAAATATCATCTCACACTTGGGAGCACCTCAAGTATATTCTGTAATATAGAAAATGCCGATATAATTCATTCATTATTTGATACTTTCTGTAAATCATATGTTAAGCGTGCGTGGAAATTGAGATCCGCTATTATTCGGACGACAATGTAAATAATCTCTTCTTGCATACTTCGTTGCTGTAATTTTGTTTATATATGTTTTATATTTTTACTATATTTTCTAGAACTCATTTTAAATCAACTTGGGTTCCAATGGTCATTGATAGCTATATGATTGTTGGTACACCCTCAGATTTGGTGTCGCGCGTGCATCCCTTGTTCTGGACAACACCTACGACGCCAAAACTGAGAGTGTATCATCACACATTTTTGTATCTTGTTAATTTGCTTTTAAATGTGTTTTGTATTATTTATGTGTATGTGTGTCGGACGCACCGCCTTTTGGCCGAGTGCCACTGTTGTAAAAGTGTAAGTCCAAATAAATAAATAAATAAATAAATAAATAAATAAATAAATAAACTATCAGTATAATAGAGATCAGCGGTGTCCACATGTAGGACCCATGCATGTTCTTTACGCGTACAGTTTGTCATGCTTCACTGCACCGCACACAGCAGTGCAGCCATTGTGACATGCAGTAGAAGCTCCGCCTTCTCATTAATATTCATATTTATACTCCTGAACTTAATCTGCTGTAAAACCTGTCGTTATTTCATACATTTGTCACAAAATACAATTTGAGGTTTTTACTTTTTACAATTTGTAGGTTAGAAATATATACAGATGGCAACTGGCTCCTTAAATTGTTAATTTCAACAAAACTAGAGAAATATGTTGTGTTATAATTTTTGTTGCACACCATGGACCCAAATGTATACACAGAACATAAGCACTATGGTTTTCTCTTTAATCGTTACTCTGGTTTCACTGCATTCGCATAAATCTTTCGCCTTTTACTAAAGATTTCCGTGCAGAGGAACAAATTAATGAGTCTATAGACTAATTTTTTTCTGCCCAATCGAAAGATTGGGCTAATAAATAATACAAAGACAGAATATGAAGTAAGACCTGATTCACAATTTTTATCGGAAAACTTGAGATCGCAAACTCGGGTCAATTTCCCTGACACATAGGTTTATAATATACACTAAAAACAAGAGTAACTAATCTGCATAGTAGGCCCTTGTTCAAACCCAAAGCCCTTCAAAGGACAATAAAAAAAATTAAAAAAAACCTTGATAAAAAACCACAGTGATCATTTTATAACGCCATTACCTTATAAAACCAAAATTGCTATCTTAAACCCATGTGTCATAATATGGTTTGATGTGTACTCAAACTGTTGAAGCTTTTTCAATATTAATTCACATTCCCATTCCCCTTCCCCTCACCCCCTGAAAACACATGGAACCAAATGTACACACAGAACATGGGCACTATGGTTTTCTCTTTTATCGTTACTCTGGTTTCACTGCATTCGCATAAATCTTTCGCCTTTTACTAAAGATTTCCGTGCAGAGGAACAAATTAACGAGTCTATAGACTAAGTTTTTTCTGCCCGATCGAAAGATTGGGCTAATAAAGAATGCAAAGACAGAATAGAACGCAAAGTAAAATCGATTCACAATGAGAAAAACTCATAAATAATTTATAAATAACTTATTTCCCTGCTGTTTTCCCTGACACGTACACATAGGTATAATATTCACTAAAAGCAAGATTAACTCATCTGCACAGAGTAGGCCCATTGTTCAAAGCCTTCCAAAGGACGAGAAAACCCTTGATAAAAAAACCCACAATGATGCATTCATGTTAATCTTATATTCATCAACAAAGGGAGAAATTAACATCATTTACAGCATTGGTAACATGCATTACCTTATAAAACCAAAATTGCTATCTTAAACCCATGTATATAAATAATATGATTTGATGTGTACCCAAAATGCTAAAGCTTTTTCAATATGAATTCCCCATTCCCCACCTACACCCCCACCCCACCCTCCCCCGAAAACTACAAGGTTTCCACCTAGTCCATTGTACCACGATCGTACAGAACTTGTGTCCAACCATGCATGTTCTTTACAAGCGTACAGTTTGTCATGCTTCACCGCACAGCAGTGCAGCCATTGTTAACTCAGGTAGAAGCTCAGCCTTTCATGAATATTCACATTTCTTACTCCTGAACTAAATCTGCTGCAAAACCTGCTGTTATTTCATACATTTGCCACAAAATACACTCTGAGGTTTTAACTTTTTACAATTTGTAGATTCAAAAACATTGAGATGACAATTGGCTCTTTAAATTGTGAATTTCAACAAAACTAGAGAAATATGTTGTATTATAATTTGGCTGCACACCATGGACCCAAATGTACACACAGAACATGGGCACTATGGTTTTGTATTTTATCGTTACTACTCTGGTTTCACTGCATTCGCATAAATCTTTCGCCTTTTACTAAAGATTTCCGTGCAGAGGAACAAATCAATGAGTCTATAGACTAATTTTTTCCTGCCCAATCGAAAGATTGGGCTAATAAATAATACAAAGACAGAATAGAACAAGAAGTAAGGCCCGATTCACAATGAGAAAAATTTATCAAAATTAAGATTAGCCTTGACTCAAGGCTGTTGTCGTAGTGTTACCTTATAAAACCAAAATTGCTATCTTTAACCCATGTGTCATAATACAATTGTGTACTCAAACTGCTGAAGCTTTTTCAATATGAATTCCCCCACCCCCTGAAAACATTCCAAGGTTTCCACCTAGTCTATTGTACCACCACGTGTCCAACACTGACATATTATCAGTATAATAGAGATCGGTAGAACTTGTAGCTTTGCATGGTGAGGAGGATAAGTAAGAGTAATTGCGGTGACACCATGTGAAATGCTCAATAGAGTAGTAATTAAGTAATAGAGTAGTAGTAATCGTCCTTAGGAGATTCTCCTAAGGACGATCAGAGCATACTGATCGAAACGTTGAGTTGTACCTCCAGTTCTTTTCAGAACTAATTACTACTCTATTGAGCATTTCACAAGGTGTCACCGCAATTACTCTTACTTATAATAGAGATCAGCGGTGTCCACATGTAGGACCCATACATGTTCTTTACATGTACAGTTTGTCATGCTTCACCGCACAGAGAAGTGCAGCCATTGTGACATGCATGCAGTGGAAGCTCCGCATTCTCATTAATATTCATATTTATACTCCTGAACTTAATCTGCTGTAAAACCTGTCGTTATTTCATATATTTGTCACCAAATACACATTGAGGTTTTAACTTTTTACAATTTGTAACTTAGAAATATATACAGATGGCAACTGGCTCCTTAAATTGTTAATTGCAACGAAACTAGAGAAATATGTTGTGTTATAATTTTGTTGCACACCATGGAACCAAATGTATACACAGAACATGGGCACTATGGTTTTGTATTTTATCGTTACTACTCTGGTTTCACTGCATTCGCATAAATCTTTCGCCTTTTACTAAAGATTTCCGTGCAGAGGAACAAATTAATGAGTCTATAGACTAATTTTTTTCTGCCCAATCGAAAGATTGGGCTAATAAATAACACAAAGACAGAATCTAACGTAAAGTATTCAATAAATTCAACTGAGTCAAAAATAATAGTTTTCTTCAAAAACAGCAAATTTTTGACGAATGCACTTCACACGAAATAATTCCAGAATGATTGCTAACCAAATTTACATGTTTTTTTTATTTAAAAAGAATTATACACAATAGTTTGGTCAAAACCAAAGTTGTACATTCCCTGTATGTACTTCGGGTAGGTGAAGAATGTTTCCTTAATAATACAAGGTTGGGATACAACAAAAGCAGGTGAATGAATTTATTTGCAAGACTCTGATGAGGTTGAAATGCAAGACTACAAACTACTTTTTGTGAATTTATACAACAGGTACTTTTGGTTGGTATGCAGTTTGCAAGAGCTAATTTTTGAGACCAATAATGAACAAAAGTTGCAAACATTCAGTAAAAGATAAGGCATGGCATTTGTAATTCAAGAGTAACTAAATGGTAAAATCGTAATGTAAACCGTGTAATGCTCTTGATGGTATCAATCTTCAAGCATAATCAGGTATGTGGAATTTGGAATATGTAACCATAATGCCACCAGTATACATCATGTCCACATGTTCATAAAACTTCTCCAAAACGACCTCATCTTACTGTCTTCATAACTTGGGACTGGATCATTCGTTGGTTGACTTGTAAGTTGTTTTTCTTTGTAAAGCGCTTCGTAAAATTATGAATGCTTTTTCACCCTCTCTTTTTAGTTGAAACTTACACAGATAATTTGTCTAATATATATCTTGATGAAAGAAAAGCAGGCATACTCATAGCAGCAGTTTTGCAAATATTGCCTATGTTGTAACTTCCCTTTAAAAGTAGTCTATAAAAAACATCTTATTTATTTATTATTATACAGTTTCAAAGTTATGATTTGCATTGATACATTACAGAAACATTCACAATAATCTCACTGATCACAAAATGGGAGAGGGGGAAGAATAGGGGGTGGATGGGGGAGGACAAATCTATGTTGATTTTACCTGTACATACGGGGCAGCATTTGCCAGCTGGTATTATGGCATCTGTACACTGGACAGGAGGGCAGACGGGATCCTCACAAGTTACATAACCATCCTGTCAGGGGAAAACAAGTTACGTCCAATTGGATTGATCTCCTTTGATAATAGCCATTAATTTTTGATACAAATATCTAAACACATAAATGGATTTAAATTATAAAATACATAATCGTTGAACTATGACAAAATAAATAAACAACAAATGAATACATTTACAATGCAATGAGTCCGGCAATGTTCGAGTCCGGCATCAGCCAATTTTTCTTTGCTCGCTACCCGTTTATATAATATTCAGGTCAGTTTCTCCATATAAATCTACTTTGTGTACAACCACATAAAAGGCTTGTGTCCTGTTGTGTGATCCCCGCTACTGCCGTTACCCAGGTTGTTTGCATCTGACCGGGGCTTGATCCCTGGCTACTCGGCAGATATGGTTTGGCCTCTGACCTGGCCCCATAGAGCAATAGATAATTGGCACAAGTAGACCGCCAACCAACATAGGGGTTGGTTAGCTCAGTTGGTAGAGCGCTCGTACAGTTTTCGAGAGGTCGCGGGTTCGAGTCGGCATCAGCCAGTTTTTCTTTGCTCGCTTCACGTTTATATAATATTTCAGGTCAGTTTCTCCCTATAAATCTACTTTGTGTACAACCACATAAATGGCTTGTGTCCTATTGTGTGATCCCCGCTACTGCCATTACCCAGGTTGTTTGCATCTGACCAGGGCTTGATCCCTGGCTACTCGGCAGATATGGTTTGGCCTCTGACCTGGCCCCATAGAGCAATAGATAATTGGCACAAGTGGACCGCCAACCAACATTGGCGAGTGCTCTACCAACATTGGGGCTGGTTAGCTCAGTTGGTAGAGCACTCGTATGGTATTCGATTTTATATATATCAAATATATAAAAATGGATAAATTGTATGTTAATATTTTTTTTTAAAGGAGGAAAAATAAAAAGGAAATCCACGGATCAGCAGAAAAGTTGCACGAGTAAGTGGCATTGCACCATATTGCCTTGGTTCTCTGTTCTAATTTTGTTTTTATTGTGACAACATCGGAAAAACAGGTACATGGTTTTTTTTTCTCTGTGACTTCCATCTCCTTGTTTCACTTTTGTATCAACCACCCTGAGGGGCCATTTGGCCTTTTCTGAGGGGCAATCTAAAGAAGAACAAATTAAATAGCGTTAAGTATGACAATCAAGACAATAGATTGGATACATTACACTGCATTGGCAGGTTCTGCAGCTGTCTACAGGATCAGGAAAGTTGTCGCCGTTTCCCCACGGTTTCCCGCCAAATGTACATCCTTAAGAAACAAAAATCAAGACAGTACAAGGTTAATACATTCTTCGTCCGAGTGTTTCATAGTGCTATTTTCTATGTCTCATGTACGTTGTCTACTCGGTTTGGTTGTCCTATTTTATATTTCCAAAATCATCAGAGAATCCTCAAGAGGAATTTGGTTTACAAAAAATGCCACTATCTCTCCGAGGGATCCCGTAACTGCCGCTCCATCATTAGCACCATTACCAGCAGTCCTCAACACCAGATGGGGGGGTGGGGTGATCGAGCCCTCCCCCCAACCTCAAGATTTTCCATTTAAACAAAAATATATATCAAACAAAATATTTAAAATGTGCAACAAATATTTTGTACCATTATTTCATTTATTCAAAATGGGGGGGGGAGGGGGGGGGGATGAGGGGGGGGATGAGGGGGGCATGGGATTGTAAAAGGCTTCCGTTTGGTGGCCCAACCAAAACTGGGGGAGGAGCATATGTCTCTCATGTTCCCCAGATGTTCCATGTATCTACTACTGGGTGAGTGGTAAGATCGTAAGCCCCCCCCCCCCCCCCACAGTAAAATCCTGGGTGAGCCATGGATAATAACTGAAGTACTTAAGTTGGGTTTCAACTTGAGTTGACTTCTGCCTAGCATCCCCAGAATGAAGATATAGACAAATGGGGGGGGGGGGGGGGGGGAGTCCGCCAACCACAGGACACTAATCCGGAGGTCACAGGTCCAAATCCCTGCATCAGTCAATTTGTTCTTTCTTCACTCCCAAACATGAAGTCATATTTACCATTACATTCCGGGCAGCATTGTCCCTGGCCAGCATGAGGACATGTGACATCTGGGCAGGGCAGGTCGGTACATACCCACTGTCCATATACACACTCACAGTGCTGACATGGGTCTAAATCTTCTGGCCTCTGGCAACCTGATGACAAGAAAAATGTTAAAGACATGTTATAGTGACACAGGGTAACATTTAAAGGTCTCGTTCTTTAATTAAAAATTAGTAAGAAAAAATAAAGAAAAACAACATCTGATAATTAGACTATTTCAACTGTTTTAACAGACATTCCATGTTTAGAATTTGTTTAAAATAAATTATGATCATTACTAGAATCAATCAAATGAATTCCAATGTCCACATATGATTTAATTAATTTTAGATAAAGACATTTTTAGACAAAGAAGATGGTCAAAGATATGTTTATAAGTTGTTGAAGTTTTTCTGTAAAAATTAATATTATTTGCGTGTTTTATTGGAACAAATAAAACATTTCAGAAAAACTAAAGATTTCTCTACATCGCGCGAGAGGTTTGTGTGTCCTCTATACAACACAGATTGGTGGCTACTGAACTCAAGAGGGAGCTCAGCATCATGCTTGAGCTCACTAAGAAGGACTGCTCCCTGAAGAAGAGGTCAAGTGTATCCAACAATTGACGGAAGTACGCTGGAGTGTAACCCCTAAAGAACAGTGCCGGCAAGACGAAGCTACTGAAATCACGACTGGCCATAGGTGACGTGGCCATAAAGGCATCACCAACAGAACGCCCTGTGAATTATGTCACGGTTCAGTATGCCCCCGTCGAAATGCTGCATGGGCCGATAACAGCGGTCTTGAGCAGATACGGCATCATCCTGGACACCTGCCGAGGCCACTGGCAAGTACACCCAGCATGGGAGACAGGCACCTAGCCCATCCCATCCTATGTTTAGGTATGCAGGTTTCAACCGAAGAATCGATACAACGGCCAAGACGAAACATGCCGACGCTGTGGAAAGCGGCGGGTTGCACCCAGATCCGCTGTTTTAACTGCCACCAGCCCGGTCATCGGAGCCAGAACTGTCCACAGTCACAGCGTTGAACCCAAACATGGGCTGACAAGGTGAAAAGGGAGTGTCCAAAACCTGACAGTCTCGTTGGACGCAGATCCCGAGCCAGCACTGACCCAGGCTCCAGAGTCCGAAGATTCCTCTGACTCGTCTCATATGGAATCCAGACCATCTCAATGTGAGAGCGCCACGCCCCAAGGAACCTGCAAAACCGGTAAGCGTCCCAAGTGCCAATCCCCCTCCCCCCAACGTAATCACTAAAATCACTAGTCAGATTCAAAATATTGGAAAGGGATACTAGAAACTGTAAACAAGTCTTTTGGGAGATACTTTGTTTCGGGACATGATAAAAAAAATAAATAAAAAAAAATAAAAAAATAAAAAAATCGCACTGACTGGTGGGAACAGGGAAAAGAAGTAATTAAAAGGGTAACAATTTCCTACTCTGCCGTTTTAATTCGTCAACGTAGCTCTGAATGTAGAGAATTACTGAAAAAGCTAAATCTTCTACAATCCAGATCACATAATGGAGAGACTGTATGCAATGGTGATTTCAATGTCACACAAACAGCATTAACCAGTTCACGTCGGGAATATATTTTTTTTCCGGTCCCCCGTGCGTGTTTATTTTCAGTGAAAAATCAGAATTTTTTTTTAGCCATTAATAATTTTTTTTTGTCAATGAAACTAAGTCCGGACACCCAAATAAACACCTTTACTCATTGACATTTTGAGAATTAAATGGCTAGTTTTTTAATTACGGTTGTGTTTGTTCAGCACAATTAGACCGTTGGCAAGCTCCGATGCAATGGCCTATTAGCGACCAGCGCCCGGTTGAACAGACGGCATACCCGGAGAGAGAGGAAAGGCCTCGTAAACAATGGATATAAATCCGTCTTTACAAATTCTTGGCTGGTACGTCAAAGGAACAGGTCTTGGATAAAGGGATTACGCAAAAATCAACAAAAAGAGTGAACTTGTTCATTGTTTGCAGTGCCTTTTGTCCGGGGCCACCGAACCGTGACCCCATGGACTCCGAGAAACGATTGCGTGTATACAAGTCAGGCGCCACGATGGCACGCCACGTGTGGCGTGTTGACAAGTCTCCCGGTAACACACACAAAAATCGGAATGCGTGTTTAGACGCTCTCCGATCCGCGGTTCAAAAAAAAAATGCGTGTATACACGGCCTCTGACGCGAACTGGTTAACTGAATTTAAAAAAATATATATAGCCACAACATTGCTCGCAGTATCCTATTATCCCTGGTGAAACACACAATCACAACCATAGGAAATATGCGCTGTAATGGCAGCAATTGAGCTGTATACTCCCCAGGGAGCTGAGATGGTTTCAGGAATTATTTATGAGCCTTATGAGCCGTATGAGCAGGGGTAATAATATAATGCGCCTTGAGCACCACTTAGTTGGTGGATACGTGCACTATATAAATCCATTATTATTTATTTAACCAAGATCTAAAGAACATGCAGTGCCTCAAAGACGAGAGTGGTTGTGTTGTATGTAGTAGAACCAAAACAGATGGCGGATTGTTGTAAAGATTTTTTATTCGGATCTGTACAGCATACACGGCTACTAATGTCGATCATCAAGAAATGGATTTTTTCTTTGAGAAAGAAAAATGTTAAGACATGTAAAAGTGATGCAAGATAACATTTCAAGGTCTGCTAACTAAGAAAAAAGACAAGAAAAAAGACCAAAAAAAACAACCAATATCTGATAATTATACTATTTCAACTGTTGAAGGACATTCCTTCATGATGAACGTTTGTTTAAAAGAAATTCCGATCATGACTAGAACTAATCAAATAAATTCCAAGAACAAATTTATACACTTACTATGAAGTATGTTGAGCTTTATAAGAACCATCAATCAAACATTTTTCGAACAAATAATGAACAACACATTCATTAATTTTTTGCAATCCACCATCTTGAAACCAAGCGTTACTGAGAAAAAAAACTTGGTTTAAGTTTAGTTAGAAAGATCAATGAATAATACACCGTTTGTAAAAATAATACACCGTTTGTACACATTTATGAAGCCGAGGTCTGTGCTGGCCCCCCCCCCCCCCCCCTTCAGAATTTTGAAAAAATTTGAGGCTGCAGGATACAAAATGTTCAAGTATTGACATGCCCCCACTAGAAAAAGTGGTGTACCCCCTAGTGTCCCCCCTGAAAATTGGACCCTAGTTACGGCACTGTTCCAAGTGTATCCGAGCCAAAACAAGATTCTGGTTTTGACTGGAAAAGCACACCCCTGGTGTAACTCTCATGGACAGACCACAATGATTCTCAATCTACGCTAACCGAAGAGAGTGAATGAATTGTAGCCCACTGACCTGCTTGAGGGCATGATTCACAGCATTCCCCAGGGTTCAGTACAGGGTTGGTACACTGGATAGGAGGGCAGGTACGCACAGTGCACACCACAGATCCATCCTGATAGAGTGACAAACAAACAAGAAATCTTAACTCATCAAGAAGTAATCAAAACATTAACCCTCCTACTACTATTTGCTGTGGTATATCTAGTGCACTTAAAACTCACACACTGTCAAACCTTACGTGTAGTAAGTACATTTACAGGTCAAAATGAGTTGACCGTTTTTGACTGGTAAAAGCATTGTCTTGTGTTGTTCAGCATGGTCAAAATGACAGTAAAAACCAGTCAAAAATGCCCCTGTGTGCACATTTGGGTCAACAGTCAAAACAGGCAGTTGACTGGTTTTGACCTCTATAGCAACTTCCCACTAAAGTGCACCAAGAGTAGGAGGGTTTAGGGAGAGTACACCATTGTAAAAATGGGGGGGGGGGGGAACGGATATTGCTCCCCCCTCTTTTTTGTCATGCCCTTCTCCAATTTCAGGAAAGTTGATGCCATTTTCATCAAAATCAGATTTTTAGACCCCCCCCCCACCCACTCCTCACACATTTTGTTACTACTTTCTGACGTCCCTGCCTGAGCATAATACAAATTGTATATATAATTCAGTTCTATCGGGTGACACCATGTAATGATCTCTTCTTGGAAGAAGCGATGGCTCTGAGAACATGGAGAAGAGCCGGTTGGTTTGTTCTCAATGTTTCTACTAGTCAGGAGAATGATGACGGCTAGAGTAGACTCAGGTAGACTAGTCGAAAACGTTGAGAACAAACCAACCTTCTCACTTCTTCTGAGAAGAAATCATTACATGGTGTACCCGAAAGAACTCAATTATATCTATCTCCACCGTGCAAAGCTTCAAATCCTACACAAATGGTATACTTTCCCATAATCAATCAGGCAACATAAAGGCCGGTTCATACTTCACACGAAAGTGAATGCTAAGCGAATTTTACGTCATCAAATTCGTAGCGAATGATTCGTGCAAATTGAAATGTGTTCACCGCGAACCTTCGCCGCGAATATTTGCCGTGAACCACTGTCGACGTCACAAATTTCGCTTCGCATTCGCTTTCCCATGAAGTATGAACTGGCCTTAAAGCTCCATGGAGACATATGTATGAACTGGCCTTATAGCTCCATGGAGACAGAAGTATGAACTGGCCTTAAAGCTCCATGGAGACAGAAGTATAATAATAATAATAATAATGTATAGATTTATATAGCGCACGTATCCACCAACTAAGTGGCGCTCAAGGCGCATTATATTATTATCCCTGCTCATAAGGCTCACAAGGCTCATAAATCATTCCTGAAACCATCTCAGCTCCCTGGGGAGTATACAGCTCAATTGAACTGGCCTTATAGCTCCATGGAGACAGAAGTATGAACTGGCCTTATAGCTCCATGGAGACAGAAGTATGAACTGGCCTTAAAGCTCCATGGAGACAGAAGTATGAACTGGCCTTAAAGCTCCATGGCGACAGAAGTATGAACTGGCCTTAAAGCTCCATGGAGACAGAAGTATGAACTGGCCTTATAGCTCCATGGAGACAGAAGTATGAACTGGCCTTAAAGCTCCATGGAGACAGAAGTATGAACTGGCCTTAAAGCTCCATGGAGACAGAAGTATGAACTGGCCTTAAAGCTCCATGGAGACAGAAGTATGAACTGGCCTTAAAGCTCCATGGAGACAGAAGTATGAACTGGCCTTAAAGCTCCATGGAGACAGAAGTATGAACTGGCCTTAAAGCTCCATGGAGACAGAAGTATGAACTGGCCTTAAAGCTCCATGGAGACAGAAGTATGAACTGGCCTTAAAGCTCCATGGAGACAGAAGTATGAACTGGCCTTAAAGCTCCATGGAGACAGAAGTATGAACTGGCCTTATAGCTCCATGGAGACAGAAGTATGAACTGGCCTTATAGCTCCATGGAGACAGAAGTATGAACTGGCCTTATAGCTCCATGGAGACAGAAGTATGAACTGGCCTTAAAGCTCCATGGAGACAGAGACACTTTGACAAAGCCAAATGCAACTCCCTAGGCACTCGAACGCAGCAACAAATGAACGGTGGTCTTACCAGACAGAAGCAATCTCTGCACATATTGGTTGGATCCATAAAGGTTTCTCCATTCCGTACCATCACGTCCTCGTACATACATCCTGGAAGGGGAAAAAGAAAAACCAACCAAAGCCAAATCATTAAATGGAAAACATCGTCATCACCAGAACAGACTTTCAACAGGGTATGGAATCGGTGTCCTAGTTTAAGATGAACACAGTGACCAGCAGTCGAAATTAACTTTTATGGTAGCCCACAAAACTAGTTATGTCAAAATTGTACTAGTCCTTCTCATTTTTTTTAGTAGTCCTGAATATAAATACAAGAAAAAGAAATGAACCGTGAGCTGGTGAGCAACATGTTCTTGCTGAGATCACACTCAATGATTTTTGTGTATTTTTATTTCATTTTTTTTCACTAGCCCATCAGACTACCCAAACCCCAGCAGCTAGTAGGTCCCGCTGCTTAAAACCACTAGCTTCGGACAAGCGGACTATAATTTGAACCCCTGGTGATTGAAAATTACTGGCTCAATGATGCAGCAGCAATGGTAATAGGACCTTATCATGTAGGATATTATCACTGAGTTAATCTAAAACTAGCATTCTGATTCCACATTGATTATAATAATAATAATAAAGATTTGTAGCGCGCACATATCCACCCTGCTGGGCACTCAAGGTGCGGAAACAAAGAAAAAACATGAATACAAACAATACACAATGTTAGCGTAGAAAAAAAATTATGTACTGATATACATGTACCTACAATGCAATTACAAATATACATCATCTTTGAAGAATTGTGACATAAGATGAGTTTTAAGCAGTGACTTAAATTTAGTTATACTACGACAAGTTTTGAGTTTAGTTGGAAGATGATTCCAGAGTCTCAGAGCCGCAACAGAAAAAGACCTATCACCCCAGTTCCGTTTTGAAGTTGGTTCCTTTTTGGAGTGACATGTTGCTGGAGCGCAAATTGCGTGATGGTGTGTAGACTTTAAGCAGTTCAGAAATATAAATTGGAGCAATGTTATTAACAGATTTGTGAACAATTAGCATAAGTTTAAAAACAATTCTCTGTGAAACAGGAAGTCGGTGCAGTTCTTTCAAGATTGGAGTGATATGGCATGACTTTCTGGACAAAGTTACAACACGAGCTGCTGTATTTTGTATGTGCTGCAGACGAGATATTTGATTCTTTTGTGACGACAATGTCCGTTTAAAAATTTGCCTTGAAACTTTGCTTGTTTTGAAACTCTTTTTCGGGCATTACAGAATGAGTATAAATTATTAATAGTATTATTTGTCATTAATAAATGCCCAAGACAGTTTAAATAATCTGACTGGATTGAGACCTAGCAGGTGCTTAGGTCAAACCCGTCTACTCTCTACATACATATACCTTCACATGATGGACAGAGACACTGGTCTGGCATCCCATGGGTACAAGATACTGGAGCACATGGTGCGGGGCCACAGTTAACGTTACCATTCTGTAAGAATAACAACAACATGACAACAATATTACCCCTAGGGTTTTTTTTTTGGTGAAACACACACACACAAAAATAATAAAATAAAAAAAGCCCTGAAAAGATATAACATTACAATCCTTAAAGGATTTGTTCACCATTGGTAAATGTCTGTAAATACATCCATACTTTATAAGAACAAGTTTTTAGTTCATAATTATCTTCAGTGTTTTTTTTTTTCAGGTAATAACAAAATGGAAAAACAAATACTTTGAAATTAAATATTTCACAAAATAATAGCCAGAAGCTTTTTTTAATAGTAGATTTAATTTTTTTTTCTTCTGTCAGAGTGTCGTGGCTGAGCGCTCTAGTGCATTGGACTCAAGTTCTGGTATTGTCAGAATGTGGGTTCGAACCCCGGCACGGCTGGTCATGCCGCTTATATCCTAGACACTTAACTATAATTGCTTCGTCCTTTGGATGGGACGTTAAGCCGTAGATTCCGTGTACCAGATTAAGTAATGCATGTAAAAGAACACTTATTGTGGAAGAGAAGGGGTTTACCCTGGTGTTTCTGGTTCACATAACAAGCACCCTTGTTTACAGGTTTCCTCAGGCTTCTGAGCTACAGTGCTTAAGTGTGCTTTTGGGGCATCCCTGGTTTCATTAACAGAAATGTATAATAGTAATAATAATAATAATAATAATAATAATAATAATAATAATAGCCCTGAACAAGGCTAAAAGCCACTCAAGGTACAGGGCTACAATAATAATAATAATAACAGGAATTTATAAAGCGCCTTTGAAGAAGAAAAAATACAAAGTAAATAGACTCAGAGGAGCTGAAGATGGAAACTGAGATTCCTCTTGAAACAGGATAGATCGTAGGATGGAGGGAAACATGCACGAGGCAAGGAATACCAAAGAGATGCAGCACGTAGTACACAAGTACCTAAATGAATTTATAACTGGAACCGCCATAAATTCATTTGGGACATATTTACTGCAAAACCATGTTTATCATGATTATTTTGAGAAACAAATTTCAAAACAAATTACAATGTTTCGATGTAGAAGAAAATGTTCAGAAATTGCTATAAAAATAGCGAAAAACACAGAAGCTACATCTGTAGAGTACCATGGCCGAGTGGCTTAGTGCATCGAATTTGTGTTCTGATGGCTGAGTCGTCAGAATGTGGGTTTGAATCCTGACCGTGACCGTGGTACATGTGTCCTTGTGCAAGACACTTTACCATAATTGCTTCTCTCCACCCAGGAGTAAATGGGTACTTGCGAGGGCAGAGTTGGTTGTTGTGTTTGATTATCCCTACATGTATATGTGCTAAAATGGCAACAATTCAGGGAGCTGAGATGGTTTCAGGAATGATTTATGAGCCTGATGAGCAGGGGTAATAATGTAATGCGCCTTGAGTGGATGCGCGTTTGGTTTGGCGCGTTTGGTGGATACGTGTGCTATTTGTTGTTGTTGTTGTTGTTGTTGTTGTTGTTGTTGTTGTTGTTGAATTACTGAAAGCTAGGTTAGGGCGACACTTTTTCATATAATTTTTTTTATTAGGGCGACTCACCTCATTAGGGCGACAAATTGGTGTCGCCCTATTGTTTTATCTACCTTTTAACGAAGGAATTAACTGGTTTTTTTTGGACAGAAATCGCTTCCTTGGGCTGAAACAACCAAGGCATGAAAATTTGGGGAGGGGGAGGATATTATAAAGAGGGAAAAGGGAGGGGGAAATTTTGTGCACAAGTCTATGGGAGTGTCGCCCTATTATAGCATTAGTATAAATTATTATAGGAATATTTAATGAATCAGTGGGTCCCGTGTGTTGTATAATGCACGTAAAGTGGATTGTCGTGCGGTCTAGCGTACTGAACTCAAGTTCTGGTGTTGCCAGCAGCAGAGTGTGGGTTCGAGCCCCGGCCGTGACACTTGTGTCCTTGAGCAAGACACTTAACCATAATTGCTTCTCTCCACCCAGGGGTTAAATGGGTACCTGTGAAGGCAGAGATGGTTTGCTCTATATGCGCTAGAAATGGCAGCAATTGAGCTGTATACTCCCCAGGGAGCTGAGATGGTTTCAGGAATGATTTATGAGCCTTATGAGCCTTATGAGCAGGGATAATAATATAATGCGCCTTGAGCGCCACTTAGTTGGTGGATACGTGCGCTATATAAATCTATACATTATTATTATTATTATTATTCATGTGGAGCATTGACTCTGTGAGGTCTACCATGTTTGCTTTTAATTCATTTATAACTGTGATCCATTTACGTGGAAAACAAATTGTCAAAGCATTTTAAAAATATTATATAGATTGCTCTGATTAATTATTTGGATCAATTAACCTAGTATAAATTTGCAAACATGTAAACTATTTATTAGCGCTAGGGCCTAGGCTTCATGCATAACTTATTGTGATGCACAAATGCATGATCCTGTGGAACTATGGTGATGTCAGGTGATAAACAAATAACCGTGTTCAGAAGAGATTTGGCTCTGAGCTTTTCTACATGCAGTCACTGCTCAAACCTACACATGACAAAGTAACATCAGAAAATTTTCAGACACAAATCATCAACACGTTAGACAGCTGATACAAATCATCAAAAGAAAGGCTAGTTACTATTCAGTCATGTCTGTCAGTAATTTTATTGGTGGCTTGATTGGTTTTCTTCTTGTTTTGATGTTCAGTATCGAGAACATTGTCTGCATTCACTCAAACATGGGCTGTCCCTACGGCTGGAGGCAGTTTGGTCAGTCCTGCTACATGATGGTCACTGATACACCACTCAACTGGTATGAAGCCCGTCAGGTATGTCTTGATGCTGGAAGTGACCTGGCTTTGCCAAACTCAAAAGCCGAAAATGACTTCATATGGAACATGCAACGGGAGGTTGTTCAGAAAGAAGATAGACCCCATGCCCTGTGGCTTGGCTGCACATATGGCATGGAGGCCAGTGGACAATGGAAATGGTATGGTGATGATCAGACTAAATACATTGGTGAAACTGCAATTGAAACACAAGGCAAAGGATGTTTTAAAATCAAGTATTCGAAAAGACTGTGGGAGCTCATAGATTGCTCTTTGGTGAAACGTGTCCTGTGTGAGCGTAACAGGTGCATTAGTACCCCTCTACGCTGCTTCGCTGTCACCAACAAGGATTCAGAACATCACGACCAACCCTACTGTCTGCTTGGCCACACCTTCAACGAAACCATCATCAAAAGCCCCATACAATGCTGCCTGGCCTGCTCCAAGGATCCCAACTGCCGCTCCTTCAACCTGTCAGGGAAGATGTGCCAACTCAACAATGCCACCATCTCCCAGGTTGATGCTGACAAGTACTTGATGGGGAGAGAGAACTGTGTCTACTATGAATATGAGTGAGTAACAGATGTTATCCGGCATTCTCCTGAGGACGATCAGAGCATACTGATCGAAACGTCGAGTTGTACCCCAGTTCTTTTCAGAACTAATTACTACTCAATTGAGATTCCACATGGTGTCACCGCAATTAGTCTTACTTATCATCCTCACCATGCAAAGCTACAAGTTTTACAGATGTTATCTCTGATTGATTCATGAATCTGACAGTGTATCTAATCACCACAATATGTACACTTCTTTGCATGGGCCAGTCAGCCAAGTTAATTTTCACGCAAAGAGTCAAACAAATTAGCAAAGTGGCCTTAGCTTTCTATCCAAACCACACCTTCTTCAGATGCAAGAACAAAACAAAAACAAAAAACAATAACACAGATCCACATGTAGGGAATAACAGCAGCAAAGGACTATGGGAAGAGATTCGGAAAAGGCGGAAAACTCATGGGTTAATGATCAATGATGAGAAAGACTTTCAAACCGACCAATCAGAACAAATGGAGCACACAAAAGGGTAGATCATGTTAAAAAGTGTGCAAATTGTTCATTTACAATTTCTGACCATGAATTAATATAAACAGTACAATAGGATTAACTTATACAATAGGATTAACTTATACAATAGGATTAACTTATACAAAAGGATTAACTTATACAAAAGGATTAACTTATACCTCTAGAGCATCATGAAGCTATAGATAGAAGTAGTTGTATGATGCAAGATGATCCAAAAATTTCTAGACCAAAAAAAAAATAAATAAGTTTTCAGTTTCTGGTCACAGGTCAGCTTCAAAGTCAATGCGGTGATGATGATTTTTTGTTTGTTTGTTTGTTTTTTTTTTGGGGGGGAGGGAATTTTTTTAAATTTTTATCATACATGTATATGCGGTTATTGGAACCAGACCAAATTTATTAATACACAAAGTACAGTATGGTGAAAAAGTTGTTTAAGACACAGCACGGCAGAGTTCTAATCGATCCAGCAATTTTGGCTGCAATTAGACATCATTTCAGAGCCCAAAAAACAGAAAACTAAAAATGCTGATGCATGGGTCTGAGGCGATGTGCGCGGAGACCAGAAACCGGAGACTTTTTTCTTCTGGCCTTAAGTATCCACTATTTGTTTCTTATTGTTTGGCATGCACAATTATGTAAAGCTGAGGAGTGTACAGGATAAGATAGGAGGCAAAATAGTTATTTGGCCCTCCCGTGTCACACTCCAATAGTTATCATATGCACCTGTTTGTGTGGACAGATTCAGATCTATATGTAGCATGTTATATTTGAAACATTTATTTGGTGTTCACAATTACATATACATCAATATATAAGGACAATTGCAAATTATTAAAAGATAAGAATTACATTATTATAGAAAATACAGGTTGGCAATAGTAGCTATACACCTAGGAATTTGAATGAAGCCAAGAGTGGCTTTTGTGTTCATCCTATTGAACAAAAGACATGGACGAGACTATCTAAACCAGAAAGAAAACAAGAGAGAGGACAGAGAGTGCGAGACACCTGGATGCATAATGGACGAGACTATCTAAACCAGAAAGAAAACAAGAGAGAGGACAAAGAGTACGAAACACCTGGATACATAATGTTAAACAGCTCGAGAAATCTAAGTAGAATGCTAACAATTAGCGAGTATGCATAAAGTAATCTAATAAGACTGCTGTAACAAAGACTTCAATTTCTTAGTGAACACTGCCAATGATGTGGATTCTCTGATATGGAAGCAGAGATTATTCCAATAAATCGATCCTTGCTGAGGGAGACTATTTGTAAAAAAATGATGTTCTGTTCTTATTGAAGTATAAATTACTTTCAGCTGCATCATGTGGGAATGAATAGAATGAATAGAATGAATTAGGTAAGATTCTAGAAGGGGTGGTTTATGCTTTGAGAATTACAACTTTGTACAGGAAAGGATAATGAAGGGAGTAAGTAAGTGAAATGACCATAATTAATCAATTCAATTAAACCACAAGGGAAACTGACTAGGTAAATAAATAATTCTTATTTTATTTGAACAAAGTAAAATTTACTTGAGTCGCATTTGACATTGCCACTTCCGTGTTGCTGTACCGGCACTCTATCATCTGAGCCATCTAGCCCTACATGTTGGCAGTCTCCCTATTTTTTTTGTCAATACATGTAGCTACTCAGAAGTACATGTAATTGAACCAAAGCGTGTCATACAGCCAGGGATCACGCCCCATGTTGCAATTCAAACTGGAAACCTCCAAAAAACTCCAAGAAAGTAAATGAATCACATTTAGTTTAAGTCAGAAAAAACATATAATTCTATACAAATTGAGTTTGGAGTGTGGCCATGGCTTTTGATCAAAACCACACCTTTTTAGAGGCAAAGGCAAAATACAACAATAAAAAAGATCCATGGAATAAAAGAAGGAATATATTCAAAGACCCCCCACCCCCCCCCAAAAAAAAAAAAAACTTTCATTAAAAAACGAAGTCAACGTTACCAGGCAAGTGCAGACACGGCAAGTGTCAACGGTATCCTGGAAGGACTGCCCATTGTCATAGGGATTGTTGTCATAGGAACAGCCATCACACACAGAGCAGCAGTAGTCTGGTCGAGTAATGGGATTTAGGCAGCGGGCTGGTGGGCATTCATGGCGTTGGCACTCAACGTAACCTTGCTGTTTATATCAAAAATAAAAACTTCATAAAATTGTGCCTTTCTTCACAAATTTGACTTACACAATCGTGGAATTTGTAACAAATAAGAGATTTAGGTATTGTTTTTATAGATAGTTAGGTATTTGGGCGTATTTTGTGATGTAGGTATTTAAAGCGCGTATATACTTTTAGTAAAATGTCTGTATGTAAATACACCCATAGTTTAATGCAAAATGATTTATGATTTTTTCATATGCATTTTACGTGATTTTTTTTTCTCAACAAAGCGAAAATGGTAAAGTTGGTAAAATATTTTAGTAATATTACTTCAGTAAAATGTTGGTATCTCAGACAGAAAGATTTCAAGGGATGTTTAATACCATCATTAAGTTTTAGCAAGTTTTATGTCAAATTGTGATCAATTATATTTTTTGTAATTCCCAATAGTGTGTAGGGGCTTCAAAGAATATGAAACACAAAGAAAGCAATATTTCAATATTATATTTTCAGATTATTTAACATTAAAGGGACAGTATCGTCACGATCAACAGGGCATGGAATCGGAGTGCTAGTTTTAGGTGAACTCAGTGACTGAAAATAATACCCACATGATAAGGTCATATTACCGTTGCTGCTGCATAAATGAGCCAGTAATTTTCAGTCACTGTGTCCATCATAAACTGGGACACCGATTCCATGCCCTGTTGAAAGTCTGCTCTGGTCGTGACGATACTGTCCTTTTAATGTGTACTATTTTTCTTTACATCACTTGGCCTTGTTTTTAGGAATTGTAATTTGTTAATGTACATGTGGCATTTCATAATTCTTTTTTGTATTTTAAATTATTTCAAGGGAAAGTACACTTTTGGTAAACTGCATCCATATTTGGTTAAGTGTCAAGAGAAATGAACAGAAACCAACCTGCAAAAATTACACCTCAATCGGTCCACACTTCATACTCATTCTAAGAAGGAATATTGATCTTTTAAAGGACTTAAATTTAGTTTGGAAATAATTCAGTGGAAATAATTACACTCATTTAACTAGAATAATAGTCCTCCAGACATAGAGATTTCAATGGATGTTTGATACCATCATCAACTTTACACCAAGTAAGTTTTAAGTAAAACCGTGATCAAAAGTTTTTCCAAAAAGTGTCGAATGGCAACTTTTGGAAATTCAAATGTTTTGACAAAACAATTCTATTTTATCTCTAAGATGAAAGCACTTCAGATGGAATAATTTCTCATAATAACTCATACCAACTTCACAGCAACTTCACAGCAAGATAATGATGTTTTAATTTGAAGATCTGGTAATGCCACAGGTGTAACTTCTCTTTAACTTAAGTAAGACTAATTGCGGTGACACCATGTGAAATTCTCTACTGAGTAGTAATTAGTTCTGAAAAGAATTGGAGGTTACAACTCGATGTTTCATTCTCCTGAGGATGATCAGAGCATACTGATTGAAATGTCGAGTTGTAACCTCCAGTTCTTTTCAGAACTAATTACAACTCAACAGAGAATTTCACATGGTGTCTTCGCAATTAGTCTTACTTATCCTCGTCACCATGCAAAGCTACAAGTTTTACCTTCTCTTTAACTTGTGGAAGACCTTGGATCATTATAATAGATATTGCATTCAACAAATGTATTTTTATCTGGGGGGGGGGGGTCTAGGATTTTTGAAAGGAGGATGCCCAGACGGTTGAAATGGTTGATGTCATAAGAAAAATATGCAAAATTTGCAAGACTTTTAATGTCTACCATTTGTTCCAACGTAGACTACTCAAAACTGTTACAAATATCTGAAAACTGAAACAAATATCAATCACTTGAGTTATCAAAACATGGCAAACACAAGGGAGTGGTCAGGACCCCCTGAACCTCCCCCATCCTCCTTAGATCCATCCCCGCCCCATTATGACTTCATAAAAGGATGTATGACTTCATAAAAGGATAGATATTAGTAAATTGTCTCAATGTAAATTCATGTTTTTGGAGATTTAATAAATATATAATGCACCAGTGAACAAAAATCACTTCAATAAATGAGTGCCCATTGTTCCTTCAAGGCCAAAAAAAATAAAATAAATAAAAGTCTCCGGTTTCTGGTCTCCGTGCGCATCGCCGGCATTTTAATTTTCTTTTTTGTTGTTGCTTTGAAACGGTGTCCAATTGCAGCCAAAATGGCTGGATCGATTGGAACTCTGCCGAGCTGTGTTTTTACACAGGGGTATGAATGTTTGCCCGATTTGTGAGACCTCTCTTAGCCACCATACTTTGTATATGGGAAATTTGGTCCCCGTGTATACATGTATCATGTATGTCCCTGTTGGCAAAAAAAAAGATTACTAAAGATAAACAAAACAAAACAAAGTGCGTCACCGCACCGATTTTGAAGCCGACCTATGACCAGAAACCGGAGACTTTTCTTTTTGGCCTAAAAAGTGTGCAAATTGTTCATTTACAGGTGAGAGAGCGGAACATATTTAATCTGGTATTTTTTTCTAAACCAGGAAAGACTTCAGAAGGACATACTTTTGATGGATTTATACTACTCAAAACAATTTAGGGAACACCGGAATAATCTCAGTTAAAGCAAGATCATTTATTTCAGATAAACACAATGTTTCACAGAATTGATGAGAAACAACTGCACAATGAAACAGATGATAAAGGATGCATGTAGTGATTACACATTTCATGACATGACTACTGAAAGAGAGATGGGGTTGCAAATGAAAATCCCGGTTCATGGAACATTTCAAACCTAGTTGATGTTAAAAATGCGGTGTTCCCTAAATTGTTTTGAGTAGTATATGAGTTCATAATTATGAAATCAATTACTAGTATGAAAGATGTAACTCATGACATGACAAGCTTTATATGGTATACAAGTACTGAGTGCCTCATATCACAACAGATCAGTTCAGATCTTACCCTAGTGATTAAACTTTCCCAGGTTAGTTTTATTATAAATTTCTTGAAAACTAGGTAATAAAAATGGATGTACATTACCAAATATCAATAATGTACCTTTTCCTTTTAAAGATGTTTTCCCGTGTTTTGGGATATTTTAATGACAATTTCTAAAAAATATTCTTTTTCATCGGAACATTGCAATTTTATCTGAGGAAGGGAAAACAAATGCTTTAAAATGACACATTTCTCCAAATAATTGTGAGAAGCATGGTTTGACAGTAAATATGTACAGAAATAAATTTATTGTAGGTCTCTTCATAAATTCCTTTTGGCACTTTTTTACCTTTAAAACAAGCTTCTGACAATTATTTTGTGAAATATTTCATTTTGTTTTCCTTTCTAAATAGAAATTATCAATGTTCCAACGAAACCAAACAATTCCGGAAATTGCCGATAAAACACGGACAATACATCTTTAGGGAGGAGGGCCAAAGTCATGGTACAGCCAAGCCTTTGAGAAGCCTGGCCAGGCCCAGGCTACCTGGCCTCCTAATCTGTCTTTTGTGAGTCCTAATCCTGTAACAATACAGTACCTGCCAATCAGCATAACCTGGGCTTCTGGCAGAGCTCATCATATAGGCCAGTAGGCAGGGGAAAAGCCTGGGCCTGGCCGGGCTTCTCAAAGGCTTGGCTGTACCATGACTTTGGTCCTTGTCCCTTAAGTAAAGTTGTATACACATGCATGCAACATTTCAAACTGTACAACCAAACATACAGACTCTTGCCTGACACCAACAGAGGGCGCTCTTAATCACACAGTGTGACATATCAACGCTTTCAGCTAACTGGTTCAACCTACCCTGCATGTACACCCACGGCAAGGGTCACTGACGTCTGGGAACTGAGACCCGTCCATGTACTCAGCACCGTCCACAATACATCCTACAAATTGGTAATAAAATAAGAAAGAAAAAAAAAACATAGTGTAACATGGCAACAGTCGTCATGGAAAGGCTAAAAATCTGTCAATCTCTGTCAATCAGTGCCATTTGATTGTCACGATGGATCGGTCTATGACTAAAAGTATTCCATATACTTCAAATAAAATATTGAATCATAGAAACACATGCCAACAACTCTTTGTATGGATAAATACATAGTATAAACTGACAAATCAACTATAATAGGAAAAAAAAAAACTAAGTGAAATTAGCATATAGAAATTATGCATATGATCCACACACCCTGAAGTGCGCCCTCGCTCAGCGGGGAAAAGGAGACAACGCATTGGTTCACCGTCGTGTATGTGCACTGTGCGTAAACGTAACTGTGTTTCTACAGTGTTGACCTCCAACATGGCATGATGATGTCAATAAATAAGGTCTACTGAACAGAAGCTTTGTTTCACATACGTCTCACTTGTATCAGCGTTAGAAGAAAAGCGGGTGATACCACGCTGCTGCAGGGTATTATGGGTACAGTGGGCATAGGCCAGAGAGGGCGCCGCGTTTGTTTTTTTATGTATGTACAAAGACAGCGAGTGAAGAATAATGCAAATGTAGGAATTTGCAGGTAAAAGAGAGGGCCCGAAGTCGACAACAACATTCATTTAAAAGAAATACTGACCATCGCATGCTGGGCACCCACACTGATCCTGCCTTGGATTAGGACAAGACACGTCACGGCATCTGA
This sequence comes from Zoroaster sp. YZ-2022, assembly GCA_029582265.1. Lineage (NCBI taxonomy): Eukaryota > Metazoa > Echinodermata > Asteroidea > Forcipulatida > Zoroasteridae > Zoroaster > Zoroaster sp. YZ-2022. The sequence continues at coordinate 31,054,320 of CM055828.1, read as the reverse complement.
TAGGGTCACAAGTAACATCTCCATCCTTGAAAATCAAGATGTAGAAAACAAGTTTAAATTCCATTTTTTGTTGAAAGGCTAGAGAGAGGATGCCTGCATACCGACAGGGGCGGATCTAGGGTCACAGAAAAGGAGGGCATATGGTAAGGGGAAGGGGAGGGGCACATGAACCAAAAGTTTGGAAACAAATGGTAAATTTTGAAATTTTTGACATGGTTGGTGTTAAAAAAAAATGGGCCCCCCCTTTGACACCCCTGGTTCCACCCCTGGATGCTGTCCTACCAAGTATGCTCCATGAAGATGACCTTATCAGCGCCTGTGCGACGAGGCCGAGTTGGAGCAACTAATAGCCCTGTCACACTCTATTGCGACGGGACGGAGCTCGCTGTGCGCTTAATTTTTTTGCAAAATGCATTACGATCGCGGAAAACTGTCCGAAGATTTCTGAAAATGTCAAACAACGGAGATTTTAGCACGCTCCCATCGCGCTCACGGCGCTCCTGCTGCGACCCACCGCGCTCCCATCTCGTCCAGTGTGGAGTTCGAACGCGCTCCCACGGCGCTCTATGCGACCAAGTGCGCTCGCGTTACGCCCTTATGGCGTCCGCGATGCGTTCTCGAAGCGTTCGATGCGTCCCGCGGCAAGCATAAATAGACCCGCTGCGACCGCCAGTCATCAGTCCGCTTTCCCGGCAGCGAGGGCACATACCATTTGTGTGTGTGGCACAGCACACACACACACAAGTGGGATCGTACTGTGAGCCTACTGCAAAGCGTCGGAAGATCGCCATTGGACACGCATGGGCGTATAAGGGCGGCATAGTCGCAGCGGCAGCTCCGTGTGGGCGTTATACGGCGGGAAGAAGTCAATAACGCTCCGTGAAGCGCGGTAACAGCGCAACAAGGACGGGAGAGACGTAGCAACATCGCAATGGACGTAGTGAGAACTCAGTACAGGCGCAGCGGACAAGATTTATTTCCCGCTGCGACCACAAGACGCTCGTGTGCGTCCTTGCTGCGCTCGCTTTGCGCTCGCTTTGCGCTCGCTTTGCGCTCATGCCACTCGCTTTGCGCTGCCGCTGCGACCGTACTGAGTCCTTACAGCGATCTGATCAGAGCGCCGAGCCTCGGCGACCATTTTGTGCATGCACAAAACAGTCGCCGCGGTCAGGCGTCCCAGGGCGACCATGGCGTTCCTCTCCCGACCAAGCGAGTTTCCACTGCGTCATCGATCCGTTCTAGGAGACCTTACTGCGCTCACCTCTGCGCTTTCATGATTTTGTGGTCGCAGCCCGAGCGCAGCCCTGGTGTGACAGGGGTTTAAGACTACTGATGGAGGCGGTGTAGAGAAAACCGAGAAGTCTTAAAAATGGAGATGGCAGAAGCTAACCTGCCATACATCTAGTTTCAATTTCTTTGACAGCAAGACAAAAACTATCTCACAAACCCATATGTAAATTTATTTTGGGAAAACCGAGGACCTCCAATTGTTCCCTTTTTTGTGAGACTTTAACTTTTTTTAGGCATCTCCCATTTGATTTGTACACGTTTTTCAACCAAGGACATTTGCAAGCAGTTAACTGCTCTAACAACTGAGGGCCCATTGTTTCCTTTAGTTATAAGTCCTTGGTTTACACCGTAAACAAACGCATGAGGATCCAAATGATGTGAAAATCTTGCAATGCAATTTCAACAGTCACTTTCAGCTCACAAATTGACAGCACTTTTCATTAAATGAGTGATTAGAATCAAAATGGTTTGTCTTCTGTTTGAAAACTTGACAAGACCTCGGACTTGCGTTTCTTTTGCTGTCCTCAGACTTGCGTTTCTTTTGCTGTTCAGTATATAATAGTAATAATACAAGTCTTAATTATATAGCACATGAACAGCAAACCAGATGGCCGCTATTATTAACCAAAAACTCCCGCCCCCTCAAGAAAAATATTTCCCTCCTGCCGTTCTGGGATCCAACCCCAAAACTATTAATAACACCTACCACACACACGCACTCTTGACATTGGTCTTCCGGATCGGGGAACGTCTCCCTGTTCCTGTAGAACCTGCCGGTGTAGAAGCAATCGTCACAGATTGGGCAGCATTCCCCTGACGGCTTGACAGGGAATTTACAGAGGGGTTGCTGGCAGGGCTGCTCAATACACTCAACATACCCAAGCTGGAAATGTCAGGAAGGGGAGTGGAGTGGAGTGGGGTGGGGTGGGGTGGGGTGGGGAAGAAATAGGAGTCAATATTATATTGACATGCTGGTATGGATTAACCCTCCTACTACTACAAGGGTCAAAATCAGTCAAAATCTTGATATACTTGCCAAGATATATCTAGTGCACTTAAAAGTCAAACGCTGTCAAACCTTACATGTAGTAAGAACATTAACCCTCCTAATACTACAAGGGTCAAAATCAGTCAAAATGTCGATATACTCGCCAAGGTATATCTAGTGCACTTAAAAGTCAAACACTGTCAAACCTTACCTGTAGTAAGTACATTTACAGGTCAAAATGAGTCAACCATTGTTTGACTGGTAAAAGCATTGTCTGGTATTGTTCAGGGTAGTGTTGTCAAAATGACAGTAAAAAACAAGTAAAAAATGCCCCTGTGTGCACATTTGAGTCAACAGTCAAAACAGACAGTTGACTGATTCTGACCTCTATAGCAACTTCCCACTAAAGTGCAGCTATAGTAGGAGGGTTAACAAAGTCAAAAAAATTAAATAGAAATTGTAATGATTTTACTGATAAGTGATTTCCCCAAGTACTAGGTACCATTGGCAGGCATGGAGCAAAAATAATTTGTCAATGGAAGGGTGGTGAACAATTTCTTGAAAAAAGGAGTAGCACCCCCTGATGAGTAGCACCCAGGAAAATTGTTGCCCAGAAAATATTTTGATTGAGGTCAGATCAACTTCCACCCGCCTTTAATGATAAAAAATGCCAAATATTGTTCTGCGGGTTGTTTTCAAATGTTTGAATTGGTAAAGAAAGATTTTTTTTTCTCCCATCCCCTTGGCTATGCGTCTGACCTTCGGGAAAACTCTTTTTCTATTGAATTTGAAAAAAAAAAAAACTTATTATTATAATTATATTGTTTTTTCAAGGAGACCTGCTTAATAAGACCTGCAGTTTTCGGGGAAATTGTGGAAAGGTCAAAGAAGAAAAAAAATGATGTCCACATGACAGTTATGGAAGACTACGAGAGATTAAGAAAACAAAAGCAGGTGTTAAGTCCACTGCTGTTCAGTGACCAACATGTGCCTAACATTTAAGGAGATCCTATAGACGTGTGATTGAGCCCTTATTGCTGCTGAACCACCAGGAAATTAAGATTATTTGTGTACTTTGAGGTGCATGCAAGCCTACACAATTTGTTAGTTGAAAGAATATACAAAAATGTTTATTTTTTTATCAAATTGTTTTCTTCTTTTAAGAAATCCTTGAAAATAGAAATATTTAAACCAGATTTCCGGTGAAAAAAAAGGGTCAAGGTTTTATGTGATGTTTGATTTGTATCACATACCTGACATTGACACTGTTGGCATGGAACATCGGGATCTTCAAATATTTCTCCAGTTCTGTATTCCAGCTCATTGTATGTGCATCCTAAGGAGACCATAGGAAACAATTATAAACAAAACTGACATTTCCGGCATTGACAGCCAAACATAATTTAAAACGTAAGGTCTAGGATCGAGTTCTGCTTGCCGTTCATAAACATACAGGAAACTATCCCCAAATAAGTATGAACATTTCTTCCAGCCAATTTCACCAGAATGCATCCTGTTTTCAAACCCCCCCTCCAAGTTAGGGAACTAGGCCTTTGCTTTGATTGGTTGTTTTATTTGAACAAAACCTATTTAAAAGGATACGTAATTTTGGTAATTTCATACAAAAAAGGTCATTTCAAAAGATCAAATGTAAGGAACAGAATTAGCAGTTAAAATAACCAAATGGTCTGATGTGAAACTTACTTTGTGTAGGAAAAGTGAAACAACGAAACAACCCCAAAAGTTTTTTTTTACCTCAGTCCAACAACAATGGGAACACTAGAGTGAACACTAGAGGGAACACTAGAGGGAACACTAGAGGGAACACTAGAGGGAACACTAGAGGGAACACTAGAGGGAACACTAGAGGGAACACTAGAGGGAACACTAGAGGGAACACTAGAGGGAACACTAGAGGGAACACTAGAGGGAACACTAGAGGGAACACTAGAGGGAACACTAGAGGGAACACTAGAGGGAACACTAGAGGGAACACTAGAGGGAACACTAGAGGGAACACTAGAGGGAACACTAGAGTGAACACTAGAGTGAACACTAGAGTGAACACTAGAGGGAACACTAGAGGGAACACTAGAGGGAACACTAGAGTGAACACTAGAGGGAACACTAGAGGGAACACTAGAGTGAACACTAGAGGGAACACTAGAGGGAACACTAGAGGGAACACTAGAGTGAACACTAGAGGGAACACTAGAGGGAACACTAGAGGGAACACTAGAGTGAACACTAGAGTGAACACTAGAGGGGACAACAGAGGGACAACACTAGGGGACAACAGAGGTGACAACAGAGGCGACAACAGAGGGGACAACAGAGGGGACAACAGAGGGGACAACAGAGGGGACAACAAGAGGGGACAACAAGAGGGGACAACAAGAGGGGACAACAAGAGGGGACAATAGAGGGGACAATAGAGGGGACAATAGAGGGGACAACAAGAGGGGACAACAAGAGGGGACAACAAGTGGGGACAATAGAGGGGACAATAGAGGGGACAACAGAGGCGACAACAGAGGCGACAACAGAGGCGACAACAGAGGCGACAACAGAGGGGACAACAGAGGGGACAACAAGAGGGGACAACAAGAGGGGACAACAAAGAGGGGACAACAAAGAGGGGACAACAAAGAGGGGACAACAAGAGGGGACAACAAGAGGGGACAACAAGAGGGGACAATAGAGGGGACAATAGAGGGGACAACAAGAGGGGACAACAAGAGGGGACAACAAGTGGGGACAATAGAGGGGACAATAGAGGGGACAATAGAGGCGACAACAGAGGCGACAACAGAGGCGACAACAGAGGGGACAACAGAGGGGACAACAGAGGGGACAACAGAGGGGACAACAGAGGGGACAACAGAGGGGACAACAGAGGCGACAACAGAGGCGACAACAGAGGCGACAACAGAGGCGACAACAGAGGGGACAACAGAGGCGACAACAGAGAGGACAACAGAGGGGACAACAGAGGGGACAACAGAGGGGACAACAGAGGGGACAACAGAGGGGACAACAGAGGGGACAACAGAGGGGACAATAGAGGCGACAACAGAGGCGACAACAGAGGCGACAACAGAGGCGACAACAGAGGCGACAACAGAGGCGACAACAGAGGCGACAACAGAGGGGACAACAGAGGGGACAACAGAGGGGACAACAGAGGGGACAACAGAGGGGACAACAGAGGGGACAACAGAGGGGACAATAGAGGCGACAATAGAGGGGACAACAGAGGCGACAATAGAGGGGACAATAGAGGGGACAACTGAGGGGACAACTGAGGCAACAATAGAGGCGACAATAGAGGCGACAACAGAGGGGACAATAGAGGGGAAAATAGAGGGGACAATAGAGGCGACAACATAGGGACACAACTTTCTGCACCCCATGGGGACAACAAACGGGATATTTCTATCGTCCTACTCTCACCATTGCACGTTTCACAGCACTGTTCTCTGATTGGATGGGTACACTCTATGGGGTCGCATGGCGTCGGGATGCATCTCAGATTGCCGTTATTGCATTCACAGTTCTGGCAAGGATCCCGAGGGTTCTGGAATGTCTGGCCGTGGAGGTAGGTCCGACCGTCCATCACACAATCGGCTTCTGTGGTCAGAAAAAAAAAGCAGAACATGGATCCATTTAGTTGTCCCACCTATAAAAGGGACACCTTTAGTAATGACAAAATTATAATCACAACACTTACTTGAGGTGAACACCCTGAGAATTCTGACATGCTGTCATTTTTTGAGCAAATGTAAATGTAAAATAGTAGTTATTGGCCTTGCGTTTCGAACCTAGCAGGTTCTTTCTCAAAGGCAAAATGGACGATTTTGCCTCTTTGAGAAAGAAAGGCCAATAACTACTATTTTGCATTTATACTCCAGGTCCTATAGGTTGGTAAGCAGCTAATGCTCGGTGTGAAATGTAAATGCATTTCAAATTTATAATGGATCACAGCTATGATCCATTTCCACATTCTAATGCATACATAAAACTCTAAATGCATTTTCACTATATTCTCGTTGATGACACAACTAAAGAAGCTGAATAGGTTAGTGTCTGTACATCTCTCTTGTTACTTAATCTATGGATGCAATTACAGACATTTTAACGAGTATACACTCGCTTTAAGTTCTCTCAGTGGTGTCAAGGCCATGCTGAGCAAGTGGAGCAATGAGATGACCCTACTGTATATGCCCCACCCATCCAGAGGTGTCATTTGACGAAAGTAAAATATCCTGAAAAATGGGTAGCGGGCCTGGTTCTCTCTTTGGTCTGGAATACAAAGCCCCCTGAACCTCCTGGATGTGTAATTTTGGAGGATTTACAGACTCTCCACATCCCCACAAACAAGAAACAAGAGGTTTGGACACAATACTGGCTACTTCTTTGTTTCCTTGGTGACTACTTCTCTTTTGGGAAATTTGTAAAAAAAAAATCCTGAGAAACATAGTATTAGCCAGCAATACCTTTGGGTGTCTTTTGGACGCCCAGTTTGCTAAATGGACTAGGGCTGTGCCGGGTATCTGGCAGAAACGGTCATTACCAGGTTCCCTTTTTCGGTTCCAATTACCCGTAAACGACTTTTTAAAATTCGGACTTAAAGGGGGACTGTCGTGGATTTAAATCAAACAGTTAAATATGTGATCGTTTTATTCTTTTATATCAGTAAAAGATCAATAAAAAAAATTGTTTTGTGTTTTTATTGTTTTTGAGAGTGTTATTTTACCATTGTAAAAATGCCCCCTACTTTTACGGAGGAGCTGTTCGTGACGTCATGTCGGGAAGAGAAATTCGGCTCAAAACTCGGCTCAAAATGATCGCTGCACAAAACTATGTGAGCCGCTGGACCTGACCACTTTACTCTTGTCAGTCGAACTTTGCTCGTCCAAATACGGCGATATTTTGGGTCACTTGGGAAGAGATGAAGGCTAACACCGTCTTTGGTGGTGTTGCTGCATCCTGCAGAAACACATCTTCCCGGCATTTTATTAGTTCCGGAAACAAAAATCACGGAAGAAATCGACGCTACGTGTGTGAAACGTTTGTATGTACATGTACATCATGTACACATCGGATCTTCCTGACCTTACGTCACATATCTTTTGCAAATGAAGCTTCCACCATGGGGCGGGGTTGCCTCCCCCAAACACTTCAAACATTGTTTTAAAATACTTGTACTCAGAAATCAATGATTAAATAGCCACAGGTGGGTCTCAAAACAATATTTTATTACAAAACGCCTTAACTTAAGGCGTAGTAAAGGATGTCAGTCCCCCTTTAACATTTGAGCGGTGCAAACAGAAATCTGCGACTCTTGAACAATGTAATGTTTACACTTTTACAGACAATTATCTTTAAATTCTCCAATAAAGAAAAGATCGATAGTATGGTATCCTCTGTATTATAAAAGTCAATTTGTTACCATTTACAGTACATGTATTTGTACACCACCGGAGGCATGTTTTCAACAAAAATGAAAACGGGTATCCGGGTATCCGAAGTTTCCTGATTTCGGGTATCCGGTTCCAAAAATATCCGAAAACGCACAGCCCTAAAATGGACACCCTGTTTTATTTGCAAAACACATGCAAATGTATTGTAAGTTAAAGTTTTGGACATCCTGTTTTTCAACGAATAACAAATTTGGACGCCTTATCTCCAAATCCTGACTAATACTCTGCTGAGAAATCACAGACCTGCCATCCTTAGCTTCTCTGTCACACCACCTGCACTTTCATGTATAATGAACATTACAATGCTTGACTAAGGTAATGGGAGTATAACAGCAAGTCGTCATGGAAACACGTAACCTGGTTGGTCAATCCGCGCTATTAAATTGGACAGGCCAGATCTGTCTGTTGTGGTCAGTATTTGGATTCTTGGTCTGGTGTGACATAAAACGTGTATCGTCATGACAATTGTACCCCTTGCATGTAAATGCATACAAACCAATAGAATTTCATATCTCGACTCATCATAAAACTTGTCGATATACGGGGGTAAACATTTTCATGCAGTACAAATGTCATACAACACCAGGGGCCATATTCATGAAACCTTACTAAGCCTAGTTGGTTACTAAAAAGGCCTGTAGTTGCTTACTAAGCCTAGTTGGTAACTAATTGGTATTCATGAAACATTACTAGCGTTAGTTACATTCTAAGTTTCTTACTAAAGTTAGTGTTGATCCAGGGTAACTCTAAGTCACTAGTTAGCAACTATATCATTTTTTTTTTTGTGCCAAACTTGACTCTTTAGGTGGTTTTCCCCCTCCGGTTGCCTTCTTGGACTTTCTCATACTTGACAGGCATTCTCTTGACTCAGATTTTAATTTGGATACTCTAATTTTTAAATCATCCAATGATCTTTCAACCTGTGGAAATCTTGCACGGTGTTGGCTGAGAATAGCTGCCCATGCATCTTTCTTTTTCTTGTTAGTGTTTGCATCCTTATGCTTAGCATCAATAATATCTTTGAATTCCTTATACTTGTCTGCCATAAAGAGATTCTCTTCTTGAGAATAATTTGCCTTCCTTGGCCTTTTTGTAGCCATGTTTGATAACCTAGCTTTATATGCAATTGCTAGAGAATTTGATGTTGATTCACTTACATGCAGTACACTATACCACATATATAGGCCTTGGTCAGTTGTGTTTTTTTGTTTTGTTTGTTTGTTGTTGTTGTTGCTAATCCACGCAAGTGCTGGACATGGATTAGCCTAATACACCTGTCACCCTATTGTATCTGTTGTCATCACATTCCATACATGCCCACTCCACCCAAAAGCACCCAATTCTAGTTACTCACGTATGCAACTAAATTCTCCTAGTATGTAACTAGTTAGCAAGGTTCTTAGTCAGGTTTCATGAAGTACAATTTAGTTGTCAACTCCATAGTAGACTACTAGGCATTTTAGTATCCTACTAAGGCCTAGTTGGCTGCTAAGTTAGTAAGGTTTCATGAATATGGCCGCAGCTTCCTATGTTTTCTATAATAATTTCACACCTCCTTCTATGAAATCCTTTCTGTTTAGGCCCTGATGTTCTTACCTGGGCAAACCTCACAGTAACCTCCCTCTGGATGTATTGCCCGAGATTTAAACCCCAAAAAAATTCCCAGCAATTTCCATTAACCCCAACTCCCTCGGCCCATTTGCTTACACATAACCTGAATCCTCCAAAATCCTTCAGTAGTAAAGCAAGCACATGACATGTATGCACACATGTGTTTCTAATCTGTGATACATGTACATGGCCAGGGACCCTCCCTGCATGCATGGAGCAATAAACAGTGTCCACTGACCCAAGCACTGACCTTGCAATCACTACAACAAACATGGATGTACATGTACCATGAAAAGGCAAGTATGCCTAATAACCTCAATCCTCCAAAATCCTTCACTTTAGCAAAGAGCATGTAGCATGTAACCTCAATCCTTCAAAATCCTTCACTTTAGCAAAGAGCATGCAGCATGTAACCTCAATCCTTCAAAATCCTTCATTTTAGCAAAGAGCAAAGAGCATGTAGCATGTAACCTCAATCCTTCAAAATCCTTCACTTTAGCAAAGAGCATGTAGCATGTAACCTCAATCCTTCAAAATCCTTCACTTTAGCAAAGAGCATGTAGTATGTAACCTCAATCCTTCAAAATCCTTCACTTTAGCAAAGAGCATGTACATGTAGCATGTAACCTCAATCCTTCAAAATCCTTCACTTTAGCAAAGAGCATGTAGCATGTAACCTCAATCCTCCAAAATCCTTCACTTTAGCAAAGAGGATTTTGAAGGATTTGGGAAGGTTTGGGTTAATACAGTAAAACCATCTCACAAATGTCACATGTGACATTTTAAAGTATTTGGTTTCCTTACAAGTAAAATAGCAATCTTCCAATTAAAAAGCAAACTGTTAGAAATTGCCTTTAAAATAATGGAAAATCATGGGCGGTCTTTTTAAACATTAAGTTCTTTACCTGGGCAGACCTCACAGCAACCTCCCACTGGTATGTACTTCTTAACACATGTAACAGGAGTACATGGTAGCAGCCCACACTGTACATTACCATTCTGTGTTAGGATTAATAACAACATTAAATCAACTTTGTGGTTACTGTGGCTTTGTAAGGATATAGCCAGCCATTAATCATTAAGAATCATTGAGTGTCGAACACTTCGATTCCGGCTGAAATGTCACATGAATTCTGACAGTTTGGAAATCTCTCACTCCAGGCAAACCTTTGAAACAAATTTTCACTTGCAAAAATGGTAGCTAGTGGCCGTAACATTTCAACTGTAGCAGTGTCTATATGGAAGTCAAAGTAGATATGTAGATATGTACACAGAGGAGAATCAGTCAAGTAAAAAATAAAAATAGAGAGGAAATAAAACAGAACCAAAGGGATAGGATTAAAGGAAAAGAGTGAGTCGTAGTCAGGAAAAAAAACAACAAGAAAGTGGACAAGAAAGGGATTTAAAAAAACAGTTTTTTAAAGCTATTTTTCAGCAAAAGTGTCATGACTTAAAAATTTGCTTCATGTTTGCATTCATTTTTTTAAATTCACTTTACTGTATTTCCATATCTATGCATAAAAATTATCAACAATATGACCAATTATGGATTATAAATAAGATAAATATGTTTATCTACAAATGGTAATGAAGAGAAGAATGAATATGCAGGATATGAAGCACGTACCAGTCTAAAAGGCACAGTATCGTCATGATCAGAGCAGACTTTCAACAAGTCATGGAATCGGTGTCCTAGATTATAAGATGAACACAGTGAATGAAAATTACTGGCTCATTTATGCAGCAGCAACAGTAATATGACCTTATCATGTGGGGTATTATTTTCAGTCACTGAGTTCATCTAAAACTAGCACTCCGATTCCATGCCCTGTTGATCGTGATGATAATGTCCCTTTAATTAAGAAATCTGTTATTGGGTAAAATCTTGGCTGTCCAATAACACTTACACTACCTTTCCTAAAATGGAACACTCCAGAACACACCTCATGATCTTATAGAATTACTATTGCACTCTTTGACTTTGAACAATTGGTATACTTACCTCACATCGACATTGTGAACATTCAATTTCTGGATTTGCAAATACAGCTCTGTTAGAGTAATGCAGACCCAAGTAGGTACAATCTATAAATTATAACAAGAAACTTGAAACCTTAATATTGTTACAGGATAGGAACCATTGCCTTTTTAATATTGTGTTACATACTTGCTAGGTGCGTCAGGAAATAGATGAAACTATTTCAAATCTGCCTCAGGGGCAATTTATGAAAGGGATTTTATAAAAGGGAAAGTGACAAGAAAAACTAGCCATGACCAGGAGTGAAATGAAAACATCATTGAAACTCAATGTTAATGATAAAAATTATAAATTTATACAAAAACTAGGTTTACTTGGTTGCTATATGGTTGTCACTACTTCCAGATTGATTACAAATAAAATAGTTCAACTTGAGTACCACAAATTGCCGGCAATTTTTGGAAAAAGAAGTTATATGTTGGGTTGAAGAACCTCATACATATTTATGATAAGCCATGAACACCCCATCCCCCCCTCCCCCCATCCCCCCCTAAAAAATAATAATAAATAAATAAATAAATAAATAATTAAATAAATATAAATAATTTTTTTTTAAAACAAAACAAATTTAAAAATAAAAACACTGATGTGAATACAATAAATTTGTTAATGACAATATGCACATCTTGTACATGTGGCAAACTGTTTTTTAAAAGAACAAACGTTTCTGGCTGTGACTAGACAAGTAAACTTCAAGCGTACTCCCCATGTTCCAGAAAACTCTGCGCCCATTGCAATCTTCATTTTTATACCTAAGCATCTTGTACATGTGGCAAACGTTTCTGCCTGTGACCGAAGTAAACTTCAAGCATACTCCCCATAAGTAAGACTAATTGCGGTGACACTATGTGGAATCTCAATGGAGTAGTAATTAGTTCTGAAAAGAACTGGTGGTACAACTCGACGTTTCGATCAGTATGCTCTGATCGAACTCCCCGTGTTCCTCAAAACTCTATGCACCCATTGCAATCTTCGTTCTTATACCTAAGCATGTACGCATTCGGGAAGTTCTGCGACATCTTGAAGATTGTGGGCATGTTACCGTGAATGCGTTTATTGTACCACCAGTGCTGAGCTTGAAGAGGGGCCAAATTAGGTAATTGTAATAATAATAATTCATTCTTGTATAAGTAGCGCATTTCACCCCAATGCGCTTTATATTATTTCCCCTGGTCGCTGGGTCAATATCATTCCTGTAATCTTTCTCAGTTCCCTGGGGAGTATACAGTCAACTATGCGAAACCGTTTGTTGCTATAGGGCTAATCATACAATAACCATCTCTGCCCTCACAGGTACCCATTTTATACTCCTGGGTGAAGAGAAGCAATTATAGTAAAGTGCCTTGCTCAAGGACACAATCACCATGGTCGTGGCCAGGATTCGAACCCACATTTGGACAACGCAGCCATCAGAACACAAGTCCAATGCACTTAACTGCTCGGCCATGGCACCCCCATGTACTCACCATCACATATAGGGCAGCATTCCCCATCGTAGGGGTGTTGGCAGTTTCCTGGGGCGGGGCATTCTAAGCGCTCACAGGTGACTTTCTTATCCTTACACTGACACTCCTCACAGGGGTTGATGGGATTGAGAAAGGTCTCCCCACTCTGGTATTCGATGTCTCCGTACACACAATTCTTCTCTACAGAAAAAACCCGAAATAAAACGCCTCTACATTGAACACTGGGTCTACACAATTGTGTTAGGTAGGTTTACAATACTGAGTGATTAATAATTGCAATGTTAATACATAAAATGAGAGCCAAGCATCATGTCCTGTCAATTCCACATTAAAATGATTATGAAAAACAAGCTGACTGCATTTTCACTATTTCTGTCATAAGCACACAACGCAACAAGCTGAAACTTTCACAGATTGGTAGTTTAATGATTCAAAGAGAGTAAGCATACTCCTAGAAGCAGTTTGGCCAACATTACCAATGTTGTACCTTCCCTTCAATGTATATCTTGATTCAAAGAGAGTAAGCATACTCATAGAAGCAGTTTGGCCAACATTACCAATGTTGTACCTTCCCTTCAATGTATATCTTGATTCAAAGAGAGTAAGCATACTCATAGAAGCAGTTTGGCCAACATCACCAATGTTGTACCTTCCCTTCAATGTATATCTTGATTCAAAGAGTAAGCATACTCATAGAAGCAGTTTTGCCAACATTACCAATGTTGTACTTTCCCTTCAATGTATATCTTGATTCAAAGAGAGTAAGCATACTCATAGAAGCAGTTTGGCCAACATTACCAATGTTGTACTTTCCCTTCAATGTATATCTTGATTCAAAGAGAGTAAGCATACTCCTAGAAGCAGTTTGGCCAACATTACCAATGTTGTACTTTCCCTTCAATGTATATCTTGATTCAAAGAGAGTAAGCATACTCATAGAAGCAGTTTTGTTAACATTACCAATGTTGTACCTTCCCTTCAATGTATATCTTGATTCAAAGAGAGTAAGCATACTCATAGAAGCAGTTTTGCCAACATTACCAATGTTGTACTTTCCCTTTAATGTATATCTTGATTCAAAGAGAGTAAGCATACGCATAGAAGCAGTTTGGCCAACATTACCAATGTTGTACCTTCCCTTTAATGTACAGTGTATATCTTGATTCAAAGAGAGTAAGCATACTCATAGAAGCAGTCTTGCCAACATAGCCAATGTTGTACCTTCCCTTTAATGTATATCTTGATTCAAAGAGAGTAAGCATACTCATAGAAGCAGTTTGGCCAACATTACCAATGTTGTACCTTCCCTTCAATGTATATCTTGATTCAAAGAGAGTAATGCATACTCATAGAAGCAGTTTGGCCAACATCACCAATGTTGTACCTTCCCTTCAATGTATATCTTGATTCAAAGAGAGTAAGCATACTCATAGAAGCAGTTTGGCCAACATTACCAATGTTGTCCCTTCCCTTCAATGTATATCTTGATTCAAAGAGAGTAAGCATACTCATATAAGCAGTTTGGCCAACATCACCAATGCTGTACCTTCCACTTTTAAGGAACCTACCTTTTATTGCAGTACAGACTGGACAGCAATCACCAACTGGAGTGTAAAACTGTTCACAGTTTTCGGGGAGAGGACGGCATTCCCGCATATTGCAATGCACATTTCCTGACTATGGAAGAAACAACAAATAATAATCAATTATGACAATTAGAATCAAGATCAATGTGTTGGGAGGATAGTATTAGACCTTAATGTAACCGGGGGAATATACCACCCTGTCGGTTATATTATGTACACAACGTTAAATGGATTTATTTGTATTGTAGTTGTACATTTCAGTATCTTGTTTTGCTTAATATTAGTTATGTAGTTTTGTTATTGCCTTCTCATATTAAATTTAGGAATGTTCAGTCCAAGTTAAGCTGGGGGCCCTTGCCACCACTGAGGGCTAGAATACCTATGTCCTTATCTGGCCTTTTGGCAATTTTTGGTGTTGCAGCGGGTACGGCAATTTCTAGCCTGGCTGGGACTTGCCAACCAGTGACGGTGGTTGGGAAGGCAAACATCTGTCCAGTGAGCTTTGTACAGTGTAGTTTCATCTTTGTGTCAGGATGTTCTTGGATTGTTACAGTACATGTCTGATGCAGACCACAGTCCACCTTCTGATGACAGCTGAAGGTTATTGCAGACAGAGACTGGACTTTATCATGGTGCTGAAATGGTGGGTCCGTGATGCATAGACACAGTGCCAACTGGTTGGGGTATGTTTATGGTCCATTAGCTAACCCTTCTACACATGGAGGCCACTCCGATCCACTAAGTTCTGTTCTTTAGCAACCTTCAGTATATACATGTACAAGCCTGCTGTCCTTTCCAAATAATCTTACAAAATCAACTGTGTGCCACCCAAGGCCACTGTAAATGTTTGAACATATTAGTGTGACCTACAATGTATCGATGGGAGACCACTTTACCCTGTAATCTCAGTGGTGTGACAGTGCACAGAAGGGTAACCATAGGAGGCCACTGGCAACAGCTAATGGCTTGGAGTGGCCTGAATGGGTTGTTTCAAAAATTGCACTGATTGTAGGAGGGTTAAATTCTGTTGATTGTTTTATGGGTTCTTGCAAAGGGATCTGGGATCACACTTAAATAAATGGCTGTCCAGTCTGGTATTTTTAGTCCGAAAGCAGCATTATTGTTTGACATAATTATTGTTAATTACACCTTAATGCTTCCATTTAATTTTTATTATGTGTACCATTTTGTATTAACTGAGAATTGTGTTCAACTGAACAATCCAGTACATGAGGTGATGTCAAATCATGGTGGGGTGGATTCGATTCTGGAGGTTCTATAGTTGAGTTTGTAATTTGTACATGTAATGGTATTTTATGTTGACTTAAAAAGCTGTTATTTTTCTGTTTGTTTTAAAAGGGTTTTATTGTATGTTTGTTATTTTCCGTTTGGGTTTACATTTCATTTTGGTTGTAGTTTCTCTCGATTTGTGATTTCATAAACCCCAACTCCCTCGGCCCATTTGCTTACACATAACCTGAATCCTCCAAAATCCTTCAGTAGTAAAGCAAGCACATGACATGTATGCACACATGTGTTTCTAATCTGTGATACATGTACATGGCCAGGGACCCTCCCTGCATGCATGGAGCAATAAACAGTGTCCACTGACCCAAGCACTGACCTTGCAATCACTACAACAAACATGGATGTATACGTACATGTACCATGGAAAGGCAAGTATGCCTATAACCTCAATCCTCCAAAATCCTTCACTTTAGCAAAGAGCATGTAGCATGTACAGTGTAACCTCAATCCTCCAAAATCCTTCACTTTAGCAAAGAGCAAAGAGCATGTAGCATGTAACCTCAATCCTCCAAAATCCTTCACTTTAGCAAAGAGCATGTAGCCTGTAACCTCAATCCTTCAAAATCCTTCACTTTAATAGCAAAGAGGATTTTGGAGGATTTGGGAAGGTTAGGGTTAAAGTTCATTGGTCCACTCCACGGTATCCTTACTTGCATTCTGTGTATTATTTCTGAGTGTGCAAAAGCTTCAGTTTCATTAAAGATGTATCATTAGTGTTTTTTCTATTTTACTGGCAATTTCAGACAATTTTCTTGCTTTTTTATTTGAGAAAGGGAAATAAATGCTTTAAAAGTAAATATGTGCAGAAATTAATTTATGTTCCCATCATAAATTTATTTAGGCATTGAGTAAGGTAATAAAAGTTTGTTGTGCGCGGTAAAGAATACAAACTTCTACACTTTGATTGGTTCAATTCCACGCCACATGCCTTATTTAACCTAGCCACGTACGTGACGTGCAGGCATAAAAGGGAATACACAGTGCATAAAAATGTGATAGCATAACATGTGGGTTAACAAGAGTCAGGATATGGCCTACAAGTACACCATGAAGTGTAACATAGCTATAAAATTTGTGATCTTTTGCACCCTGATCGTGTGTTTATTTGGATCAGCAGATGCAGTTAATCATGATTGCCCACAAAGGATATATCACATCGGCAATGAACCATATGAAACTATGTGTCGATACACTGAACAAAATCACAACGATGTGGAATTGACGATGCGTGATAACAATGGCGTCATTATTCACCCATCTGAACTTGTTAACTTTCAACAAGTCCACAACACTTCAGGAAAGTATTTGACAATGATTTTAACTCAATCCTACACCGAGACTAAGAGACTGAGTTTTAAGTGCAGAGCTGCATCAAAGACCGATGCTATGACTCTCCTGGATGACACGCCTTGCAGAATCATTATTTGCATGCAGGAAGAGCTTAACTGCACGTTGAAGGCAAATAACATTACTGAATCGCTATATGACGCTCACTGTACCTATCCTGAACAATGTAAAACTGTGCTAAACTGCTCAGTCAACAGCAAACCACTTCCATCGCTAACTAGCAAAACAATCGGCTCACTTTACGCGTCAGATTTCCAAGTCCGTCTGGAGGAGACCGAGGCAATGGATTGTTGGTTGCAGTGTCCGTACATGCAACAAGAACATCAGCAACATGTATGGGTTCTTCCTCCCACCATCCCTATTGGAAACCTTGGTAAGTACATAAAATATTTTTGAAAAACATCCTAGAATCTTCAGACTGGTACACAAAGCAGTGTTGTAGTCGAGACTTCACAGACACTTGGAAAGCACCGAGTATGCAGTGCTATATACACTTGTCGGTTTGGGGCAAATTAAATCAATTGTCTATCCCCTGACGCAAGAATTTCATCAACCTATAAATATCACGGAACCCACTGCTATATAGGATTCTAGCTGGCCAATCGTCATCGGGCAAGCTCGGTGGTTGAGAGGTGTGTGCACTAGTAAGCAAGAGGTCTTGGGTTCGAATCCCATCCGAGTCACCTGTGGAGGTTTTTTTTCGCAGACACTCAGAGAGCACTGAGTATGCAGTGCTGTACACACGTCAGTGTAGGCTGAATTAAATCAATTGTTTATCACCTGACGCAAGAATTTCATCAACCCATGACTGACACATTGAAAAAAAAACATCTCGCAATTACATAATGCATACTAGAATGATGCAAGACATTATTTAATCAATTGTTGTTTTATTAGCTTATAATTTAAAAAAATTGTGAATTGAATTGAATTGAATTTATTTAATTCACAGGATCTGTCAAATAAACAATAATTTATTTATTGGAGCGTCATGGCTGAGCAGTCTAGTGTACTGGACTCAAGTTTTAGTGTTGTTTTTTTAGGCATCCTTGCTTTTGAGGCATCCTTGGTTTCATTACCAGAAATGTATAAGAATAATAATAATAGTATCATTTTATTTTTGGTGACCTAAATTAGAATTCAAAATTTGTTTTTAATGGTAAAATAAAACCTATAGTACACACAGTAAATATTACTTAAGTGCAAGTAAGTGCATGTCAAACACAAACTACATACAAATAAGTGTTTACAGATCAAAAAAGATGGTTCAACTCAATATTGGTTTATATATTTGCCAAACTTGTGCTGCAGATACCACCAAGATTCCCAAGACGACCCTAGTTCCAGAAGTCAACTGTAGGTCAGGAGCATGGCAGGACAGACCAGCATTTTTGGCAGTGCTATTTTCAGTAATCCTCCATAAGTACATGACAGTATTCATGACAGCAGGTTGACTGTGTGGACAAGTAATCCACAGCAAAATCACAGTGCACGTCTTCATCACATAATGCTTAAATTTGTGTAACAGTCTTCTTGGCTACACATACCTCACTCACAGAGCTATTATTGTTAATATATTTATTGATGAAATAACCATATCAATAACATATTAATTTATACATTTCGCAAGTTTAAAATATGCATGGAAAACCAAACACGCCAGACCTCCCAGTGCCTAATCTACCAAATATAGGTTTTTTAAATAGGTTTTTTAAAAGCAAAATAAAGGTTATTATAGGTTTACCAAATGCCAAAATATAGGCTTTTATAGGTTATTTCCCGTGATTATACAGTGTTAAGTAACAAGTTTTGGGTAAATTGCGACAAAGTACATTATCCCATATCCTGTCCAGCAGAAAATCTAAGAGCGGTACACATGTTACAGTTTGGCTACTGTTTTGGCTTCATCTCTTTATACTTAGGAAGTAATTTTTCTTCAAAGCCATGAGGATTTTATGAGGAAGTTGAAAATGTCTTGCAGGAAATTTAAAAATAGTTTTTTATAGGTTAATATAGGTTTTTTTTGGGGGGGAAATAAAGGTTCCCATTTTGAAATATAGGTTTTTATACGTTTCGCTGGGAGGCCTGATACTCTATGCAAAGGCATGTGGCAATCCTCAGATTCGCTAATGAGTTGCTTGCATGTAAATTAAACCAGAGTAGTTATAAAAGGCTCAGTTAAGAAATAATGTGTGCTGCTGTTTTACAGGGTAAATATGATATTAAAGGTCTGAGATTTTTGTATAAAATTTTGCAAAAAAAATCCAGGATGAGTGGGAAAATGAGAGTTTTAAAAATAGCTAATAAGGCCAAAAAAAGTCTCCGGTTTCTGGTCTGTGCGCGCGTCACCTCAAACCCGTGCGTTTTTAATTTTCTTTTCTTTTTGCTATGAAATAATGTCCAATTGCAGCCAAAATTGCTGATCGATTGGATTTCTGCCGTGCTGTGTTTTAAAACAACTTTTTCACAAAGGGGTGTAAACGTTTTCTTGATTTGTGAGGCCTCTCTTAGCCACCATACTTTGTATATGGGAAATTTGGTCCCCGCGTATACACGTATCACGTATTTCCCTGATGGCAAAAAAATAAATAAAATAAAAAAATAAAAAAATAAATAAATAAAAAGTTTGAAGCCAACTGATGACCAGAAACCAAAGACTTTTTGGGGGGCCTAAAATATCCACTGCTTGTTTTGTCACAGGGTCACACGCCTTGAGCGCCCAGCAGGGTGAATATGTGTGTGCTACAAATCTTTATTATTATTATTATTATTATTATTATTAACATTCATATAAAAATTTATTTTTATGTGCTGAACAAACTTTCCCATTTTTTAATTTTTTGATTAAGGGCATTACTAACACAATCTGTACAATCATACTATTAGCGGCTATGATTTATTTAATGAGATAGTTAAACTGGTGACATTGTATGGTTTGTGCAATGTAAACAACATCTGCCATTAATATATTTCATTGTGAGGAAATAAATGGATAGGAAGAAACAGAAGGTACAACATTGGTCAGAACTTGATTACAAAATTTAACAAAAATTATTATCTAGAGGTGACGATATTGAAAATTTTTGGATAGTCGATTATCGACGGCCATGATAACGGCGATATACGATATTATCGTCTCAATACACGGATTTTTAAATACATGAAAAATGTATGTGCATCGTTAATGACATTGGACACCAAAATATGAACTACTCTTACATGCAAGTTCTACAGGGAAGTTGTGTAGGTAATAAACAGTTCTGAAACTTATCAAAAATTCAATTGAATCACTCCAAAACGACCAGAGTTCTCAGATATTTGCTGTTCGGTGCGACAAACGTTTCATAAAAAAGAACTCGCCTTCTTTTGTTAAGAAATATGATGTTAAAATTTACTTGTTGATGCTGTGTCTGAAATTCTCGGTCAATTTTGATTGACCCTCTCATAATGTACCCCATGTTTCCCCATTTCAAAATGAAATGGGAAACTGAGCGCCAGGCACTGCGATTTCGAACTGTTTTTAGCTCTTCACGGTACCGTAATTTCGTTGATATTACCTAGATATATTGACATGAAATTTGTAGATAATTTATCACTCTGGCAATATTTTAACTAAAAAGAGCGGTATAAATTTGATATCGGCTATATATATATGGCGATAATTCTATATCTTCACATCCATAACTGATTTAGCCGATACCTTTTTTGAATATGGTATCATTACAATATTATTGTGATATCGTCAACACCTATTATTATCAGTAAGTTAAATTGATGTGAAAAAGGTATCAATATCTCAGGAGTAAGCGGGGGAGGGGTGGTCTCCAATAATTTTTCTCAGTTGGCATTTTGAGCCTCAGTCGGCAAATGAAGCATCAAAGAGCTACAGGGTTTGCCGATTGCAAATGCATCGTGTTTCTATAGCACTGAAGATTTGCCAAGTTGTTTATTTGTTATCAGTTGTTTTTACTTTGTAATACATTGTATTTTACTTACGTCACGTTTCAGGTTATTACAGTTTCTAGTATTTTAGTTATCCATTATTAATACTCATTGTTTGGTTTGTTTTAAAGTTTGTAAACAATTTTTTAGTATTCTCTGTAGTCTGAGTGCACTGATTTCATATTCAGAATTGGACCTGGACAAGCTATGCCCAAATTGTGTTATGTATAATCTGTCACAATCTACATGTATATGGACACATCAGTTATAGTGTTTTTGGCACTGATTCTCATTCATGTCAAAATACAAATAGTGACCTTTAGAATTTTTTTGTTCAAGTATTGTATTTAAATGGAGATTGTATTGTACAGTATTCTCTGTAGTCTGAGTGCACTGATTTCATATTCAGATTTGGACCTGGCATTTACAAATAGTGACCTTTAGAATTTTTTTGTTCAAGTATTGTATTTAAATGGAGATTGTATTGTACAGTATTCTCTGTAGTCTGAGTGCACTGATTTCATATTCAGAATTGGACCTGGCATTTACTAAAGTATTCAAGAGCATCCAATTCAGTAAACAAAGTTATTAATGTTTTTTAAGTTCAGTTGTTTTGTAATTGATTTGATGCTTCATTTTAAAGAAATAGATTTACTTATTAAAGTTTTTATGAAAAGTTGTATTTTTTTTGTAATCATATTTGATGTAATGTGTTGTATTATGGTCACAATCATAAATTTGTTTGATGCTAAAGCTCTAATCTTCGTCAGGAGATTAGAGCGAGCTAATCGAAACATTGAGAATAACCCGTGAAGTCCCCATGGTTCTCCCTGAACCATATTAACCTGTAAAGTCCCCATGGTTCTCTCTGAACCATATTTCTCACTTAGCGACAGTAGAGAAAAATGAGTTGCCCGACATTGGTTCTCCCTTGAACCATTCTCACTTAACGAAGGTTGAGATACGAGTTGTGCGATAAGGTTCTTTTCAGAACCTGTACCTCAGCTTCGTGATAGTTGAAATAAACACACGGTATTACCGCAAACCGAAACGATATCGATATCCCACCATGGAAAGCCTCAAATCTTATGTCCAAGGACAAGCTATGCCCAAATTGTGTTATGTATAATCTGTCACAATCTACATGTATATGGACACATCAGTTATAGTGTTTTTGGCACTGATTCTCATTCATGTCAAAATACAAATAGTGACCTTTAGAATTTTTTTGTTCAAGTATTGTATTTAAATGGAGATTGTATTGTAATTAACCCTTGTTTTTTATTATTTCTAAATTCCGTCTATAATTCTGCGTGTTAAATCTGGTTTATTGTATCCGATCTGGTACTTCCTCAATATAACTGCAAGTGAATTAATTATCTAAAACTTGTGTGCTATGTCCGTCCCTGTGTCACATGACACTTAAACCGTTATACAAGACTACTATGACTGAAATGATTCAAACCACTACACTGTACAAGTGCTTCTAAAAATGATTCTATTTAATGTTTGGAAGATCAGGTTACTATAACTGTATGTTGAACTTTACGGATTGTTAAACCTACATGTAGCTCCCTTGCTTCAAATGCATCTGACCCAAGGTTAGAGTTTGCAAACAGTGCCTTATGATAATATAATAATATCAAGCTTTACAGAGACAACTATTTTCATGAAATAGATTTTTAAAACAATAATTTAAGTTTTGCTGAAATCTTCTTGTGGTAGACTGATGATAGATTAGGTGATTTGTGATTTACACAACAATACAGCAATAATAACTGCTTTACACAAATGTTACGTGTTGAAAAGGTAATACATGAATATTATTGTTTGTCAACATGTAGGAAAATGATTACGTGGTATTGAATTTCATATTGGAATTAGTCTTTAACACTAATAAGCGACCTGTTACATTCATGTACATTTTCATGTAAACTTAATAGGTACCTTTGAATAAGTATTTGTAATTAATTAATCGAGTCTTTGAATGAAAATATGCATTAGCAACAGAATTTTCAGTAAATTTGGACACTGAGGGTGTGTTTGTTTTGCACATATCCGGATCTCGATCACCAGACAGTCTGTACGGTTTAGACAGTTTACTGATCCGGATCCCGTATTTGCCGATCCTGCTCGTGCTGTTGATACGCGAGATCCAAGATGGCGCAAACGAAAATAACACAAGCAGAAATCATTACAGATTCATCAAATCAACATGAATAACCTAAAAAGCTTCTTGAAACTATTTATTCATTAGCATCGAATTATATCTAAAACAGTTTGTCACTACAAAAATCTAAATTTAGCGGATGGATTCTGCCACGGGCACGGTTCACCCTGCACTCAGTTGTATACAGCAGGCATTATCTAGCGGCTGAACTATGACATGGATGTGATCCCAAAAAAGTTTCCGTTTGTTTTCGCACTGCGCAATATCACACGATCCTCGGATCCACGATCCTGATCCGCGATCCTGATCCGCGATCCTGATCCGCGATCCTGATCCGCGATCCTGATCCGCGATCCTGATCCGCGATCCTGATCCGCGATCCTGATCCGCGATCCTGATCCGCGATCCTGATCCGCGATCCTGATCCGCGATCCTGATCCGCGATCCTGATCCGCGATCCTGATCCGCGATCCTGATCCACGATCTTGAGTGAAACAACACACCCTGAAAGTACACCTTGAACACGGATCATTCGGCAGATGACGTCATATGCTAAGTTTTTTTAATTTCCTGTTGCAACATATTGAGATTGACAAAGTACTTCTGATGCAATGTTACAGTACAGCAATAATGTTTGTTATATTGTTTATTATAATGTTTGATTATATGTACTAAGCAATCAAATTATTATGATACTATGAAGACCAGATCACTGTGCACTGAGCTGTTATACTCCGGCCACCCATTATAAAATTATGTTGTTGACCGTACATTACAAAATTAAATTTTTCAGTGCATACAATTTATGAATTTTGTGTTTTTGTCTTTCTTCTGTAGCTTAAACTTATTAGAACTTAAACATTAACCAAAATCCACCCCCTTTACTAGAATTTTGGTGGATTTTGTAATGTGCGTGTATAGCCCAGCAAGTTGAGCATGATGGCCATGTGTACTGAATACAACAAACTCCATCACCGGCTGCTTTTGTTGGATTCAGTACTCTACAGTATAGCCCAGCGAATAGAGCATGTAACCACGTGTACCAAATCCATCAAACTCCACCGGCTGCTTTTGTTGGATTCAGTACTCCACAGTATAGCCCAGTGAATAGCATGTATAGCCATGTGTGCCAAATCCATCAAACTCCACTGACTGCTTTTGTTGGATTCAGGACTGTGTGTACGTATAGCCAAGCCATAGATACTTTGCATTTGCCATTGTACCAATTCCAACAACTGGGTGTCTATTTAATTTGATCAATTCAGGAAGGTTCAAAAGCCAAAATGCCTACTTTAATTAACCCCAACTCCCTAGGCCCATTTGCTTAAACATAACCTGAATCTTCCAAAATCTTTCAGTAGTAAAGCAAGCACATGACATGTATGCACACATGTGTTTCTAATCTGTGATACATGTACATGGCCAGGGACCCTCCCTGCATGCATGGAGCAATAAACAGTGTCCACTGACCCAAGCACTGACCTTGCAATCACTACAATAAACATGGATGTACCATGGAAAGGCATGTATGCCTAACAACCTCAATCCTTCAAAATCCTTCACTTTAGCAAAGAGGATTTTGGAGGATTTGGGAAGGTTAGGGTTAAAATTTCACTTAAAAACAAAACGTTGTTTCCAAGATGGATTTGAACCTTATAACCTCTGGATTGCTCAATTAAAAAAAAGGACTCATAAACAATCACGCACTGTTCACTAAACCTGAACAAAAGCATACACAGACTCTGCAGACAATCTCTGTATACCAGGAGTCATAAATGTGATTGTTCATGGCGTGTCGTGGCTGAGTGGTCTAGCTTACCGGACTCAAGTTCTGGTGTTAGCAGCAGAATGTGGGTTCAAATCCCGGCCGTGACACTTGTGTCCTTGAGCAAGACACTTAACCATAACTGCTTATAGGGGAAGAGGCAGTTTAACAACTGCCTTGTTCTGGACTAGTTACCTCTCCCAGTCCTATTCGCACCGCGAAGAGGCTGGTTATTAACTTGTCTTGTTTTGGTGCGAGGGGCTGGTTCTTCAGTGTGGAGTTGTTGTAACAACTCAATGAAATTAGTAGCTCCCACCTTGGAGTGGAAATTGGCCTTGTGTGGGGCTATTTGCAAAATTTCTTTTTTTTAAAGGCCATGACAACAGGGCAGGTTGGAGGGTTGCCTCATCAAAGGGACAGTGTCGTCACAATCAGAGCAGACTTTCAACAGGGCATGGAATCGGTGTCCTAGCTAGTTTATTCAGAAGAACACAGTGACTGAAATTTACTGCCTCATTTATGCAGCAGCAACAGTAATATGACCTTATCATGTGGGGCATTATTTTAAGTCACCGAGCCAATCTAAAGCTAGCACTCTGATTCCATGCCCTGTTGATCGTGACGATATTGAGTGCATTTGCTGCAGAAAGTGGGCAGAGAACAATGGCCTCAGCAACATGCAGGGTCTGCAAAAATTCACAGTGGACCTTCATAACAAGAAACCTAATAATTTTTAAATAGAGAATTGGCTGATTGCAAACTGCTTACAACCTAAAGGACCTGTAGTATAAATGCAAAATAGTATAATGGTCTTACGTTTTGAACCTAGCAGATTTTGCCTTTGAGAAAGAACCTGCTAGATTTGAAATGTAAGGCTATAACTACTTGTTTAAGATTTATTTATTTTGTACCACCTAGAACTGCATATCAATCATTATTAGATCGATTGGGGAGGGGGGAGGTGACCGCAGAAAGACTGGTATGCTCTAGAGAGGTTTAATAAAACTTTCACACAATCTAATGAGGGTCACAGATTTTCTATAACATGCTCACTGTGGGGCTTGAAATGTTCAGTTGAAATGTGTCCAGCAATTTGTAAGTAATTCATTCCTTTCCCATATGTACAAGCCTTTAGGGACATTTACATGCATCAAACTGGGACACATACATGAATAACACCGGTTGACACTAAATACAAATATTAGCACAGTAAATCTCTTGAGCTCAACCATACGCCTTGAACAAACAGCACACAATAGACATTGAATGTCTTGTGTTCATGTAGCCTAATTTGATATGATGTGGTCCATTGAACCCTGTCAGTGGCAAGTGCGTTGTCCATGTATTTACCAGATTTTACACACTGTTGCTTACAGTGACTTGGGGGAAAGCTGTCTCACACCATTGTTCAGTGATTGTGATTGTGCCTCCATTCTGGTAATTATTCTGTTCATTAAACTTGTTTTCTCATTCATGTACATTCATTGCTTTATCTTTTTATATGTATGAAATATATATTTATATAATGTATTATTTTAATTAATTATTATTTAAAGCTGACATTGACAAGCTTCTGCTCATTATGTCTATCTTGTTTTCTCTGTTTTTTTTAAAATTCTTATACTCTGTATTGTACTTGATTAACCCTAACCTTCCCAAATCCTCCAAAATCCTCTTTGCTAAAGTGAAGGATTTTGGAGGATTGAGGTTACATGCTACATGCTCTTTGCTAAAGTGAAGGATTTTGAAGGATTGAGGTTACATGCTACACGCTCTTTGCTAAAGTGAAGGATTTTGAAGGATTGAGGTTACATGCTACAACTGTACATGCTCTTTGCTAAAGTGAAGGATTTTGAAGGATTGAGGTTACATGCTACATGCTCTTTGCTAAAGTGAAGGATTTTGGAGGATTGAGGTTACATGCTACATGCTCTTTGCTAAAGTGAAGGATTTTGAAGGATTGAGGTTACATGCTACATGCTCTTTGCTAAAGTGAAGGATTTTGAAGGATTGAGGTTACATGCTACATGCTCTTTGCTAAAGTGAAGGATTTTGAAGGATTGAGGTTACATGCTACATGCTCTTTGCTAAAGTGAAGGATTTTGGAGGATTGAGGTTATTAATTAGGCATACTTGCCTTTCCATGGTACATGTACATCCATGTTTGTTGTAGTGATTGCAAGGTCAGTGCTTGGGTCAGTGGACACTGTTTATTGCTCCATGCATGCAGGGAGGGTCCCTGGTCATGTACATGTATCACATATTAGAAACACATGTATGCATACATGTCATGTACTGTGCTTGCTTTACTACTGAAGGATTTTGGAGGATTCAGGTTATGTGTAAGCAAATGGGCCTAGGGAGTTAGGGTTAATTTGTCTATTTATAATGTATCTGGAGAATAATAATAACTAGCATTTATGCTCTTTTTAGTATAACAAAATCACAGCGCTTACAATGATTTAAATACACAACACCAAAAATAACAGAACTGTACAGCCAAATACAGCGTGTTAATATTGCACTTGATCAGTTGAGTTCAAATTGAGCGAAAGCTAGCAATGTTGTAACACACCAACACCCCAAGCTTTGGTATTTACATCTTGCCAGACACTCACGCCTGTGTTATTGTACCAGACAGTTGCATTGGATACATGGGTTGTTAGGGTCTTCTGTGAACCACAAATGGCATGGGAATATAGCACATTTTCATGGCATATTATATAAGCTTGGCATTTTCCGGTTAATTTGTAAAACGTGGACCATGTGCACGTGTAAACGATTATTATTTCACCAATAGATGTCATGATGTAGACAGATTATCTAGTACACAAAATAATCCAAATTATGGCGATACAGATTTTAAAAAAAAATATAATAATACAGATTAAAAACAACTAATATAGGCCTCAGTATGATTTTATTCTGGACTGAAAGCGTTGGCGATAGAATCTAGGCACGGGGGGATACATTCATCTACTCCATTTAGGCCCGCATCCAATTGAACCTGGCACGAAACATCCTCTTCAAATTTCTGGTTGTATTAAAAAATTGTTTAAATGTATCAATTACTTCCTGGGAATCAGCGGGCCTACTGATTGCCACTTATCATGAAAACGGAAGGTTCCATTTTTTGATTGTAGGATTTGTTTTACACGTTTCGTGAATTTGAAAATGTTTAGTGAATTTTTGTTGGTGTACATGTGTAAAAAATGTAAACGTCCCAATCTTATCTTAACCAAGGTTCTGGTAATTATCTTCTTATTTAATTTCAATTATTTGTTTTTGCCTTTCTCAATGAAAATTATAAAATAAAACAGAAATTGCCTGTAAAACAGCTTTAAAAAAAGAAAAAAAGAAAAAAAAGATGCTACATCGCTAAAAGAGATCTCAAACATGACCTACATGTAACATGATCTCAAACATGACCTACATGTAACATGACCTACATGTAACATGACCTACATGTAACATGATCTCAAACATGACCTACTGTACATGTAACATGATCTCAAAACTGGTAATAAAACTTCCATGAGTGAAAAATGACGGTGCAATCCCATTCAGTCACACTTCATCTTTGTTGAATTGTTTTTCAAAATGTACTTTTCATACAAGATGATATGGGTCCGTATCTGACTATTTCCGTTGTTTGTCAGTTTTGACAATAATAAAGTTTGTGGAAATAGTTGACCTTTTGTTTAAAGGTACCAAAAATGACCGAGTGGTCAAAATGGGGAAATGTGCTGAAGAGACAGGATATTTTTTCATATCCTTAGCAGGCTGAATACAGGCTGAATACACACAATCGATTAGTGTGATTTAAAATGAGCAAAAATACATTAAAATGGATAGAACTGGTGAATAATCCATGAACCAATCAGAAATCAGCATTTTGATGATGTTGTACATGTTTAGAAACCCTTCCACTGAATTATGTGGGTTTGAAAACCTGCCTAATAGAAAAGTTAAAGGGACAGTTTCGTCACAACCTGTTGTGTCGAGACATGGAATCAGTGTCCTAGTTTAACCAGTTCGCGTCGGAGGCCGTGTATACACGCAATTTTTTTTTGCACCGCGGATCGGAGAGCGTCTAAACACGCCATAGGAAACTCGGGAATATTTGTATGCATGCTCGGTTGACGTGGCAACGAGCGGCGTACAGTGACATGCTCGGTAGACGTGGCCACGCGCTGTGGAAACTTCCATTAACGTGTTTGTGTGGGAAAAAGAAACCCGCACAGGGGCCCAGAAAAACTTTTTTATTCCCGACGCGAACTGGTTAAAATGAAATGAAAATTACTGGCTCATTTATGCAGCAGCAACGGTAATATGACCTTATCATGTGAGGTATTATTTTCAGTCACTGAGTTCATCTAAAACTAGCACTCTGATTCTGTTGATCGTGACGATATTGTACATTTAATTCAAACCCAGTTTGGTAGATACATGCGAATCATTAGTATTGTGTGCTGGTCCACAGTACAGAGTGTGTACAGTGTGTAATATATTCATCGTGCACCTTTAAGTCTAACATGACCCTTGACCTTGTGTGCAACAATAATACATGTCCCAACATGGCGACGTTCAGTTAAGTAAAGTTACGTGTTTTCGTCCAGTTACTTGTGTCGTCTAATTGAGTAAGTCCAAACATATTTACTACATGGTGGCAGCACTGGGTTTGTAAAATACCTGCGGAGATTTTGGACATAGTTTTAAGTTGTTAAGTGCATTTTGGGACCTATAAATAAAACGTTTTTTTTTACGTCGCTAAAGAATAAAAGTTTTGACGCACACGATGACACAACCAGTCACTCAGCAGAGGGCGCACTCTCACACACCATTGATCGGTCGACTCGATAGCTATGATGAGGTAAAAGATATTCACAATTATATTGAACGTTTGAACTTGTATTTCGTAGCAAATGATATTGTTTCAGGAAAACAAACAGCTGTTCTGTTTGAGTGCTGTAGGCCCAAATGTCTATAAAACAGCTAAACGTCTGTCAGAGCCAACTCCACTAACTGAGAAGACATACACAGAACTGTGTGAATTATTGATCACACACTATGGCGCCAAACGTCTCGTTTCGTTGTGTCCGAGCGATTCCGATTCTATAAGAGGGATCAACAATCTTCACAGACTATTGCACAGTATGCTATGACTCTACAGAATTTGGCCAGTACATGCAAGTTCGGTCAGTTTTGGGATGAGGCCTTACGGGATAGGCTTGTGTGTGGTATCCACAGTGAAAATATTCAAAAGCATCTCCTTACCAAAGATGGCCTGAGCTTTCAAGCAGCTATTAACTTGGCTAAAACCCTTGAAACAGCAGTAAAAGACTTACGTGAATTCAAAGGCAATATGGACACAGCTTCAGTTCACACCCTGCACAGGAAAGCCAAGCAGTTTACATCTAAAGCCACATCCCCAGACACACGCAAGACCACAGCAGAGTGGAAAGACATGCTACAGATGTGGTCGAGATATGAGTCACAAAACATATACCCAGCAAGTGGACAAAAGTGTAATAACTGCCATAAATTTGGTCACTTTTCCAGAGTATGCCGGGGCAAGCCCAAACAGTTGCGATCAGTCCAAAGAGGTCCAACTGTGATCAACGATGACAGCGAAGAAGACAATGATTTCTTCGTCGGTTCTGTGTGCCGAGTTGGTACAGACAAAACAGAGGATGATGTGTGGCAACAGTCCATCAAAGTGCAAGGTCAGATGATTCATTTTTTGCTGGACACAGGTTCAGAAGTGAACATTTTGCCAACTGATGTGTACAACTCACTACAACTCAGTGACAATTCACTGCGACCAACAACGACACGATTGCATGGCTACTTTGGTGGCAAGGCCATGCCCTTGGGACAAAAGAAGTTGTTGTGTGAAGTGAAGAACAAACAATATTCACTGATGTTCCAGATTCTTGACGAAGGTCAGCCTGTCCTAGGCAAGGTAGCCTGTGAGTCTCTTGGTTTGCTTCAGCGAGTTTACACTATGATAAACCGAGGAAGCGTTTTTGATGGTGCCGGTTGTCTGCAAGGCTCACCTGTTAGCATCAAGCTGTCAGAATCAGCTACCCCGTATTGTGTGACTGCACCCAGATGCATACCATTGCCCCTTCTCCCACAGCTGAAGGAAGAAGTGGAGAAAATAGAAACGCAAGGCATTGTCAAGCAAATCACCGAACCAACAGATTGGTGTGCTCCAATAGTGATAGTGCCCAAGAAAAACAACAAGATTAGAATCTGTGTTGATCTGCGTCAGTTGAAACAAAGCTGTGGAGAGAGAGCGCTTCACTATCCCTACCCTTGAGGAGGTTTTGGGGAAAATCGCAGGAGCACAAGTGTTCTCACTTCTAGATGCAAAACATGGATTTTGGCAAGTACCCAGAGGATGACAGTGGTAGTCAGAAATTGACAACATTCATTATGCCATTTGGGTGTTATTGTTTTACACGCCTGCCTTTCGGTATCACATCAACCCCTGAACTGTATCAGCGCATAATGAGTGACTTACTAGTGGATTTAGCTGGAGTTGTTGTCTATATGGATGATATTCTCATCACTGGCCGTACACAGGAGGAGCACAATGAAAGGCTGAACTCTGTGCTCCAGATAATCTACAAGGCTGGATTGCGACTAAACAAGAGAAAAGTCAAAGATCGGACAAGAGCGAATCACTTTCCTTGGTCTCCAGCTGGACAAGGATGGCGTGCATGCTGATCCATCCAAGATTGCAGCAATCATCAAGATGGCAGCACCAACTTCGAAGGAGGAAGTAAAAAGACTTATGGGCACCACTAATTGGTTGTCGCGCGTCATCCCAAATGCATCTACAGTTGCTGCCCCAATTACAGATCTACTGAAGGACAATGTTGAGTGAATTTGGGGAGCACAACAGAAAAATGCATTCAGAAATCTCAAGATGCTCCTGACCAAGTCACCAACGCTTGCATTCTATGACCCAAAGAAACCTACAATGGTTAGTGCAGATGCAAGTAGCTATGGAATTGGAGGTTGCATTTTACAACAGCATGGTGAGGAACTTTGGAAACCAGTGGCCTACTGTTCTCGTAGTTTGAGTTCTGCTGAAAGGAAATATGCACAAAGAACTGTTGGCCAGTGTATGGTCATGCGAGAGATTTTATGTGTACATCAGAGGACTATACATGTGACACTACAGACTGATCGTAAACTACTGGTGTCCTTGATTAACTCCAAGGACCTGTGTGATGCACCATTACGTTGTCAGCGCCTGCTGATATGCGCCTTATGAAATATCATTGTACTGCTGTCTACACACCGGGTAAGACCCTAGTCGTAGCTGATACTTTGTCTATAGAGCGCCGCTTCAAACATACCAGACAGCAGAGACAAGTGATGACCTTGAAGCTGAACTCACAGCTCACGTCAACATGATAACCAATCAGTGGCCAGCCTCAGATGGGAAGCTAAGAGAAATCGCACAAGAAACAGAACAAGACAGTGTACTGTCGCTTGTGGCATCCTATGTAAAAAATGGATGGCCAAAGTACATCAAAGAAGTTGAAGCCAATGTCAAGCGATATTGGGAGGAACAAGACAAAATTAGCCAAGTCAGTGACATTTTAACATACGGTGACCGCATTGTCATACCGCAGAAAATGCAACAAGAGATGCTAGCAAAACTCCATGAGGGTCACCATGGTGTATCCAAAAGCCGACTACGTGCAGGCCAAGCCATATGGTGGCCTGGAATTGGCACAGACATCACACAATATATCCAGAGATGCGAGTTCTGCAGAGATAAGCAGCCAGCACAGAGGGCAGAACCTCTGATATCAACGCCCTTGCCACAGAGAGCATGGCAATACATCGCATTTGATCTTGCAGATGTGAATGGCAAGCAGTATTTGGTGATTGTTGACTATTACTCAAGGTGGATAGAGATTGACCACCTTCATCAGTCATCAACTTCATGAAAACTACCTTTGCACGATACGGAATTCCTGAAGTAGTCATTACATATAATGGCCCTCAGTTTCTGGGAGAGTTTCGCAACTTCGCAAAGGAATACTGCTTCAATCACATCACCACCAGTCCACACTATACCCAGGCAAATGGACAGGCAGAAAAAGCTGTTCATGTTGCTAAGAACATACTACGTCAAGCAGATCCCGTACGAGCTTTAATGGCATATCGGGCAACTCCACTCCGCAGCCTGGGTGTGAGTCCGGTAAGCCTTTTGATGGGCAGAGAGCTGTGTACAGCTCTGCCAATGTTGCCAAACAATCTTCGTCAGAAAACTGTCAACCAGAAGAAACTACAAACAGACGATGCTAGCTGCATGCAAGATGAAGAGAGAGGTGTACTTCAATCGCAAGCATGGTGCTAAACCCTTGAACCAGTTGGAGATAGGCGACAGAGTGAAAATCAGAACAAAGGGAAAACTCAGTCCAATGGGTGAAGTCGTCTGCAGAGCTGGATCACCCAGATCATACATCATGAAGGTGAATGGAACAGAGTATCGACGGAACCGCCGTCACATTCTGCAAATGCCACAACCATCACAGGAAACTATTCTGGATCTGCAGATAGGAGAGGACATTTCCCAACACAAACCAACTGATCAACAACAAACAATGAGATAATCACAGAGAATGAGGACATCACCAATTTGGCATCAGGACTATATTATGATCTGAAAACTTTCAGTAAAGAACCATCACTGTTAAGACTGTTAACTCATTACACTTATTCTTATGCGTAATTAATTGAAACAGGACATTTAAAAAAAAAACATAGTGCAGTTCATTCAGGTTGTTTATTTTAACAAAGAATGCTAGATAATTCCCTTACAGAAAATAGAGCTTGCCGCAAGCTTGCCACGAGCTTGCCACAAGCTTGCCGCAAGCTTAAAGAGCTTGCGGCAAGCTTATATGAGCTTGCGCTATTTTCTGCAAGGTTAGTACTAACTTGCTGCAAGCTTGCAAGCTTGTGGCAAGCTTGCGGCAAGCTTGCCAAGCTTGCTGCCAGCTTGCCAAGCTTGCGGCAAGCTTGCCAAGCTTGCGGCAAGCTTGCCAAGTTTGTGGCAAGCTTGTGGTAAGCTTGTGGCCACCTTGCCAAGCTTGCAGCCAGCTTGCCAAGTTTGCGGCAATTGGCAAGCTTGCCAAGTTTGCGGCAATTGGCAAGCTTGCCAAGCTTGCCTTCTTGCAAGCTTTTTGATTGTTAATAATATTGTACTGTATTATATTCTTCATAATGCTGTAATTAAACTTCATCTTGCATTTTACAATGCATATGCTTTTTCAAGGAAATACATGTATAATTCTCAGCCTTATAATATATATAACAAATTTAACAAAATTAATGCAATTAAATTTTTTATTCAAATCAGTGAATTACTCATAGTCCAAAGAGTAATTTATTTTCAGCAAGCACATACATATGTTGAATTATGTATGTACAATTTTGAAATAACACATAATATTCAATTTGTGTATTATATTAAATCCCTCAATATTGTTTGGCAAATCATGAAATCTAGTAATAAAAAGAACAGAAGTTCTATACCTTCTGCTTCCTTTAATGTATAGCAGAATCATATATTGTTCAGGCCTAAAGTATATACAAGTTTGAAATGACATCCAAAGTGGTTTTGAACCAACTAAGAATTTTTTCATCATGACAGAAATTCTCTAGCCTATATATATACATATGCAGAATAAATAAACAACCTGATGATCAATCATTTTACTAACCTAGCTGTGATCTGATGAGTATATTTGTGGAGGCAGCATATATTTATCAAATGTACAGGTGTACATTAATACATACTATGTACAACTCCATGATGACTTTCCTCATACCCAAATACATTAAGTAAGTTGTTTATTTGTGTGTAACTCACTTATTGGAATTACACAGACTACAGGCAAGCAAGCTGTAATTGATACCTATAGTGCAGTGCACATAATTTGCATTGATTATGTAATACTATCACTGGATGGGGTAGTGTGTGTAACTTGACACTGTGTGGCCATAGCTGTCTGGCCAGTCATTGGACATTCATGGTCAAGCTATATGCCTCTGCAGTGTATGCTCTAAATTCAAACTGGAAGAAACAGATCTACAGTATACAGCAGTTTTTCAATGGAAGCAGTGAAATTTCAAGCAAGTTTTGTGATGCAGGATGGGATTAATGATGGTAAGATGATTGTACTATTTCAGTCTTATGAACTGTATGAATGATTTTACTTCATGTGAATGTGAATTGTACACTAATGGGCTAAACATAATTGAGTGCTGCATTTAATACAGAAATGCTACGAATGCAGTCTTGAATTGATCTGTACGTCAACCTATTGAATTTTGCAAAACCTTATGGGTGCAAACAATTTTTTGTTTTGAAATGGTGTTCATTATTTTTGCTATTCATGTTGTATTGTAATGATTTCATATGGTGTAATCATATGGTAATTCAGGAATAATTAACTGAATGATGATTGAAAACTCACATTCACCAGAAGAACTGTAAATACTGCATGGCTCTAGAAAATATTGCAGTCATACAAGAAGTTACATGTACATATCCATTATCATTATATTTAAAAACTCATCAGGAGGTTCCTTTTCGAAAATCTAATAATTTGGGGGTGATTTACATCATAGAAAGAGCATGTACCTGCATGTAATTGTATCTGTGCAAATATATAATAGCCACATTTCAAATTTAAATTGGTGGAAGGAGAAATATCTGGCTTTTCTAATATTTGTCTCCTTTCTTTGAATACACAGACTAAGTTGTTCTACGATAAACTACGTATGACTGATGCTGCTACTGTGATCAAAGATTGGATGACAATTACCAGCCTCGCTATCTCCCTGATGAAGCTACAGCATTTCAACATTTTCCAAAAAGAGATTATACTTCATATGCTGTTGCACAAATATACTGACATAACATGAACATTAAAATTTTGATTGTTCATTCTTAAATGGTTGTATTATCTTTTGGCTATACTGTTATTGTAATTATTTCAAAAATGTTTTTGCACATATGTAAAGATAATATTTAGCCAAAAAACAAATGATTCATATTTGATTTACAATAAAATGATTCCCTGCATGGTCACAATCAAAATGTATCCCTCAGGAATATAGCCTACATACAAGCTAAATTATAATCCACCAAAGATGTCAGATATGTATATAGCTACTGTAGTTTTATTTTACTAACCTACAAGTTAGCCTATGCAAAGCTGATGTTTTCATCAGAAAACATGTATGTCAGCAAATTACAGCACAAAATTGTATTTAAGCTTTTGCAAGCTTGCATATTATGTGCAAGCAATATTTACATCTTGGCAAGCTGAAAGGTACGTGTCTAAGTTTAGTTTGCATATTCATGCAAGCTTGCAAGATTGCAGCAAGCTTACAATCTTGTCTGCAGCAAGCTTGCCCTAATTTTCATTTTTGGAACCCCTGCAAGCTTGCAGGCTTGCTGCAATCTTGTCGGCAAGCTTGCCAGCAAGCTCCATGATATTTCTGTAAGGGCGGCAAGCTTGCCAGCAAGCTATCCGGCAAGCTTGCCGGCAAGCTTGCCCTAATTTGCATTTTTGGAACCCTGCAAGCTTGCCGGCAAGCTTGCCGGCAAGCTTGCGGCAAGCTCCATGAAATTTCTGTAAGGGAATACACATGGACTACTGGAAGGACTCTTGAAACATTTTACAGTAAAGAGACTCTAACAATTCAGTTGCATCTCATTGATTATGCAGAAACATTATTAAAGTTGCAAATGTATAATACTTCATTGTGTTTTTTCATGTTAATAAGTTTTGTTGTTTCCAGAAAAGGGGGAGATGTGTTATATATTCATCGTGCACCTTTAAGTCCAGCATGACCCTTGACCTTGTGTGCAACACGGCGATGTTCTGTTAAGAAAAGTTACGTGTCTTCGTCTACGTACAGAAGTGCATTTGCGTTACAGGCGCCAAGTACCAGCACAGTCGGGTAACTTCCATTAAACATGGCCTGCAAGTACACAATGAGGTGCCACAAATCGGCCATGAAATTTGTGGCTTTTTATACCCTGGTTGTTGGTTTATTTGGATCAGCAGATACAATTCATCATGATTGCCCACAAAGGGCATATCACTTCGGCAATGAACCATATGAAACTATGTGTCGATACACTGAACAGAATCATAATGATGTGGAATTGACGATGCGTGATAACAATGGCATCATTATTTACCCATCTGAACTTGTCAATTTTCAACAACTCCACAACACTTCAGGAAAGTATTTGACAATGATTTTAACTCAATCCTACACCGAGACTAAGAGACTGAGTTTTAAGTGCAGAGCTGCATCAAAGACCGATGCTATAACTCTCCTGGATGACACGCCTTGCAGAATTATTATATGCATGCAGGAAGAGCTTAACTGCACCTTGAAGGTAAATAACATTACCGAATCCCTATATGATGCTCACTGTACCTATGCTGAACAATGTAAAACTGTGCTATCCTGCTCAGTCAACAACAAACTGATTCCACCGCCACCTAGCGAAACAATCGGCTCACTTTACGCGTCAGATTTCCAAGTCCAACTGGAGGAGACCGAGGCAATGGATTGTTGGCTGCACAGTCCGTACATGCAAGAAGAACATCAGCAACATGTATGGGTTCTTCCTCCCAGTCAACTAACTCAGGAACCCACCAAGAAGAGTGATGATAACCTCAGTAAGTACTGAACATTTTGTCTATAGAAAAACACCTCTTGAATAGGCCGGCGTGTAAATTCAGTATAACCCAATGATATCTCACATGTATATATATATAGTCACTAATCGACAACACGCCCATTAGGAAAAAACCTCTGTGAAATCTTGACGCGGCACTGCTCATGTTCCCAGGACCATACCAATATATATGAAAATGCCATCATTTGAATAGGGAAACATTATTATGAGTGGGCCAATCAAAAGTTGGCCAAGAATTGCAGACACAGCACCAACAAGTACATGGCTCGTTTTGGAGCGATTCAATTGCATTTTTGATAATTTTCAGAAATGCTTATTACCTATGCAACTTCCCTGTAGAACTTAATATTTTGGTGTCCAATGTCCAAGGTACATAGGCTACATTTTTTCATGCATTTAAAAAATTTGTGTATTGAGACGATAATATCATATATTGCCGATATCATGGCCGTCGACTATATAAAAAAAAATCAATATCGTCACCCCTGATTGATACCATCATCAAATTTACACCAAGTAAGTTTCATATTACAATTCTATCATTTGGTTATTTTTGAATTACTTTACTCAAGATTGAATTTAAGTGCATTTTTTTTCTTTCACTGCAGAGGCAACCACTGCCACTACCAAGGAGATTGATGCCAAGGAGAAGATAGGAACCACCGAGACTCCAAAAGTAACCTCTTGGAGAGACGTTGAAAGGTCCGAGGCAGGAGGTCTACCAGAAGGTCTACCAATTCTACTGGTGCTACTACCTATCATTGTCTTGTATTTGTGGGTTAGGGTTAATGCTGCATGATGTCTTAGCTTCCCACAATGGCCGCCCCATAAACTATTCATTTGAATGTATGTGACACTACATATGAGCATATGAACACTGGTTTGTACTTCTTGTAAGCATGTATAACTCTACTCATCAAAATGTATTTAAGTCAGCATTTCTTGAGTATTTTCCCCTGAGTTTTCCCCCCGGTTTTTTTTTTTCTTCTTTTTAAATTTTTTTTTTACAGAGAATCAAACAACGAGGCAATCATGATTTGGACAACACATCTAATATTTGCTAAGTCATGTTTACTGATACAATATTATTATAATTTAACTGATGTGCAGCGGTGCAACACAATACATACAATTGACAGCTGTCAATATATGGATCCCACATGAAAAATAGGGTAATTAATATACAACTTAAGGCTACAATGAACGTGCTTCAGGTTAAAGTGAAAAATAGGTTGTGAAAACGTGGGTAGATGTTCTATATTTTGATATTTATTTTGAGAAATATTCTAAGATGAGCGGGAAAATGAGAATTTTTTGAGTATGAATATCTATTATGTATTATTTGTTTAATTTACGGCATTATCTACGCTTAAAACTGATTATCTATTTAACATCTGGTGCAGATATTTACACTGGTGCCATGGAGTATGTGCTTAATTGATATTTGATTTGTGCTATATGTATCATCTGCCATGAATCTATTTCATTGATTGTGAGAAAATAAATGGATCAAGTAAAGGGTTTTATCTGAATAATGTCTAAACACTGATTCAAGTCAGTAGCAAAGTACATACATTTGAATTCATACATTTGAATTCACACACAGTTGCTATACCATGTGATTCTGGGCAAGATCTTGCCTAGTTACCTTGGAGAAGAATGTGATACTCGTGAATGCCTATGAATGGAAATTTAGAGACTTTCCTTGCATGGTTACCATGGTCAATTTTGAATATGCACAATTTGCCACCGACTTGAGTCTGTGTACCAGATATTATTCAAATGAAACAATCATCTCTGGAGAAATTGTGTACACACATCCACTGTTTTTGCCTGCACAACACAATCTTATTCACAAAAAAATTGTCTTGGCAAAGATGACCGCAACCACAGTTGATGTGCTAGTACCAATTTGTATTTAACACCAGGTGCAATTTTATGTTTATTTTGAAACAGTGTTTTGATAAGTTTTGCAATAAAAATAGATGTGCTAGTACCAATATGTATTTAACACCAGATGAACATCTACTCTTAACAACAATGTGGCCATGATTTACTTATTTATGACATGAATTCACTGGCACTGCATAATTTTTCAGGGATTGTTATTGTTAAACCTGTAGCTCCCTTGCTTCAAATGCATATGACCCAAGGTTACAGTTTGCAAACAGTGCCTTATGATAATATTATATCAAGCTTTGCAGGGACAAATATTTTCATGAAACAGGTTTTTAAAACCATACCTTATGGTTTACTGAAATAGAATTCTTCTTGTGGTTGATTGATAGATTGGGTGTTGAAACATTCTTTTGTATTTTGTTGTTATCCCACTGAAGAACGAACTGCGGTTGTTGTATACGTCATCCAGCAGCACATGATCATGAGCGCCATATGCCATCGTGCGTACAAAAAAGCAGTGGTTTTGTTAAAACAAATATACACATGATACTGTAAATGCACAAGCCGCATGCACTGATTAATGTGTCTTGTTCTCAATAGAATTCCAGTAAACTTGGACATTGAGACTGCACCCAAAAATGCTGATCGTTCTGCAGATGACGTTATATGTGGGAATAATTAATAATTAATAAAGTTTTAAATGTACTTCCTTCTTACAACCAGGATGGTGCAATATAATTATGATACAAAATATTACAAGAACAAATATAATTATGTATGAACA
The DNA here is from genome assembly GCA_029582265.1 of Zoroaster sp. YZ-2022. NCBI lineage: Eukaryota > Metazoa > Echinodermata > Asteroidea > Forcipulatida > Zoroasteridae > Zoroaster > Zoroaster sp. YZ-2022. The sequence goes on along the minus strand of CM055828.1, from coordinate 31,013,886 downwards.
TTTTAGCAATAAAATAAAGGGTTGTATTAATAACGATTTCAATTTATAATATTAAGATTGACAAAGTGCTTCTGATGCAACACGGTACAGCAATAATGTTGGTTGTTTGTTACAGTTGTACTGTATGTATATTATGTGCATGAAAATGTAAACCATGTTTTGTATTGGATGACATGTTATCTGGATCTGAAGTATCTCATCAGCACTGATCTCTCATGAAGCCAATCATGAGTTGGTTGATTATGGGGTTGCTGAGCAATCACATTATTATGATACTATGAAGACCAGATCACTGTGCACTGAGCTGTTATACTCCGGCCACCCATTATGAAATTATGTTGATGATATTACATAATTAAATATTGAAATGCATACAAATTATGAATGTTGTGTTTTCTTCTTTCTTCTGTCACTTAAACTTCTAAGAACTTGAACCTATACTACCCCAAGTCGATCAAAGTCTACCTCTTTGCTTGATTTTGGTATATTCAGTACTATACATGTATACAGCCCCGGTGTTTTTGTTGGATTCAGGATTGTGTTAAGTCAATTAGCCATAGATAATTTGCATTTGCCACTGTAATAATAATGTAAAATTTGTATTGCGCGACTTTCATAAAAATGATCATTCGTGCATTACATTAACCCTAACCTTCCCAAATCCTCAAAAATCCTCTTTGCCAAAGTGAAGGAATTTGAAGGATTGGTCGAGGTTACATGCTACATGCTCTTTGCTAAAGTGAAAGATTTTGGAGGATTGAGGTTATTTGGAATACTTTCCTTTCCATGGTACATGTACATCCATGTTTGTTGTAGTGATTGCAAGGTCAGTGTTTGGGTCAGTGGACACTGTTTATTGCTCCATGCATGCAGGGAGGGTCCCTGGCCACGTACAAGTATCACAGATTAGAAACACATGTGTGCATACATGTCATGTGCTTGCTTTACTACTGAAGGATTTTGGAGGATTCAGGTTACAACATGTATGTGTAAGCAAATGGGCCTAGGGAGTTAGGGAGGATTCAGGTTATGTGTAAGCAAATGAGCCTAGGGAGTTAGGAAGGATTCAGGTTATGTGTAAGCAAATGGGCCTAGGGAGTTAGGGAGGATTCAGGTTATGTGTAAGCAAATGAGCCTAGGGAGTTAGGAAGAATTCAGGTTATGTGTAAGCAAATGGGCCTAGGGAGTTAGGGAGGATTCAGGTTATGTGTAAGCAAATGGGCCTAGGGAGTTAAAAAAACAGAAAAACAAAAGCAAAAAGAAATTTAAAAAAAAACACATACGAGACCCGCTCTTACAAAAAAAAAAAAAAAACAGGACAAAACGGGTCCTATATGTATGGACCTCAATGTATACAATTAATTAAAAGCTAGATTAAAAAGATAAGTCTTAACCTTACATTTAAAAATGTCAATGGATTGAGAGTGTTGAATATCATGTGGTGAGTTATTCCATAGTACTGGAGCTACTGATGAAAAAGACCGATCTCCCCCCCCCCCATTGTTTTGTATGTTGTGAACTTTGGAAAATCCAAAAATATCTTGTTATTAGAACGTAAACAACAATTTGATGTTTTCCTAACACTAATGAGATTAATAATGTAATTGAGGGATAAACCATGTGAAGCTCTGAATGTTAAAAGAAGGATTTTTAAAATCTACACGAAATCTAACTGGCAACCAGTGCAATTGACGCAGAACCGGTGTTATGTGGTTAAATTTGTGTGTATTACTAACAAGTCTGGCAGTAGAATTATGAACTCGTTGTAATTACTTAGCAATCTGAGAATTAGGTAAGTCATACAGAAGACTGTTACAATTATCAAGTCGGTTGGTAATAAATGCATGAACCAGTGTGACTAAAGAATCCTTAGATAGGAGACTTACTAAATATGTCTAATATTATGATGATGAAATGATGATATAGAACAGGCTTTAGTTATATGAGTATTCATACACAAGTTTGAGTCAAACCAGACTCCTAAATTTCTGACAGATATACTTGGAATAATACTGGTATCACCAACTTTGATTTCAGATATACTAAGTTTGGATAACAGTTGTTTAGTACCAATTATAAGATATTCAGTTTTGTCGTCAGTTTTAATCATGAGTCTATCCTGAAGCATCTATGTTCTTATATCTCTGATGCAGTTTTCCATTACTGCAACTGCCGCATCCTGTGTAGTATTTGTGTCAGGTTTAAAGGACAAATATAATACCATTGTGCTGGTGGGTGACTATTTTATTTTAAGTCCATTTATTTTGATTGATTCCATGCTGGATTTGAACCTTATAACCTCTGGATTGCTATTCAAGTGCTCAACTTAAGAAAAGGCTCATAAACAATTTCTTGTAAGGAGGTGATCAACAAAAGTGGCCATGTCGCAAACATGCCAGTAATCTGTGACGTAGTTGTACAAGGTCTATAAAAAACTGTTTAAAACTGGTACCTTAATTCCTATTTTTTTTATTATATATATCACCAAAAGGCCGATTCATACTTCACACGAACGCAAAAGAATCTGTAGCAAAATTCATGGCAAGTTGAAACGTGTCCAGCAATTTGGAAGTAACTATTCCCTTCCAATGAGTACAAGCCTTTATGGATTTTTACATGCGTCACATACATGAATAACACCTATTTTAATACCATATCGTGCGCTGTTGTAAATAGCTGGAGGCTGACAATGAATACAAAGATTAGCACAGCAAATCTCTCGGTCTGGTTACTCTGAAAAGCCCAGCCATACGCCTTCCATAAACAGCACACAATAGACATTGAATCTAATGAAAAGCGCCAATGACTTTCACACATGTACGTGGAGTGTCATGGTCGAGCGGTTTAGTGCATCGGATTTGTGTTCTGATGGCTGAGTCGTCAGAATGTGGGTTCGAATACTGACCGCGACCGGGGTACTTGTGTCCTTGAGCAAGACACTTTACCATAATTGCTTCTCTCCACCCAAGGGGTAAATGGGTACCTGTGAGGGCAGAGTTGGTTGTTGTGTTTGATTAGCCCATATGCGCTGAAATGGTAGCAATTGAGCTGTATACTCCCCAGGGAGCTGAGATGGTTTTCAGGAATGATTTATGAGCCTGATGAGCAGGGGAAATAATGTAATGCGCCTTAAGCACCAGTTTGGTGGATACATGTGCTATATAAGTCTACATTATTATTATTATTATTATTGTGCATGTAGCTTTTGATATGATCTTGTTCACTGAACCCCATGTCGGTGGCGAGTGCATTGTACTTATCAGACTTAACGCACTGTTGCTACATATTACGTGACTTGGGGGAAAGCTTTCGCATAGTTACCTTAAGATTTCAAGGGACATCTTCTGAGGGAGGGCGCACACAAATTTCATGGCATAAGGCCCCCTTTCATGGTATTTATATACTGCCAGACACTCACGCATGTGCTACTTACCAGACAGTTGTATTCAATACATGGGTTGTTCTGGTCTTCTGTGAACCACAAATGTCATATGGGAATATAGCACATTTTCATGGCATATTAGGCTTGGCATTTTCCGTTTAATTTGTGAAACGTTTTGACACAGACCGTGTACATATGTAAACAATTAGTATTTCACGAATAAATGGCAGATTGTCCATATCTAGTACGAAAAAGAATTTAGAAAAAATAGTACAGATTTAACAACAATTAATATAGGCCTATGATTTTCTCTGAAAGCACTAGCGAAAGAATTTAGGCTCATATCCAATCAAAGCCTGTCACATGGTCGTATTAAAAAATTATAAAAGTGTATCAATTACTTCCTGGGAATCGTGATATAATATCAGCAGGCCCACTGGTCGCCACTTCGGGAAAAAAAAAAAGACCGGCCAAAATTCGTGGAAATGGAAGGTTCCATTTTTTGAATGTAGGATTTGTTTCATGAATTTGAAAATGTTTATTGAATTTTTTGGGGGATGTAAACATGTAAGCGTCCCAATCCTATGGCATATATACACTGGAATAGATTAACATAGCGTCAGACACCTACAACCATAAGCTACTTACCAGACAGTTGCATTCGATACACGGGTTATTAGGGTCTTTGAAGGGCTCCCCATCTTGTAATTCCAATGAGCGATATAAACATCCTGCCCAAAGAAGCAAAAAAAAAAAATATATATATGTAAGCACGGAACTCCAGATAAGCAATAGTTTGGAAAACCCTGGTGAGATCCTTGCAGTATTATATGTGACTTGTGTAATGTTTGACATGATATTTGTGGTCTGAAGGCTTTCCTTAACGGGAACATACACAGGGTTTCTGCCCAGGAATTTGTTCGTGCCAGAAAAAAATATGAAAAGACTCAGGACGGCTGGAATCCTGTAACACAGAATGGGGGCGTTATTTTGAGCTATCCAGTATAGAAATGCTTCAATTTTTACTGGTCAAGACATCTGTCATCTTTTATTTGTATAAATATAATGAAGTGGAAAATACTAATAAATGTGAACTCTTCTTACACAGTGTACTTCAACTCAAAAGTTAATTTGTTCTTTTATCACACTTATTATCAAGTTATTAGTGTTTTCTGAGTATCACTTTGACTAGAGGTTAGAAAATTAGTTTACTCAGCAGTTCAGTCGGTGGAAAGTGAATTATTTGTTCAACTGATTTGCTGAAAGGTTTAAATAACCTTTGAGTCAAAGTATGTAAATTTAGTTTGGAAGCATTCATAAATTTAGTGCTGTGATCAAACTGCTTGCTTTTCTTTAACCTTGAACTACCATTTATATACACTGAGCCAAAAAAGAAACTTATAAAATTTTAACAGATCACCAAATAAAATTCTGTGCATGAAAATGTACCAAATTTGGATACAATATTACTGCAATGTATTGCTTCAAATGGCATTCAATAACCAATTGTTTGCTTCAATGACACAAGAGAAATGTGCACTGACCCAAAGGACTTGCTGTTCCACATGTCACATTATTCAGCTGCAGCCCTGTACACACATGCATGTCAATGAATGAAACAAAAGAATTTGTAAAGGGATTTGCACCCCTTACCTGCATGATTGCAAGTCTTCATACAGGGTTGCTCTAGTCCTTCTGAGTATTGCTAATGAAACAGATATGCCAAGGCTAACATGCATGTGTGTACAGGGCTGCAGCTGAAGAATGTGACATGTGGAACAGCAAGTCCTTTGGGTCAGTGCACATTTCTCTTGTGTCATTGAAGCAAACAATTGGTTATTGACTGCCATTTGAAGCAATACATTGAAGTAATATTGTATCCAAATTTGGTACATTTTCATGCACAGAATTTTATTTGGTGATCTGTTAAAATTTTATAAGTTTCTTTTTTGGCTCAGTGTATATTGTACATGTACATGTATCAACTATAGTACTTGGTAGTAGTGCAAGAAACCTTGATTTATTATGGCATGCTCATATTGTTTCTGGAGTATCAAGTCCCTAGACTATTAACTGAGTGATTCTACAGTATATGAAATCTGATTATCAATTGCCTATAGGTTTGCATACAATTCCATATGGTTGTTAAGTATTCTCCAGCAATCGATATGTGATCATTCCTATTCCTCATTCCATTAAGCAACCACTAGGAATAACCACTAGTTTTATTGTCCTCTTGAATACTTAACTTTCTTGAGCATACATTGTAGGTACGTCAATAACATATTAGCCTTATAGACTTGTATTTTAGTTACTTATTAGTTTTATCCACTGCTCTTTACATAATTTTTTATTCTTCACCATTTAACTGATTATTATTTTTATCTTTAATTTATCTAGTTAATAGTTATCTTTTTGATTATATTTCCTATTATTATATTCACACTTAATTTTCTTACATTAATTGAATGATGAAAAGACTGGGTCAAATCTGTGATTTATTAACTTCACATTGATAGAGGTCATTCAATTACACTTGTGCTATACATAGTTATTTGTTTCTTTATTTGACTTTGCAAGTTAAAGCATTCCTATGCCTTGTATTTTCTTATAGGACAATAACTTTTGAGTTAAAGTACACTGTGTAAGAACAGTTCACATTTATTATTATTTTTATTAGTATTTTCCAATTCATTATATTTATACAGGAATTGTATTTTGTATCTTTTCAGGGTTTTTGATTAAATGCAGTCACACCATTCAAAAAGGACAAGACCACTTAAAATGTACACCATCCATGTCATGATAGATTCATTTTGAGCTGTCACATTTTTGATAATCTGTAAAAGGAAATAGGCACATTGGAAAATGAGTGGTTGTTGGAGAAAAAAAATCAATTTTTTGCCAGTGGTGGTCACAACAACAACAACAATTAAATCAACTAAATCAACACAAATAACAAAAAAAGAAGCAGCTGCAACAACAATGATAAAAATAACAACAAAAATATTTTAAATTTAACAACAATTTGTAAAAACAGTGATTTACCGTCACAAACATCACAGCAATCTCTCTTGATTGGATACTCGCAGTTTACCGGTGGGCAGTAGGTATAGTCACATTGTACTTGGCCTTGTTGACAGATGCAGTCAATGCACTGATTGGTGGGGTCTTTGAACGCCTCGCCGTCACGATAGACGTTGCCAAGATGCTCGCATTCTGGGATGGGAAAAAAAAATTTAAAACAAAATTATTATTTGAAATGTATAAAATTGAAAAACATTTTGGTTGAGCTAGAATTGTGAATTTTTCACTACTTGGCTAATTTCCACAGCAGTGTAAATAAGATTTTCCAGATGACGTGCAGGATTTATTTGTAATTATTAATTTATTTATTTAAACTTTATTAATTTTTATTTTATTAATTTTTTTATTATTATTATTTGTTTTGTTTTTTTGGGATGGAGGGAACTTGAGCAGTACAATAAGAGCCCAAATTTGTTTTGGACACATAAATAAATTTCCATAAACACCCAAGTCCCCCTTTAAAATGCTGCAACCATATTTGTCATGTTCCCTGTATGCAACAGAAATCATAAATACTGATTCTCATTATACAAAAAGGAGCCAGACTAATTTTTTTCCTTTCAGCCTCTGTTTGGTTACATTGATTTAAATGAGAGAAAACCAAGATGGCCACACCGTGATAAAGCTCTATAGTAACTCTACTACACTCTATAGTAACTCTACTCTACTACATATCTCGTTTGATTATTACTAGATAATGATAAAGACAAGAATGACTCACTAAGACATTGAGGGCAGCATTCCCCAGACAGCGTTACCGGATTTGGGCACGGTAGTGTCGGGCACTCTAAAGCATCACAGATGATATTACCATTCTGTCAAAGAAGGAAACGCAATGTGGATTGACAATAACAGACAAAAAACAAAATAATAATAATAAACCATATGAATATGATGTCACAAATTAAGTGCGCCCTCGCTCAGAGGCAAAAGAACTCAATGATTAACCCTAACCACCCCATATCCTCCAAAATCCTCCAAGAAGCACTTTTTTGAAAAAATTCAGCACTGTTGGAAACTGGTACTTTCACCTATTCAAACGGGGCAACATTAATACTACCTGGCAACAAGCATGGTTCATTTTGAAGATAAGGGCATGTTTCCAAAAGTGCACTGATGGATTTTGGAGGATTCAGGAAGGTTCCTACCCGGAATACCTAGGGGGTTAGGGTTAATGTTTTTGTATGCGCGCTACACCACTGAGTGCATTCCTATAACATGACTGGGACCGTACTCAAGTTCCCTCAGCCCTATGTTCCCTCATCCCAAAATAGACCCTATGTTCCCTCAGCCCTATGTTCCCTCATCCCAAAATAGACCCTATTTTGGGATGAGGAACATAGGGTTGAGGGAACATAGGGTTGAGGGAACATAGGGCCTAATTTGGATTTTAAAAAAATGTTAGGCATTGAGGGAACATAGGGCTGAGGGAACATAGGGCTGAGGGAACATAGGCATGACCCCACATGACTGTGTGATGGTGCTCATGTCTCTTCTGCCATATTACGCATTATAACAAAAAATTAAAAATTCATTCTCAGGCCAAAAAAAAAAGTCTCTGGTTTCTAGTCATAGGTCGGCTTCAAAATCGGTGCGGTGATGCATTTTTTTTTATGGGGAGGGGGTAATTTTTTTGTTTGTTTTTGTTTTTGTTTGTTTGTGATACACATATACGCGGCGGTTATTGGAACCAGACCAAATTTCCCATCCACAAAGTATGGCAGCTAAGAGAGGCCTCACAAATCGGGCAAACGTTCATACCCCTATGTGAAAACGTTGTTAAAACACAAATTCCAATCAAATGCAATTGGACATCTTTTCATAGCAAAACAAAAAGAAAAAAGAAAACTAAAAATGCTGACGAGCGGGTCCGAGGCGAAGCGTGCTGAGACCAGAAACCGGAGACTTTTTTTTTTTTTGGGGGGGGGGGGCCTAAATTCAAACTTGCAAATACAAACAAAAAGACATGCTATGCAGCTCTAATCTGCTTATTCAATATAGAACTTTTCTAGTTACAAAATTAAACACACTAAAATGACAGCCTGAATGACCAACTGATGTGTAAATCCAACAGTGATATGTATTCCCTTTTGTGAGGAATAAGGGGTCCAGAATATAACATAGACAAAAGAACAACAAATAAATAAAAATAAACAAGTAAGACAAACAAATCAATGAATGAACAGACAAACTATATGTGAACAACCACACAAGCAAACAACCAACTAAACATACCTATTTAAACAAACAGACAAACAACAATATGAACAAACAGACAAACAATACGAACATACAAGTAGAAATATGAGAAACAAACATACAAACACCCAAGAACAAACAAACCAAGGATTGACATATTTATTACAAACAAAACAAACATGCAAGCAAGGCATTCATTCAAGATTTTTACTTACTTTTAAAAAAGTTAACTACCCTCTCAAACTACCAATCACCAACCAAGATTTTAGAAAGAAATCTACTTCCAGTAACAGCACATAACGTGGTATAACAAAAGTCACTTGGTTCCACACAAAATATTCTTTTTATCGATCATTCGTTATAGGGATAGGGCAAGTTGGTTGCAAACTAAGATCTGAAGTCATGCTTTGAGACTTGTGAATTACGTCAGATGCCAGCCGTGCGGCCGCCATGTTTGTTTCCCAGAGATTCAACTTTGACCTTGGTAGCTAGAGCAAACCTCGAAGCGTGCCGTCAGATCTTCAACGCAACGTGTCCAATGAAATCCCTTGAATGGTGCACCAGGGGCCTGTCACCAGGGGCCTGTCACCAGGGGCCTGTCACCAGGGGCCTGTCACCAGGGGCCACCAGGGGCCTGTCTTCATGAGGATAATAAAGACAGTGGACCAGTCTAGTTGCAAAGTAACTACAGTTGCACTAACTTGACCCGAACTTCGCTAGCCTGGTCAAACAATTTGGAACCAGCCGCAAGGTAAGGTTGATTAACTGGTCTTATGATTTGTCCAAAACTTTGGCAATCAGCACAGCAGGGAACCAGTTATGAATTGTTGCTTTTTTCAACCACTGTCATTCGAGCGTTCATCTACTGAACATGCGTGTTGTCAAAAAGAGAGAAGCCATTTTGGAAACACAAGTCAGCTTACCCATGGCTACAATGCTGATACATAAACTAGAGACGATATGGACGTATTCAGATGTTCCTTACAGAGGCATTTGTAGCAGGCCTGGGTCTTCCTTTGGTCTAGAGGACAAAGCTCCCTGAACCACCTGGATGTTTAATTTTGGAGGATTTACAGACTCTCCACATCCCCACAAACAAGAAACTAGAGGTTTGGACACAATACAGGCTACTTCTTTCTTTCCTTGGTGGCTACTTCTTTTCTTTCTAGAAAATTCTGAGGCAAAGGGAGATTTGTACAAAATCCAGAATTCAGGAAAAATCCCGACAAATCACAGGCCTTACTACACTGAGACGCCCTCGGCAACCATTGTGTTTATGCAAAAGTGCCCTCAACAGACAATACCCAAAGCGTACAAACAGCCCGCTATCCCGGACACTTACCAAACACTGACAATGCTCGCACTGGTTCAGTGGGTTGATAAACTCCTGATAGTTGTGGAAGTAGCGACGGTCATACTCGCAATTCTCACATTCAGCACAGCATGCATCCTGTGGCCGGCCTGGGTTACTGCATTCTAGTGCCGGGCATTCAGACAGCTCGCAACGTATTTGCCTGTCCTATGCAGTTTTTTTGGGGGGGGGGGGGGGGTGTGGGTTTTGTGTTATCAAGGCAGGATAGAGCAACGAAAGAACAAGCAAAATTAAAATAATCCAGCAACGTGCAACATACAGCAGTCTTTTTTTTTAAACAATTAAAAGGGAAGGTACAATATTGGTAATGATGGAAAAACTGCTTCTATGAGTATGCTTACTCTCTTTGAATCAAGATATACATTAAAGGGAAGGTACAACATTGGTAATGTTGGCATAACTGCTTCTATGAGTATGCTTACTCTCTTTGAATCAATATATACATTGAAGGGAAGGTACAACATTGGTAATGTTGGCAAAACTGATTCTATGAGTATGCTTACTCTCTTAGAATCAAGATAGTTTCATCTTATTATGTTGTGTCCTAAATGAAAAATTTGTGAAAATATATTCAGGTTTTTCATAATCATTCCAATGTGGAATTTGGGAAGGAGTACTCTTTCCTAAATTCAAACAGAAAATTATTTGACTTTTTTTTTTTTTTTTAAATGACAGCACCTCATCAAACTAAATCATTTCTAGGCAAGATTAATACCACCATCAGCTTTAATTTACACCAAAGAAGTTTGACATTACAATTTGACTATTGAGTAATATAATTAGCAATTCTATACCTGGTCTTTAATCTTTTGAAATGATGTTCCTTTTTATATGAAATGACAAAAACTGTATCCTTTTAAATAGGTTCAAACTAAACAATCAATCAAAACAAAGGCCTAGTTTCCTACCTAGTGTACACAGGCCTGAAGGCTGGTTTGAAAAAGTTTTGGAGAAAGTAGAATTCCCAATTGATGAGTTTTGGAGAAAGTAGGATTCCCAATTGGCAGGAAGAAATGTTCAATACTTTATATTTGGGGGAAATTTCCTGATATGTTTATGAACGGTAAACAGAAATCACACGGATCACACGGATAACATTTACATTCACAATGAATGATGGTTAAGGTACGTCAAGCAACAATATGACAATTGACCTTTCAGCTTGTTATTGTTACACTGGATAATCAAGCGTCATACGAACACTAGATATCAGACCTGGAATTACATGGATGTGAATGCCTCCACTGCCCTGAGTTTGGCCTTTGCAATTCGGTTAATAGGAATAATATGTTGCTGCCAACATTTCAAAATTCAAATTAGTAATGGAATGACCAAGACATAACAATTTGTATTAAAACTAAAATGATGGTCAAGATGACCAACTGCAAATAAATCAAACAAAAACCTATTACTTATATGTACGTAAATCAATTCGTACTTTTGTAATTCCTGAAAAAATTCGTAATATTTACAAAAAATTTGTAATAGTTGGCATCTATGATAATAAATTGTGACAGGTAGAATTGGCATACCCTATTTTATATATTGCGCCCTCGCTTGACCCTTAAAAGTTTGATACCATCTAAGAAGTTGCTTTGTCTTGTGGTCATAACTACCGCAGCTTCTGATGACCACATCATCAAGATATTGTGCTGTTCATGTATACAGTGTACACTTAATATTCAAGTTCTTCATTGCACCTCATAATGGCTTCCCACTGATTAGACTGGGGTGAGTGTACTTTCATTTCATTTGTTCTTTTATCACACTTTTTTTTTATCAAGTTATTAATTAATGTTTTCTGAGTCAGAAAATTAGTTGATTTACTCAGTAGTTCAGTCGGAGGAAAGTGAATTATTTGTTTAACTGATTTGCTGATTTGTTTAAACAAACATTGAGTTCATTTACAAAATGAATTACTTTTTAGCTTTTATTCTTTTAAGTTACTTTTAATAAGATTGTCTTCATTTATACATTTTTAGGAGTATTTGTTCACTTTCTTTAGTTCCTTTTAATTTACTTGATCACTTTGTATGAGTGTGCTCCTTTAAGGATGGATACAGTTTTATATTATCTGATCTATTTGAGAATATTCACCATAGTTAATTAAGTATTTTATACAGTAAATTTAGTTTGGAAACATTCATAAATTTAATACTGTGATCAAACTGCTTTTCTTTAACCTTATACCACCACTTAAAAATATTGTACACAACTACAAGAGTGACCTAGCCATAATAACACGTGGTTGTCCTTAGCTGCCAGTGGGAGGTTGAAGGTTATTGGTACTTGGTAGTAGCACAAGAAACCTTGATTTATTATGGCATGAGTATCAAGTCCCTAGACTATTAGCTGAGTGTTTCTAGAGCATATGAAATCTATTTATCAATTGCCTATAGGTTTATACACAATTCCGTCCATTGATATTGCTGTTATTGATAATAGTATGGTTGTTCTTATTTAAGTATTCTCCAGCAATTGATATGTGATCATTTCTATTTCTCATTAAGCAACCACTAGGAATAACCACCAGTTTTATTGTCCTCTTGGGTATTTAACTTTCTAGAGCATAGGGTCAATAACAACTTAGCCTAAAACTACTTGTATTTTATTTTAGTTACTTAGTTTTATCCATTGCTGTTTACATACTTTCTTATTCTTCACCGTTTGACTGATTATTGTTTTTATCTTTAATTTATCTAGTTAATAGTTATCTTTTTGATTATATTTCCTATTATTATATTCACACTTAATTTTCTTACATTATTTGAATGGTGAATAGACTGAGTCAAGTCTGTGATTTATTAACTTCACATTGATAGAGGTCATTCAATTACACTTGTGCTATACATAGTTATTTGTTTCTTTATTTGACTTTGCAAGTTAAAGCATTCCTATGCCTTGTATTTTCTTATTTGACAATAACTTAACTTTTGAGTTAAAGTACAAGTGTGTGTAAGAAGAGTTCACATTTATTATTTTTATTAGTATTTTCCAATTCATTATATTTATACAGGAATTGTATTTTGTATCTTTTCAGGGCTTTTCTTTGAGTGAATGCAGTCACACCATTAAAAGAACAAGACCGCATAAAATGTACACCATCGGTGTCATGATAGATTCATTTTGAGCTGTCACAATATCATCGAAAACAGTTGCAGCTTTGACATTATTGTTAACAATGCACAATTGCGTGTACTCCACTGAAATACAATACAGTTGTGTTATCTGTCTTGTATGAAAAAAAAACCACAAAAAGAGAAATACGACAGACAAATCTACATCCATACTGAGCAAGAGGTAAAAAATCCTCTTGGGTTCGGAACATTCAACATGCAATTTGGGATGTTTTTTTTTTTCAGGCAATATGCAAAGCTCAGGCATAAATACAATCATGCATTATTCATAAAGTGTATATCTTGAAATAAACATCCCTATTTTTTGTAATGTGTTATTTGTTGAATAGGATCATCCACAATTATGTCGCTAGAAAAACTATGACATTTATGTTACTGCAATTTGATAATGAAGAACTTCAATACTACGGCACTTTTAAACCCGTGTAAATGAAATATATCGTGTCAAAAAAATACACCTTTTTCAAAAAAAAAATTGACATCATGCCTGGGTTGCTAACAGACACATTTTTGTCACTTTCCTTAAAACAGGGATGATATTGTGAAAAAATGAAAAGGTAGGAAAAATGTTTGCCATTATCATTAGGCATATACTAGCCTATAGCGGTTTACCTCTATAGCCATGTATAGCAAGGAAACTGTTTTTTTTATCTCGGTATTTACAATAAAATGACACACAAGGAAAGTTTCCACAGTCAGTCCGCAGCGCCTGCGTTAATGAGGTCAAATCCCGACTTTTCTTTGCACGGAGAAATCCATAGCGAGCGCGCGAGAATTATTCGGGAAACCACGGGAGTTCGAGAGGCCTCTGTTTATTGACAATGACGTCATCGCGTGGGTAGTTGGCGTCCAAGATGGCGTGGTGAGTGTTTAAAGTGTGAATTTTCCTTTCGAATGATGTAATTTTTTGCTATTTTCGATGTATTTTAGCTTACTTTATTCACTGTCAAACAACGGGTAATATCTCTGGGTAAATTTGAGGGTATTTTTACTTGCGCCTGACTGGACTACACACAAAATTGTCGGGAAAACTGGCCGATTCAGATAGATGAATGTAAGCTATCGTTTGGTATGCTTTTATGTTGTAGAGCCACTGTGCATAGCCTTTTCTGGGCGAATATTATCCGTGATTTCGCTATTTTTAAGATTTTTCGTGAGCGTATTTCTGACGTGGAATGCGTGTTGTGTGTGCGTGTAACACCGTAAAACTTGATTAAGTGGGGCAATTTATGGCGTGTAAAAGATTAAACATACAATTTAATAAAAATCATTCATTTCTTTTGACTTTTGTATTACAAAAGAAATGAATGATTTTTATTTTAAATTATTGTTTTGACTTTGATTTGAGTGAAATTTATTGTTAAATAAATTAGTGCCTTCATGGCTTTGGGGCTCATATAAAATACTCAACATTTAAAAATCCATTCACAATCAGCATTTTTTAGAAATGTAGCTATGTACACTACATCATTACATGTAATTGCATGCTTTGTAAAGAAAGAAAGGTTTGGATTTTTGAATGACAATTTTATATAAAGGTTGACAATGTTTATGGAAGAGTTAATTAAAACCAATTATATGCAAATATTTAGCCTACATGCTGATATAATTAACAATCAATTCAGCGGTTGTGCATTTTGTGACTATACAACATTTTTTCAGTTTGTTATGTTATAATCAGATAATAGTTTATACCCAAAATGGTTCATTATGCTTCAGGACCTTATGATGTTAGGCGTACCATTCTTATTTTGATTCATGATGCGTGTTAAAAACGTTCTTACTTGACTTTAACAGTACAATTAAAGATCCAAATATTTGCCGGGACATAACAGAGATAAAAAAATGAGCGGTTTTAAAACAACAGTTTATGTTATTTTTCTCTTTGTAGGGTTTCAAAAGCCACTTCCATCATGTGCCGACTCCTCAATAGGCCCCCAGCTCTACCAGTTTTACCAAGATCTCAGAAATACAAAGTTGAGATTTTTGGTGATTCTCTGACAAAATACTTGCACCAAAATATCCCTACCTCAGAGATATTTACCTCCAATGTAACTTGTCTTCGCGGTGTGACAACATTAGGGTTGCGGACACAACCACGAGGAAACAGATACACAAATCTGGTTGCATATTGCAGACACTGAGTGTGAAAATATTCATATTTATTCTGTAGACCGAGATATTGGAATGATTGGGCTACCACTTGTCTTTCAGGGTAAAACAGTTATAATCCAATACAAAGCATCAGCAACTGATGAAAAGTATCTAAACCTCAACAAACTCCAGTGTGCACTTCAAAATGATCCAGACTTAGTGGCTCTTGTGTCTAATGGTTGTGACATATGTAAAATTGTTCAAGTTCTGTATATCTGTACTGGCTGTGATTTTGTTTCATATTTTGCCAGACAAGGAAAAGCTACATTTTAAAGTGTTCTTTCAGTTTGCTGATTTCATATCGGAAATACAACAGAAATGGCGGTCAGTTAAGCAACACTAATTTAGGTGTTGATGATAATAGTGGACTACTTTCATTTACCGGCTAAGTTGGATGTGTGTATTTCAAGCAAATCGAAACTTCCTTGATTTCGACATGCCAGCAATCTGTCGAGCTTTTTAATAGTGTGAACACAGATACAACCAACATCGCCATTCAAATTTCTTGTCCCTCATTCGTAAGCTTCATGGAAGGGTGTGTATGAAGATACACTTCTCCCATCAGACATTGCCTTGTCATTACATTGGAAAAGGTCATGTTGGGTGTGAGTCAGAGTGTGGGGTGATGCACTTGTACCAATATTTGAATACCAAATGTGTCTTTATATGGCTGGGAACAAAGCACCAGTGATCCTGATTCGATCAAAATTATCAGGATTCCCATGATAACATGGAGAAAATCCGAAAAATGTGCTGCACCTAACAAAGGTTGCACATGTTCCAAAAACAAATGTATAAATAGACAATGTAAGTGTAAAAAACAATGAATCTTGTGGTCCAGGGTGTGCTTAGAAACTGCGAAAATCTTAATGTAGTGCCTCCTCAGGAAACATTAGTTGAAGACCCTGATTTAGATGGTAGTGAGTCTTTGGATTCATTTTCAGGTGTTGATGACCACCAAGAGGATTTGTTAGTGCACAACAGCAAAGTGAAGATGCATTGTAAATGATTATTAGTGACTAGATGTGTTAAGCAGTTTACATTTTATGATGTTAATCTGCTTACTTTATCTCATCTTCTGTTTATGCAGTTCTGTTTATGCCAAAGTGTTATGTATGTTTTCTTGTATCTTTAGTGATATATATATATATATTTTTTACAGTTGTGCCATATTTTATATCTATTTATTTTACTTTTATATTGTACAACTCGGTAATGAAACTCTATAACCGTGTTCAGTATTTGCAATAAATGCCATTATGCCAAATAAGTCCAGTTAGAAACCATAAGTGTAAGAAAAAAAAATCATTTATATTGACACATGCAATTTGAAAAAAAAACGTTTGTAGGTTTCAGTAAGGATGCCATTTCTCATTTTTTGGTACAGATAATTTTACTTGTCTTGTTATTTTTAAACCTTCAAAGAACAAGTGCAGTGTTTTATATAATTGTCTTGTTAAAGTATTTAGTTATGTATGTTATGTAAATGAAAAAACATCAAAATCATCAGATTGAAATCTTGTTGGCAAGTGATGTGTTTTCAACAAAATGTAATTTACATTTAACGACATGATATTCTTCCTACTTTAGTCTGATTTCCGATTGTTTTGCCCTTGGAAAATAGAAAATTGTGATGAAAAAGCCTGTAAAGTTGATCAAGGTTACCCCTTGTACTCGATACAATGTTCCTACTTTTTTTCTAAAGGGCCAAATACCATGTCTGATTTAAGCCAACACATACATAAACTTTTAAGTTGATTTTGGGTTGTATGATGGTTGCCATAACATTGTACACATGTAGGCCCTACTTCCATATCATATGCCATATTACATGCCATGTTTTAGGTTAAGGTAACTTATTTTTGGTTATTTTCTACAAAATCATAATATATATATTTATACGGTATGTTTTATTTAAGTTAACAAGATTATAATTGCTATTTGTGTACTTGTTATAATTAATTTGTTGCTATTGTATTTATGTACTTGACTTAACTACCTGTAAATGGGTTAAAGGTTGTTAAGTATTTTCAGAAATATGCAGCTGCCATAAGATTATAAACATTCCAGTTAATATATGCATTTGTTCTTTAATTTTACTTTGTTGACAAATAAATTTGTGTTTTGACAAGTGACATTTCAATCCTTGTTACTTGAAATTAATTTTTTGGACTATGTGGATTGTGTCTGTCTTTATTAATTATTGATCCCCTTTTTCTAGTTTTATTGTTAAAAATAAAATATAATATAATATAATATACAAAGGGCTGAGCCTATGTAGTATTTTCAGAAAAAAGGATCCATGGATTTTCTATTTGCCACTGCAGGACGTTTTGTTAAACCGAGTACTTTATGCCACGAGCTGGTTCTTATTTGATAAATGAAATGTGAAATATAGTATTACTTTTATGTTATTATTGGTGTTATAAAGGTTTGGGGATCAACTTTTATGAGAAATAAAGACGTAAAAAAAACTACCTCCATGAACCAACTACTCCGATGTCATACACGTGTATCGTCGTGTTGTGATTGTACCGCATCCGGGCCAGTTCTCACAGTGCGTCCCCAATCAGAATGCAGGAATCACATGTGCAAAATGGCTTTTACATGCGCAATCATGACGACGTTTTGGACTACCGTCAGCATTTGCTGCGCCTGGACTGGACTACACAAAATTGGGCCAGAAATCAACTATTTTGTGAAAGAATATGAAATTTCCTATCCATTACTGTAAGTATTGGCGTGTGGGAGAATGTATTAGAGGACATATTGTGGTGTAATTGTTGGTTTCGTTTCGTTTTTAAACAAAAATTTGTGATCAAAATACACACTAGAATATCAGTAAAGTCAATTATTTTTCAAAAGCAAACTTGATATACTCTAACCTTAGCAATTGTGGAAAAAAATTTGTGAATTTACGTCTAAAAACTGAGAAACTACACACATTCCACGAACGGTTCCAGCTCATTAAATATTCAAAGAGAGGTCACGCACGTCCGACCCATGCATACAGCGCAAAGAAAAGGAACGGATTCTGTGTGTGCTGCGGACTGACTGTCCATGGTCTGAAGTTAGTCGGAACCCGGTTTCATGGTAGGATTTTCAAAATCAAAAGGTAGAAATTCCTACAAAAGTAGGAAGAGTATCATGCCTGTTAAAAATGACAGAACCGCAAAAAAAATTATTTCTAGAGAAGATTGATACTATCATTAGCTTTACACTACGTAAGTTTTACATCAATACTCAATCATCTGGTTATTTTTTGAATTATCAATGCAATATCTTATGTACCATTCATGCAAAATGCTATGGGGAAAACTGTCTGTGCTGTTTACTTATATATGCATCAGTCAGTGTACTTACCTCACATGTACAGGTATAACACTTGTCCTGTGGATTAGTCCACTGTTGTCCGTCCTCGTACTCTCGACCGTCGCTGGCTATGCAAGTCTCGCACTGGAAGCAACACTGACCGGGAAGCATGACGGGGTTACGACAGGACACCGGGTTGCACGGCTCTGGCTCACAAACCACATACCCATCCTGTATGGGAAGATGATGTCAATGCATAAATTATTACTTGTTCTTTCCAAAAGTGTGAATTGTTTGTTGGTTTAAAACTTCGCAAAGGAATAATGCATGAAAGTGGCAACAGAATTGCTCTATGTACAAAGTGAATACGTGTCGGGTCTTATTAAAACCCTCCTACACATAGAGGCCACTGTAAACCACTAAATTTGTGTACAACACATATTGTTTGTGCATATAAGCCACACTGCCCCTTTGAAGTAATCTCCAATGTACATACATGCATACAAAGACACATGTATACCACAGTTGACCTTATTTTCAGCAGGTTATACTAGTACTGTAAACAAACTCCCAATAATAAATCACCATCAGCCACTGAGACCAATAAACCATACCAAGCCTCCATCATCCATTGGGATTTTCAGCAGTTATTTTGTAAACACAGACTCTCCATAGTTACCTACCACCAGCCACTGAGTCTGGAACAAAGTAATATGCCCTGCAATATGTCAATCACAAACCACTAAAACCAACAGACATATGAGGCATTATGTTACTATGCAGTATAGCTATGAGGAGCCACTGCCTACCATAGCAATGGCTTGGAGTGGCCTGATGAATGGGTTGTTTCAAAGGAGGGTTAAATAACAACTGTTTGGTGGGCATGGTCAACCAAAAACAGGAGTTAAAATTTTGTATTTATACAAATAACAGAAATGTGAAAAATCTTATAGAAGACACACTTGTTTGACATACATTATGAACATTTTTTTTAAACTTCTAATCTAATCTTATCTATTAGGCCAAAAGAAAGTCTCTGGTTTCTGGTCATAATAATAACAATAACAATAACAATAACAATAATAATAATAATAATAATAATAATAATAATAATAATAATAATAATAATAATAATAATAATAATAATAATAATAATAATAATAATAATAATAATAACAATAATAATAATAATAATAATAATAATAATAATAATAATAATAATAATAATAATAATAATAATAATAATAATAATAATAATAATAATAATAATAATAACAATAATAATAATAATAATAATAATAATAATAATAATAATAATAATAACAATAACAATAATAATAATAATAATAATAATAATAATAACAACAATAATAATAATAATAATAATAATAATAATAATAATAACAATAACAATAATAATAATAATAATAATAATAATAATGTGGACTTATATAGCGCACGTATCCACTAAACTGGTGCTCAAGGCGCATTATATTATTACCCCTGCTGATCAGGCTCATAAATCATTCCTGAAACCATCTCAGCTCCCTGGGGAGTATACAGCTCAATTGCTGCCATTACAGCGCATATAGGGCTAATCAAACACAATAACCAACTCTGCCCTCACAGGTACCCATTTTACCCCTGGGTGGAGAGAAGCAATTATGGCAAAGTGTCTTGCTCAAGGACACAAGCACCATGGTTGCGGCTGGGATTCGAACCCACATTCTGACGACTCAGCCATCAGAACACAAATCCGATGCACTAAACCGCTCAACCATGGCACTCCATAGGTCAGCTTCAAAATCAATGCCATGTTTTTTTTGGAGGTTTTTTGGTAATATTTATTTGTTGCCAACAAGTAAAATACATGATACATAATGCGGTTATTGTACCCATCTGCCCATAAAACACCTTTTAAATTTTTAGTGGCCTCAACATCAACAAACTTATCACTCACCGTGCACATACACACTTGACATTGGTCATCCGGGTCTCTGAAGCGTCGCCCGTTGGGGATTTGTCTCCGTTCAAACTCGCAGTCGCTGCAGACTGGACAGCACTGGTCGTTGACACTGCTTGGGTGGGTGCACGGTGGTGCACAGAAGCTCCTGATACTCTGACACACAACCTCACCTCGCTGTAAGACAGTATCGAGTAAAATGGTCAAGTATCCTGAGGGCATAGTCACGATTACTACAAGGTGGGTCACATCATCGTACGCACCAGACTGATTTTTTTCTTGACAAAGCGACTCATTCTGATTCTCATAGGCTTGTACATAGGAAAACCAAAATGGCTTCTGCATGATATATGATGGGGTAACCTGAAATCATGATGTCACAAGAAGATGACGTCTGAGGCATGGTTTGGTGACCGCAAAACCAAAACTTGTTTCTGGTGACAAATTAAAAATGGTCAAGTATCCTGAGGGCATAGTCACGATGAGGTACTATGATAAGATAAGATAATGTATTTATTAGCAACCATAAAAGTTGGATTTTACACGTGTAAATTTTTAAAATACATACACATTTTTAAGAAAAACTTAAAATTATTAAAACTTTTATCAAGAATATATTAATTATAACAAGAGACCACAAATTGCACAATTAAAGAGGTAGGTCACATCATCGTAGGCACCAGACTGATTTTCTTGACAAGGCGACTCATTCTGATTCTCATAGGCTTGTACATAGGAAAACCAAAATGGCTTCTGCATGATATATGATGGAGTAACCTGAAATCATGATGTCACAAGAAGATGACGTCTGAGGCATGGTTTGGTGACCGCAAAACCAAAACTTATTGACAAATTATTGACCAGAAACAAGTTCAGAGAGCTACACATGAACACATTCAGTTTCTGACAATCCTCTTTATAAACATCAACATTTGTATTTTTGTCAAAATGGAATTTACTCGTGAGTAATAAACTTGTAGCTTGCTCGAACAATCATTCAATCCCTTTTTTTTTCACAAATAAGGAACAAATCTATTGTTGCTTTCTTGAAAGCAAGCATAACTGAACACAAACTTGGTTCACGTTTGGTCGGAACGGTGATTGCTGCACAACTGAACTTGCGAAAACGCTCAACCAATGACAAAAAGCCAAAAACATGTTTTACGGGTCATGATCGTGAAAAATGCACCTCAAATACCAGTCACCATTCTTGGGCCTATAGGGGGCCTACTGACCTCGGGTTAAATGATGATTTGGCTCTGGGCTTGTCTATGAATTCACACACACATATATATATATATATATATATATATATATATATAGTAGTAAAACTTGGGAATGGTAGAATTGTAACTCCGAAGTTCCGTTATGCGATCATCAGATAACTGATGATCAGTTGTCTGATGACAACATATATCATGTCAGTTGTCTGATGATCGCATAACGCATGAAACTCGGAGTTACAACTACCAGCGTTCCACTAGTTTTACTACAAGTATATTACGCTCTGTCTATGTGGCATTGAGCACTCTACTTCAAGATAGACCGCTACATTTAAGATATATATATATATATATATATATATATATATATATATATATATATATATATATATATATATATATATATATATATATATATATATATATATATATATATGAGCAACTACACACAAATGTCATACTCACCTGACAGTTGCATCTCTGGCAGGGGTCGTTAGATGAATAAAACTCCTGTCCATTCTCATAATACTGACCCTCAAACTCGCATTCTACAGGAATTTCATATGGTTTATGAAAGGTTAGAATTACAAATCTTATTAACCCTAACCTTCCCAAATCCTCCAAAATCCTCTTTGCTAAAGTGAAGGATTTTGAAGGATTGAGGTTACATGCTACATGCTCTTTGCTAAAGTGAAGGATTTTGGAGGATTGAGTTTATTAGGCATACTTGCCTTTCCATGGTACATGTACATGTTTAACACATGTGTGCATATATGTCATGTGCTTGCTTTACTACTGAAGGATTTTGGAGGATTCAGGTTATGTGTAAGCAAATAGGCCTAGGGAGTTATGGTTAATTAAAGAAAAAAAAACATTAGAATAATGTTTTAGGGCAGTCATGTCTGTACAAAAAATCTGTGGCTATATTTATTACTATTATCAGAAATACTGATAAAACAAACTGATTGGATTAAAATACAAATCTCAACAAAAGAAAGATTAAAAACTACTCAAATACAATTTGAAATTGTACATCTATTCATACTTCTGTTACTTCTTTCATATTTATCCCTCTTTTGTCCGCTCCCAGGACCAGTACCTAACTCTGCTTTTTATATCTTTTTCATTTGTGTTCATTTCACACCAGACTAACTTCTGCTCAATCTTGTATTAATATATGTATGTTGTCTGTATTCTGTCCCATTTTGCCTTTTCAGAAAGAACCTGCTAGGTTCGAAACGCAAGGCCAATAACCATGATGTTACAACTTGAAATTCACGTCATAATTTGTACAAGTCTGAGAAACAAAACGCAAGATGACTCACCTTCACAGACTGCACAGCACTCGCCTGGAGGCGTGTACGGACGCGGGCAGCTGACTTGATCGCAGGCGGTGTAGCTACACGAGACTGACCCCATGTCACAGATGCAATGCCGGCAGGGGTCAGAGGTCACTATCGGATCTTCATTCTGGTATTCCTGTCCCTCATAGAAGCACCCTATATGTGTGTGTGAAACATTTTTTTAAATTATAGATTTTTGCCTTTATACCGACGTATGTATGAAGCACTGAATACTCGTTTTTTTTCCGAGTGTCTGTGAATTTTGTTTGATATATTAACCCTCCTACTACTACAAGGGTCAAAATCAGTCAAAATGTTGATATACTTGCCAAGGTATATCTAGTGCACTTAAAAGTCGAACACTGTCAAACCTTACGTGTAGTAAGTACATTTACAGGTCAAAATGAGTCGACCGTTTTTGACTGGTGAAAAAGCATTGTCTGGTATTGTTCAGGGTGGTCAAAATTACAGTAAAAACCAGTCAAAAATTTCCCTGTGTGCACATTTGGGTCAACAGTCAAAACAGGCAGTTGACTAAAGTGCAGCAATAGTAGGAGGGTGTAATACACAAGATAAAAATTGAATGAAGCGGGTTGAGTACAACAACAGAGAGGCTATGAACAGCAATCTTTATAGCGAGATTCAAACAGATGCTCACTGAAATGTTCCCTTAAAGGCTGGACTTAACCAGTTCGCACCGGGAATAAAACAGTTTTTCCGAACCCCGTGGCGGGTTTATTTTTACCGCACAAACACGACCAATGGTGCTCACCAGAGCGTGACCGGGGAGACCGCGTCTTCCACCGTATGCTTATGGCTCGTTGCCACGTCGACCGGGAATCTATACAAATATTCCCGAGAATCCTGTGGCGTGTCCAAAAAAAAATTGCGTGTATACACGGCCTCCGACGCGAACTGGTTAACATTGGTTTATAATTATGAGGTGATTTTTCTACCTGAAAAAAACAGGGTTTTCTTATGCCATTTTTGTTACACTATTTTACAGTGGAAACTCTCCCCTGGTAACCCTTGACATTGAATTGAGCTAATAGCACAGGTGAACCAGTGATATGCTGAAATCCCTAAAAAAAACAGCCCTGTGTCAGCATCATAGTGTTAGCCAGAGGGGTGTCTGGGTGTCTTTTGGACACCCTGTTTCAATTTTGGACACCCTGTTTCAATTTTGGACACCCTATTTCATCCGTCATTTACATGTAAACGTATTGTAAGTGAACAATTTGGACACCGCGATTTGAAATTTCCAGTAAATTTGGACATCCTAGTTCTAAATCCTGGCTAACACCTTGGGCAGCATATAACATTGAGTTTATAATGCCCTCATATGGCCCTGACTGCATCAAACACCATAAAGACAGGGGGAAAAAAAAAAAAATTATTCCTCAAAATGATCGAATGAAGAAATGTCTGACCATCACATATAGGGCAGCAGTATTCTGGCCGGATGATGGCGTGAGAACATCTGGATTGACACTGAATTGTTTCACACGTGATATGTCCTTCCTCGCAGTAGCAATCCTGACATACATTGCGCACTGGCGTCCATCGTGACATGTGATCGTGACGGCTACCAGCCTCATCAATACAACCTAGGTAAAAAAAAACATGCCAATATATAACTATTGTTTGGAATAAACAAAGAAATATTTACTAGCCCTAACCTTCCCAAATCCTCCAGAATCCTCTTTGCCAAAGTGAAGGATTTTGAAGGATTGAGGTTATTAGGCATACTTGCCTTTCCATGGTACATGTACATCCATGTTTGTTGTAGTGATCGCAAGGTCAGTGCTTGGGTCAGTGGACACTGTTTATTGCTCCATGCATGCAGGGAGGGTCCCTGGCCATGTACATGTATCACAGATTCGAAACACATGTGTGCATGCATGTCATGTGCTTGCTTTACTACTGAAGGATTTTGGAGGATTCAGGTTATGTGTAAGCAAATGGGCCTAGAGAGTTAGGAAGGATTCAGGTTATGTGTAAGCAAATGGGCCTAGGGAGTTAGGAAGGATTCAGGTTATGTGTAAGCAAATGGGCCTAGGGAGTTAGGAAGGATTCAGGTTATGTGTAAGCAAATGGGCCTAGGGAGTTAGGGAGGATTCAGGTTATGTGTATTAAAGCAAATGGGTCCAGGGAGTTAGGGCTATAGTGCAGGATTTGAACCTGCGACCTCTGGATTGACGTGTAGGAGCTCTATCAACTGAGCTATCTATATCGCTATGTTGGTGGTCTACCTATTTTGTCAATATCTTTGGGGGTTTTTTTTTTTTTTTTTTTTGGGGGGGGGGCAAGTTAAAAATCACTTTTTTCACCTCCAGTTTCACTACTTGATTGCAACATAACTGAGTCCATATTAACCCTCCTATGACTGCAAGGGTCAAAATCAGTCAAAATGTTGATATACTTGCCAAGGTATATCTAGTGCACTTAAAAGTCAAACACTGTCAATCCTTACGTGTAGTAAGTACCGTAATTCCCTGCGTATAAGACGCTCGGTGTATAAGGCGCATTACCCCAGAATCGGGGGAATGTGATTAAAGTGTCAACGCATAGGCGCATCAACAGTATAAAGGCGCACCATGACCGCCAATATATAGTGCAGTGCATGCCAGAAGCGCCTATAGCGACCATGCCGCCACCACCACGCTGCAAGGCCGTATTAGGAAAGTAGTCTGGTTGCGGCCCAAGTGATCCCGCGGTGTTGTGCGTAATACACTGTGATTAATAATCGAGGTGAAAAACAGACACGGCAAAAGTTGACAACCTTGCACACATCGCATAGAGACCTATAGTCATTAGAAAGCGTTGTAGATAAAAATGCGCGATCGTGTACGATGTTGGGCATGCTATTTTTAGAAACAGGGGATTTCTGCTTTTGGTACGACACACACGAGTGAGGTCTTTCGTGAGTATTATTTACGGTGAATGAATGCATGAAAATCTTGCGCTAACGACCTTCATTGGAAAACACGGCCGCTTTGTTAGGTTGAGGTCCACCGAAAGTTACACAAGCGGTAATCATCACTTTGATCTCAAGCGACACCAGATAAGGCGCACCGTTAGATAAGACGCAGTGACGTTTTCGTACCTTTGAAAGTCAGATAAGCCGCGTCTTATACGCAGGAAATTACGGTACATTTACAGGTCAAAATGAGTCGACCGTTTTTGACTGGTAAAAGCATTGTCTGGTATTGTTCAGGGTGGTCAAGATGACAGTAAAAATGCCCACTGTGTGCACATTTGGGTCAACAGTCAAAACAGACAGTTGACTGATTTTGACCTCTATAGCTACTTGCCACTAAAGTGCAGCTACAGTAGGAGGGTTAAACAGCAACAGAGGCCATCAGACACCTTGTGTGAGAAAAGCTGCCTGGATACAAAAATAAATATAAAAGCAACCGTGGTGTGCCATGATCGAGCGATTTAGTGCATCAGATTTGTGTTCTGATGGCTGAGTCGTCAGAATGTGGGTTCGAATCCCGACCGCGGCCGTGGTACTTGTGTCCTTGAGCAAGACACTTTACCATAATTGCTTCTCTCCACCCAGGGGTAATTGGGTACCTGTGAGGGCAGAGTTGGTTGTTGTGTTTGATTAGCCCATATGCGCCGAAATGGCAGCAATTGAGCTGTACACTCCTCAGGGAGCTGAGATGGTTTTCAGGAATGATTTATGCGCCTGATGAGCAGGGGTAATAATGTAATGCGCCTTGAGCACCAGTTTGGTTGGATGCGTGCGCTATATAAGTCCACATTATTATTATTACTGAGATAAGCAGATGTGGAGACTGACATACAGTGAGACCAAATGAGACAGAGACCGAGTGACTGGACAGACAAAGCTCACCCCTGCAGACTGGACAACATTCGCCAGGGATGTCTTCGCTCAGTTGGCATGGCAACGGTTCACATGGTAACTTCTCGCAGTTAACCGTTCCGAAGGAGCAGAGGCATCTGTTGCATTGATCCTCGCTGATGAAGATCTCGCCGTTTGGTTGACGACGCTCATCGTACAAACAATCTATAATATTTATTGTGAAATTTTTGTTTTCATTTGAGAGCTGAATTCACCTGTAAAATATCACTTTAAAAGTGAAACTGTACTTGAGAATCGTGAAATATGCCTGGGTACCAACAATAATCACAATGGTTCCCACATAAGTTGAGGGTAAAAACATCCATTTTGGCCTCATTATATGACAACATTTTTGGAAACATTTAGAAAATAGTAAAAATGCATTCAGATTGTTTGTAATCATTCCAATGTGGAATTTTTGTCTTCGGATGACTGAAATTCATTTTTTGAGATTATTTCACTTTTATTATTAAAATATTTCAAGGGATGTGTGACACCATCATCAATTTTACACCAAGTAAGTTTTACGTAAAACTGTGATTTTTTTGTTTTTTTGAGAATACCAATCGTGTATAATGATTTTAAGCGTTGTACTCGGAATCTGAACTACACTAACCTATGCAAATTGGGCAGCACTGGCTCATGGGTATGTAACCATGCTGGCATGTACCCACGCAGGGTCGTAGGTCTTGACAGTCCACCACACGCTCCCGGCACGTACACTGCTGACACTGATCTTCCGAGATCCATCGCTGGCCATTGTTATACTGTTTCCTGTTGTGGACGCATTCTTGGTGAGGTCAAAGACAGGTGAATAAAAGGTCAAAGACAGGTGAATAAAAGGTCAAAGACAGGTGAATAAAAGGTCAAAGAAGTCAAAGGAGGGAACAAAAATGCAGATCACAGAGATGCCATTCTTGGTGAGGTCAAACAGAGGTCAAAGAAAGGTCAGAGAGAGATCAAAGTTGTCAATGAGTAAGACTGCATCAAATTCTGTACAGATAGCCTACAAAAGTCATTTCCTGGAGTCGTATTGCAGACACATTCTTGGTGAGGTCAAAGAAGAGAGGTCAAAGAAGAGAGGTCAAAGAAGAGAGGTCAAAGAAGAGAGGTCAAAGAAGAGAGGTCAAAGAAGAGAGGTCAAAGAAGAGAGGTCAAAGAAGAGAGGTCAAAGAAGAGAGGTCAAAGAAGAGAGGTCAAAGAAGGGTCAAACAGGTCAAAGAGGGATCAGAGATGCAGATCACAGAAATGTCATTGAGTAAGATTCTGTACAAATAGTCTTCAATTGAATTAAACATTACAAATTTAGCTATTTATTCTCAATATTTACAAACACGTCTTTAAAAACTGCTTATATTGTCAAAGTTTAAACAACCGTGAATTGGCTTTTTGTAATAAAAGATTGGGGCCAATCAGCATCTTTGAAAAAAGAAAATAATCTTGAAAAGACTTACTGTCTGTGCATTCCGGGCAGCAAGCACCGAGCAGTAGTATAGGATTATCACAAGGAGGTTGTGAACAGGCTATAGGATTACAACGCACTTTGCTATCCTATGGACCAAAAAATACAAATTGTTAAATTAATTAGTCTGTCAGATTTACAACATTGTTAATTTTTTTAATAATCAACAAATACTAATTCACAAAGATTTTGCCTGTCTGCAATTTACCATTTTATATGGGTATAATGTTCCATCCAATATGATGCCAATATTCAGAGAATTTGAGCATTTAACTTATTTTACCATAAGACTTATAACTGAGAAAAATAATTTAAAAAAACAAATCAAATCGGCTCCAATATAATAGGTCAGCTAGGACAATCAATAATTATTTTGTTTAAGATGGCCTAACACAAAACTTTAATGGATTTTTGTCTACTCACCAAACATGAGCACCTCAGACATGGGTTGGCCATTGGAGTGAAGAAATCACCGCTACTAAACGCCATGTCCTCATAGAAACACCCGCCCTGCCCAATGCATTGTGGGCAGCACTCCCCATGCGGCGTAGTCTGGGGCTGACAGGTCAGCTCCGGGCAGCTGGTCTCCGAACACGCAACGGTGCCCTGCAGGCAGGTGCATACTGTGCACACATCTTGCTGGAACGTCTCGCCGTCGTTTAGCTGGTACCCATTAAACTCACAGTCTGTTCCAAGTGAGACAAACAAGCAATTATTTTTTTGTTCAAGCGCAATTTCGTTCCAACTCCCTTTCTCGACACTTTCCAATTTGTTGGAGCCGATTAGAAGAGAATTTTGCTAAGCATTATAAAACACAGTACCAGCCAAAATGCATACATTATGTATGACAGTTTGGCTGGTAACCAAACAAATCTGCTCAGCATTTTTGTTTCTGGTAAGCAATGTTGTCTGCTTAGCACACAGCATATGAACATATATAAAATTCCTAAGCAAAATTATTTGCTAAGTAAAATTAGCTTAGCAAAATTGTACTATGCTAAGCAGCTCTCTGAAATGGACCACCGATACCCTGTGGAGATATATATGCTGCCTAGATATATGCTGCCTAGATATATGCTGCCTAGATATATGCTGCCTAGATATATGCTGCCTAGATATATGCTGCCTAGATATATGCTGCCTAGATATATGCTGCCTAGATATATGCTGCCTAGATATGTGCTGCCTAGATATGTGCTGCCTAGATATGTGCTGCCTAGATATATGCTGCCTAGATATATGCTGCCTAGATATATGCTGCCTAGATATATGCTGCCTAGATATATGCTGCCTAGATATATGCTGCCTAGATATATGCTGCCTAGATATATGCTGCCTAGATATATGCTGCCTATAGTCAAAGAACCAGAATTCTTACCGTCACAGGTAGGACAGCATTGCCCGGTGTGTTGGACTGGATTACTGCATGTGATTGGAGGACACCGAGCGGGCTCGCATACCCTATCACCATCCTATCCAAGTAAGAAGTGATCAAAATTAATATCATTCAGGCTGAGATTTGTTTGACGGTGGAACCTGTTCAGTACATCTGCAGAGTTTTTAGGGCATTGTGTGCGGTGTCCAACCTCGTGGCACACGCATGGCTTGATCCCTCATCAAAGCCCTTTGAAAGGTCATGAAAGGACATGAAAGGTCATGAAAGGTCATGAAAGGTCATGAAAGGTCAAAAGCACTTGCCAGTGATGTGTATAGGAATGCATCTACACTGTTACTGAACAGGTGCACAGTGGTTTAAGACCCAGACATCGGGTCCGATTTTTTTTTCTGAGATAAATTAAAATAATTGTTTACTTGATTATGAAGATCCAGTTTTAAGAACCAAAATTGCTTTTTTGAAATTTATTACCCTGTTTTTAAGAAATTTTAGTTAGCTTGTATAGAATGACTTGAGTTAAACAGACAAAAAACACACATCCTAATATTTTAAAAAGCATCTGCTAAGGCATATTTCAAATGGTTTGAGAAAAAAATACTGCTTGTTAATTTTGCTTATTAAATAGTCTTTCGAACTGTAAACGTATAATGCAGACCGATAATTGTATGATAGTGCAATTATGCTTTGAAATCTTTAACTAAAATGGCCCAAAAATGTTATTATTTTACAAATTTAGGGTCACACATTTTCAAAATAAGCCAGAAAAGGCCTGGATGGAATGCCATAACTTTGTTATATATTGATAGAGTAACTATCCGTTGTGACTAGAAATTTACGGCAAATTAGCGCAAATGAAATTTTACACCCCAAAATACGATTTTTCAGGACGCTGTTTTCAACAAAAAACATTGTTTTACGCGACGGGTTTACGCGAAAAGTAATTCATCGTAGCGAGAGGGTGCACTACAATTTTCAATTGAATTGCGCCCTCTCTTGAAAGTGAACTTATTTTTATACAAAATTATCGGCAAAATTTCATGAAGTTTCTGCTGACGTTAAAATACATTTCCTTAGTACAGAAGAGGTATGTGCAAATTCTTGGTAATTTTTATAAATGTTTTGACCGTTTTTTGTACTGAAGTGTACTGATGTCTGGGTCATGTAGCGTTTTAAACCACTGTGAGGTGAAGGGTTTGTACATGTTGTGGGTCTGTAAATCCGCTGAAATAATGAACTGAGTAGGAGAGTTAATATAAGCATATTTCATGGCTTAGGAGGACATGCATGATTTACATAACCAAGGATTCTGCATTTACAAGCAAAAACAAAGGGCAACGGTAAGCAAAGGATTATGTGTTAAGCACTGACATGAAATGGGCCATTGACACAAGTCAAAGTTTTTGCAACTCCAACTCAAATTAATTATATAATAATTAGTAACCAGACTTGAATTATGAGACTCGGACTTCAATTTCAAGACCTGGAATGGGACAATGAGTTTGTGGTGTGTTCTGTACAATTTCTGTTTTTAACTATTAAAAATGAAGTTGACGAACTCTTCAAATGACAAAATATTCTAGTTTATTCTCATCATATTTTCTGATTCTTCTTTACAAATATACTATAGTTTTATAGTAAGAATTAATTTTGCTCTTAATTGTTTAGATATTCTAAAATGGATCTTTTTAAATACTACATTGAATAAAAATAAACACAAAAAATATAAATATTTATAATACAGAAATTCTTACTCGACATATACAGGTTCGGCAGGGATCTTGATTCCCCAAGAATTGATCTCCATTCCGTACAAATACATTTCCAATCACGCAATCTGAAATGCAAAAGCAACGATTAACGGTATTGTCTACTGATGATAAACCTTCCAAGCGCCAGTTTGGGAACGGTAAACTTGAACTATTTCATCAGCTATTCATAACTGCTCTGTTCACATCAGGCCCTCTAGTGGTGAAATTGCACCCAATCTACCGAGTACTGGGCACTCCATAATGGACAGTTCTGAATTTAACGGAAAAATTTTCTCGAAAATGACATCACATCAGATAAAAATAATCCATGGAAGACATTAACGCTACCATCAGATTAAATTTTACATAAAAATATGAAAATTTTCCTTTTTAAGACTTACCTATCATATACCATACGTTTAACTTAACACAATGTACATTCCTTATTTCATCCATCACAATGGCCAAGCAGAACCAGAGTCTAATGAATCAATGAGCATTTATGACTTTGACTCACCGTCGCATTCTGGGCAGCAATAGCCGGGTCGGACAGACGGGAACTGACACCTCAGGGGTGCGCACTGGTCAAGGATGCAGTTGACCGAGCCACTCTGAAAATCACACATCAATAACGTGTTCAATAAAGAAACTCTATAGTGCTGCGGCCACCTTGGTCAAATTCCCTGTACCCAATAATGATTATGAATGCTGATGATCGGTATACAAAAAAAAGGGGCCAGACTGGTTGCTGTAAATATGTAACCCGCTCTGGCAAAACCCGAAACTTCTCGGCATTTACCATAATGCGTAACAGCCATGAAAAGGTCAAAAACTGACCCCAGGGACCAGTTTGAGATTTTCATGTCACCATATAGGTAGAGCATTTTCTCTAGATTTTGATAGAAAAAGTAAAATCCTGAAACGTTGTTGGGAATATTGTTAATTTTCACGATAAATTTGGGAGGTCACTCCGAAAAGTTGGGTCCACGTTTAGGGTTTTGCCAGAGCCAGTCACACATATCTTGATTTACAGACCATAAGTGTATACTGGTTTTAAATCGGTCACACAAACTGTGGTAGCATTAATTACTTTCTATAAGCTCCATGAGAATAGTGTCCTCCACTTGTATGAAACATTACTGGATGACAATAAAATAACAACAGCATTTTTTTATATAGATTTATGAATTCTTACGGCGGGTGATAAACAATTGATTTGATTTTTGTCCTTACACTGACATATGTATATAAAAGCACTGTATACTCAGTGCTTTCCAATAAAAAAAAAACTCCACAGGCGACTTGGGCAGGATTCGAACCCACGACCTCACTGCTGACTCACTTACCTCACTGTCTTAAGCCCTCGACCACCGAGCTTGCCCGATGATGACTGGCCGGCAAGAATCCTATATAGCAGTGGGTGCCGCGATATTTATAGATTTATGACATTTTGTTTTCTATGACCGCCTGTTACTAGGGACAAGAATTCCTTTATGTACACGTGAAAATACTTAAGTTGCTATCGATTGGTTAAAAAAAATTGATTCGCTATCGATTCACTAATATCAGATAACGAAAAGTTTGGTACTACCTATAGATCTGTATACAAATGGAAATACTTTGACAACAATCACAAATTATGATACAAAAGCATGGTCAATAAAGTTTATTTATAAAAATATATCAATCTTACATACAAGTGCAATATTTACAGGGGAAAAATGATTGCAGACTGTGGCGTGATTTTACATTATGAAGGTACTTGCCTGGGGTGTGATTTTACATTATGAAGGTACTTGCATGGGGTGTGATTTTACATTATGAAGGTACTTGCGTGGGGTGTGATTTTACATTATGAAGGTATACTTGCCTGGGGTGTGATTTTACATTATGAAGGTACTTGCGTGGGGTGTGATTTTACATTATGAAGGTAATTGCATGGGGTGTGATTTTACATTATGAAGGTTTTTGCATGGGGTGTGATTTTACATTATGAAGGTACTTGCCTGGGGTGTGATTTTACATTATGAAGGTACTTGCATGGGGTGTGATTTTACCAAAAGTAAAATAAAAAAAATCTTGAAAAATGGGTAGTGGGTCTAGGTCTCCCTTTGATCTAGAGGACAAAGCCACCTGAACCTCCTGGATGTTTAATTTTTGTAGGATTTACAGACTCTCCACATCCCCACAATCAAGAAACCAGAAGGTTTGGACCCAATACTGGCTATTTCTTTCTTTCCTTGTAGTCTTGGTTCAAGACTGTGCTTGTACATTTTTGATACATGATCTGTCGCCGCACACCACACGATGGCGCTACACAAACCATTACAATTACGAACTGCTACAATCGAATCACGAACCGCTATCAAACACAGTCTTGGGAATGTCATAGAATCTCCCCTCGAAAACAGGTGAAACCACTATGCATGCGTCAATTTGAAATGCTAGCGTAGCCCACATTTTTGGTGCGCATGCGCATAAACAATAACGGACTGCCGTGAAGTTGTCGATCAGTGAACACGGCAGTCCGTTGTTGTCGGGGGGAGATTCTACGAAATTCTCAAGACTGTGTTTGATAGCGGTTCGTGTGTGGTAGCAGTTCGTGATTGTAGCGGTACGTGTAGCACCGTCAGATCATGTATCAAAAACATACAGACACAGTTTTGAACCAAGACGACTTTCCTTGAGGCAAAGAGAGATTTGTAAAAAAATCCTGAAATCAGGAAAATATCCTGAGAAATCACAGGCCAGACTTACATTACACATACACGTGGTACACGCATCTGGCTTCCAGGTCATTCTATCAGCATAGGTCGTTGTACCGTTCAAACAATCTGGCAAAAGTGACAACAATAACGCTCATTTATTTGAACCGCATTACTTTGTGTGACCAATTTAGCTGAAAATTTTCCCAGAATGTTTTCTTTATACCTAAGGTGGGGGGGGGGGGGTTAAAACAATATGTTGTCTTATAGTTGTATTTTGTATGTTTTATAAAAATGATTTCACAAGTTTCAAACACAATAAAGGGGGCCACTTTGCATCCGTCACGTTAGCAGTTTTTCCAATGGTTGTTATTTATTTTTAAGTACCCAAAACCGACCAAAAAGTGTTTCAACATGTGAATGGACATGCAGGCTTATACTAGAACTAATTTGAGTTGATTTATTTTTTTATTTATTTTTTTACCCTCAAATTTCCATAAAAATTGGATGGAAAAAGTTACCTCACTTTTCCGTCCATTTGTTGATGGAAATTTTAGGGTAATTAAAAAAAGAAAAGTAATAATCAACTCAAATTAGCTTTAGGATAAGCATGCATGTCTATTCAAATGCTGAAATTCTTTTTGGGTTGTTTCAGATATTAAAAAAAAAATTACAACCATTAGAAAAACTGCTAACGTGACGGTAGGAAAGTGGCCCCCTTTATTGCGTTTTATGTCATATACATTTGTTTTTGTTTTTGTATGCGTGATAAATAAAGCAATTCCAATTATAATTCTTATTACTTGATATTCATAAAGTACATGTACATGTAGGAATGAACATTGTGATGTTTTTACCCAAAAAATAGATGGGGGCTTAAAGATGGATTGTCCAAGTTTTTTGCATTTTCACCAGTGATTCCCAGAAATGTTGCTTTTAATTTGATTTATATCTTAGTTTTCCTGAAAGAAAGGAAAACAAAAATGTTAAAATGAAAGGTTTCACAAAAATAATTGTCCAAAAGCTTGGTATTACAGTCGATAAATACAAATTTATGACTGGACCCGCAATAAGTTCATTTCATAGCTTTATCGATGTAAAAATATGCCTCTGACAACATTGTGAAATGTGTCATTTTAAAGTATTAACCCTACTTCACATGGAGGCCACTCCGATCCACTAAATTTCCAATGTGTTCTTCAAATAATTATGTTCTTCAACAATATGTCCTTTCCAAGTAATCTTACAAAATCAACCCAGTACCACCCAAGGCCACTGTAAATAAGACCATCTCTGATTACATACTCAACACACACTGAAGGCCATTACAAACCCACAGTCTTTAGTGGTTTTGTATAGGTGTTTTTACAGTCAACATACATGGGCAGGTTTACAGCTGGTTGTGGCTGGTTGTTTGAACACATTAATAGTATGACCTGCAATGTATCAATGGGAGACCACTTTACCCTGCAATCTCAGTGGTGTGACAGTGCACAGATGGGTAACCATAAGAGGCCACTGACAACAGCTTGGAGTGGCCTGAATGGGTTGTTTCAAAAATTGCACTGATTGCAGAGGGTTAATTCGCCTCTTACAATGAAAATAACAAATTTCAGAATAAAACAAAATTTACAAGGACTCACTAAAAACAACAAAATCAAAAACAAAAACAAACAAAAGTTATGCATCTTTAAAAAAAAATCTTTTGAAGAAAACTTTTTGGGCATGGATTGGAAGACACAGGTCAAAACAAGTCAAATCTGTTCTTACCATCCCCCAGGCTCTGTCCACAGTTGACTTCTTGTCCGTTGTCGTACCAGGTGGCCGTGCAGGTCCCACAGAAGTCGTAGAAGCACACTGCGTTAGGGTGGGCATTGCATGGTGAGTTGCATGGATTGATAGGACAGACGGTGTGGGACGAGTCACATATACAGCTGTCCAGAAACGACTCAACATCAAAGCAAAACCTTGGGAGGATAGGAATAAAAACAGCAAGGGTGGTCAAGTGATAGGACTTTATTAAAAATGTGTCACCCTGTGTTTCACCGGCTATTTCTGCAATTTTTTTTGGTTTCATTCAAATTGCTGGATCGATTGGAATTCTGCCGTGCTGTATTTTAAATGAGTTTTTCACATAGGGGTATGAATGTTTGCCGGATTTGTGAGGCCTCTCTTAGCCACCATACTTTGTAGATGGGAAATTTAGTATGATCACGTATTTCCTTGTTGGCAAAAAAAAAAAAAAAAAAAAGACTACCAAAAACAAAATACGTGTCACCGCGTTTTTGATGTCGACTGATGACCACAAACTGGAGACTTTTTTTTGGGGGGGGCCTAAAGAATGAATACCCATAAAGGTAATTTTCTAAAAGTGTAAACATGCTTAGCCCTCCTACTACTACAAGGGTCAAAATCAGTCAAAATGTTGATATACTTGCCAAGGTATATCTAGTGCACTTAAAAGTCAAATACTGTCAAACCTTATGTGTAGTAAGTACATTAACCCTCCTACTACTACAAGGGTCAAAATCAGTCAAAATGTTGATATACTTGCCAAGGTATATCTAGTGCACTTAAAAGTCAAATACTGTCAAACCTTATGTGTAGTAAGTACATTAACCCTCCTACTACTACAAGGGTCAAAATCAGTCAAAATGTTGATATACTTGCCAAGGTATATCTAGTGCATAAAGTCAAATACTGTCATTATTTATGTGTAGTAAGTACATTAACCCTCCTACTACTACAAGGGTCAAAATCAGTCAAAATGTTGATATACTTGCCAAGGTATATCTAGTGCACTTAAAAGTCAAATACTGTCAAACCTTATGTGTAGTAAGTACATTAACCCTCCTACTACTACAAGGGTCAAAATCAGTCAAAATGTTGATATACTTGCCAAGGTATATCTAGTGCACTTAAAAGTCGAACACTGTCAAACCTTACGTGTAGTACTAAGTACATTTACAGGTCAAAATGAGTCGACCGTTTTTTGACTGGTAAAAGCATTGTCTGGTAATGTTGATGGTTGTCAAAATGACAGTAAAAACCAGTCAAAAATGCCCCTTGTGTGCACATTTGGGTCAACAGTCAAAACAGGCAGTTGACTGGTTTTGACCTCTGTAGCTACTTGCCCCTAAAGTGCAGCTATAGTAGAAGGGTTAAAGATTATGTGACGCGGTATGTCAAAACCAGGCGGAATTGGGCAGAGCTACGAATGGAGGAACAACTGCAAAATGCCTTGGGGGTGATTTTTTGCGATTTTGAGATTTTTGGAAATTTATGATGCTACAAATGTTTAAAATGTTCTGTAAAAGTTTCTAACTGAAATTTAATCGACAAATTATTTTTAAAATACTTTTAGAGAGGCATTATAATTTCACAAAATGATGCCTTGTTCGAGATTTTGCTTGGAAATGACGCCAAATTTAGCGTAACTTCGAGCTCACTTGTGAACGTAAAATCGCATCGCCCCTATACAAATTTGGTATTGCCAGAAACGTCAGACCTTTTGCTAATAAAGGAACTGAATAATTCATTAGGTATTTCCCCAGGAAAATGACATCATCTCACTGTTTCGGACAGTCCGATTTCAAATCTTAATAACTTCGCTATGGAATATCCGATTTGAAAAAAGAAAGCGGCATTGTAAAGTGTAAGGTCTATATTTTACTAATATTTCAATAACTCAAAATTGACCTCTTGCCCAATTGTGCCTGGTTTTGACATACGGCGTCACATATATACTAGCTTCTTGCTAGATACCTGTTCATGGTGATGGAAGAAGGGAAGCTAGTTAGCTGAGTCCTGCCCCTGGACAGTGGCTTCTGTTGTAGACTCCACGTCTGCTCGAACCACACCAACGGCAGCTGCCCTGGGCGTGGACACGTGTGGACCACGCTCATTAAGAACTGTTTACTCTGGCGATAGAGTATTCTATCCAGTCTTGCCGACATGCTGATACTGAACGGACCATTGTAGAGGAAGTTACAGTTGAAGATATCCAACCCATTGAGACTGAAGCCGAAGGTGTCATAACCGTCTTGGCTGAGGCCATAGCGATCCAAGCAGTACTGGTCATAGCCATTGGCATTATAGCGTCCAGTGGTGTCCAGGATTCCAGACTGGCTGTAGCCACTGCGATCGTAGCCATGAGCACTATAGCCATTTTTGTCGTATCCATAGCGATCATAGCCGTATATGTTGTAACCGTAGATATTGAAACCATCTCTATTGAAACCTTTCAAAAAGGAAATATTTCAAATAAATTCTTCGGACTGTGCAAAGTAAAAATTCAATTTGCAAAAATATATTTTATTACATGAGTTCCATCTCGGTTCAACATTGGTGATGTTGGCCAAACTGCTTCTATGAGTATGCTTACTCTCTTTGAATCAAGATATACATTAAAGGGAAGGTACAACATTGGTCATGTTACCAGAACTGCTTCTATGAGTTTGCTTACTCTCTTTGAATCAAGATATACATTAAGGAAAGGTGCAACATTGGTAATGTTGGTAAAACTGCTTCTGTGAGTATGCTTACTCTCTTTGAATCAAGATATACATTAAAGGGAAGGTACAACATTGGTAATGTTGTCTAAACTGCTTCTATGAGTATGCTTACTCTCTTTGAATCAAGATATACATTAAAGGGAAGTTACAATGTTGGTAATGTTGGTAAAACTGCTTCTTCAAGGATGCTTACTCTCTTTGAATCAAGATAAGGGAAGGTACAACATTGGTAATGTTGTCTAAACTGCTTCTTCAAGTATGCTTACTCTCTTTGAATCAAGATAAGGGAAGGTACAACACTGGTGATGTTGGTAAAACTGTAAAAATTATTCAACAACCAACCTGTGAAAGTTTCAGTTAAGGAAAGTGTGAAAAGGAATTCACAATGTTCACAGAAAATACGTATATTTGTTTGTTTTTTCTCTGAAATAAGAGTAGGTTTTCACTCTCTAGACAAAATAATTTTCAGAATTTTACATTTGTAATTTTGTAATTCACTACAAACTTTATACTTTCCCATTCAAATGTAATTTGTTTGCGGTAGAGGCATGTTTAACTGACTGTGAAGTATTGTGGCACTTTGGTTTCAAGACAAATTTTAAATACGACATCCACATTTTGTATATATTTTCTGGGCAAAGATTTGGTGAATTAAAGGCTATGTCAAGTTACAGATATACGTGGCATATAATTACCACTTCATATTCTTACCATCTCGGTCATAGCCATGTCGGTTGAACCCAAACTGGTCGTGTCCGCTTCGATCGTACCCTTCGTAATCATAGCGCCTTCCTTCGCCATAGAGGTACAAGTCTCTGGTGTCGTACTCTCCGAATATGTTGTATCCGTCCACAGTGAAACCAGCCCTGAGATGGAAATTCAAAATAAACTAAATATCTTACTGATAATTTAACAACGTTCGCTCCATGCAGGACAATTACTATGAACGGCTGAAAGAGAGAGGATTAAAGGGACAGTATCGTCACGATCAGAGCAGACTTTCAACAGGGCATGGAATCACTGTCCAGTGTTGTGTCGTCATGAAATTGCCATGAACTATTTATTTCACGGTAAAACAGATTTTCAGGGCATTTTCAGGGTAAAGTTATTCATAGTGTCTACATACCTGTTATAACCCTGTGGGTTGAAGCCATTCCTATCATAGCCTTCTATGTCATATCCATCCCTACTAAACACTGTGTCAGTATGGTTACATAGGTTCCCTACTGTGGGTAGCACATACGACACGCAGAGGTGCGATTCCAAGTTCAGAATGTCACGCGGTCGGGTGTTAAAGGGCACCATCGGTACATCCAACATGGCCGCCGGGAAGCTTCCGTAGTTCCCGACCTTCTGTTGCCAACGCCAGAAGATCATGTCGACGTACGACTGCAAGGCGTAGAAGACGGGATCGTAGGGAGCGCCCGAGCTCGCGACATGGCCGCCGACGTAGTTAAAGACATGGCCCATGAGGGTCTGCATGCACATACTGAACGTGTCAAAGTCGGTTGCTGACATGGCGATGGCGACGTCGATCTTGGACGGTAGTTTCATCGACGTGATGAATTTGCGGACGAGGCAGGGATCCCAGGGGGAGCCGCCGCGGAAGGGATGATTCTCCACGCATGACCCTCGCCCATCGCCACCGAAATAATTTGGCTGCCAGATGACTGCTTTGGAGAAGTCAGCCACATCAGTAGTGAAGTCATAATACGGTAGGGCTATGGAGCAGTCAATTTCCTGTATAAAGTTTACAGAGTGAATATCTATGAACAGGAACAAACAAGACATGAGGCCAATGTCACAGAGTGACCAAGGATGTCAGTTTGTTACTTGTGTATCATTTTTTATATAATAGAGAAATTAACCGTTAAACTCACGAAAGAGTCTACTTTTTGTTACAGTTTTGCAGAGTTTGTGTACTATGCTAAATAATAATAATAATAATAATAATACAGATTTTTAGCGCGCACATATCCACCCTGCTGGGCGCTCAAGGCGCGGAAACAAAGAAAAACATAAGTAAGACTAATTGCGGTGACACCATGTGGAATCTCAACTGAGCAGCAATTAGTTCTGAAAAGAACTGGAGGCACAACAAACAAACTGAAAAGCAGCCCTTAGCCCTATAGCTGCACTTTAGTGGGAAGTTGCTATAGAGGTCAAACTCAGTCAACTGCCTGTTTTGACTGTTGACCCAAATGTGCACACAGGGGCATTTTTTGACTGGTTTTTACTGTCATTTTGTCCACCATGAACAATGCCAGACATGCTTTTACCAGTAAAAAAAACCAGTCAACTAATTTTTGACCTGTAAATGTACTTACTACAAATAAAGCTTGACAGTATTTGACTTTTAAGTGCACTAGATATACCTTGGCAAGTATATCAACATTTTGACTGATTTTGACTCTTAAGAATTAGGCACCAGACCATTACTTGTTTGTAGAAATACGGCAAGTTATTCTGACCTCTTCATGATTTGGCTATTCTCACTCCAGCATGTGGAGAGGAGTATATGATTTGTAATACCTGCAACTGTCTCTCCATCTGGCGAAGGAACAGCCGGTGCCACATCAGGTATGCCGGTATGCTGTTGGCCTCCATGATGTGCTTCATGTAAACATCACGGGCGTGCTCCCAGGCGTTGCCTATAGACGACATCCGCAGCTGCTGCACGGCCGCCTGGAACCGATCCAACTCATCTCGCGTCATGTCCCGAAGCTCTTTGCGGATGGTCATATCGGTACATCTGTGCGCCGCCATAAAATGAAATAAAACAAACTATTATAACAAGTGGAAAGGTCTGTCAGGCTTTGTTGGATCCTTCCTAACTCCCTAGGCCCATTTGCTTACACATAACCTGAATCCTTCCTAACTCCCTAGGCCCATTTGCTTACACACAACCTGAATCCTTCCTAACTCCCTAGGCCCATTTGCTTACACACAACCTGAATCCTTCCTAACTCCCTGGGCCCATTTGCTTACACATAACCTGAATCCTTCCTAACTCCCTAGGCTCATTTGCTTACACACAACCTGAATCCTTCCTAACTCCCTCGGCCCATTTGCTTACACACAACCTGAATCCTTCCTAACTCCCTAGGCCCATTTGCTTACACATAACCTGAATCCTAGGCCCATTTGCTTACACACAACCTGAATCCTTCCTAACTCCCTAGGCCCATTTGCTTACACATAACCTGAATCC
Organism: Zoroaster sp. YZ-2022; assembly: GCA_029582265.1. NCBI lineage: Eukaryota > Metazoa > Echinodermata > Asteroidea > Forcipulatida > Zoroasteridae > Zoroaster > Zoroaster sp. YZ-2022. The sequence goes on along the minus strand of CM055828.1, from coordinate 30,971,807 downwards.
TTCCTAACTCCCTGGGCCCATTTGCTAATTACACACAACCTGAATCCTTCCTAACTCCCTAGGCCCATTTGCTTACACATAACCTGAATCCTTCCTAACTCCCTGGGCCCATTTGCTTACACACAACCTGAATCCTCCAAAATCCTTCAGTAGTAAAGCAAGCACATGACATGTATGCACACATGTGTTTCTAATCTGTGATACATATGTACATGGCCAGGGACCCTCCCTGCATGCATGGAGCAATAAACAGCGTCCACTGACCCAAGCACTGACCTCGCAATCACTACAACAAACATGGATGTACACTGTACATGTACCATGGAAAGGCAAGTATGCCTAATAACCTCAATTCTCCAAAATCCTTCACTTTAACAAAGAGGATTTTGGGGGATTTGGGAAGGTTAGGGTTAAGTGGGAGGGACTTTGGAGACAAAGCCCCTCCTCTTCCTGCTTTAGCCCCTCCCCTATCTACTAGACATATTCTTTCGGAATTATGGCCATGTGTTTAAAAAGTCTTGTTTACAGGGAAGGTACAACACTGATAATTACCTGATTCAGAATCACAGATTTATCATAGAGAAAGTTTACATAATGTCGGTAAAGTTGTCAATCATCAGGGAAAATGATTCCATCTGAAGTGTTTTCATTTCAGAGAAAAACATGAAGAAACACATGCATTTTCAAGAAGTTGCAAATTTTTGACACCGAGTGTTTTTCGGTAGAAATTGTGAATGCTTTTTCACACTTTTTCTCATGGGTTAGAAATCCACATTGAGCTGAAACTTTCACAGGTTGGTTGTTTAATGTAGAATTTGATTCAAATAAAGTAAGCGTAATCATAGAATCAGTTTTGCCAACATTACCAATGTTGTACCTTCCCTTCAATGTATATCTTGATTCAAAGAGAGTAAGATTACTCATAGAAGCAGTTTTGCCAACATTACCAATGTTGTACCTTCCCTTCAATGTATATCTTGATTCAAAGAGAGTAAGCATACTCATAAAAGCAGTTTTGCCAACATTACCAATGTTGTACCTTCCCTTTAATGTATATCTTGATTCTAAGAGAGTAAGCATACTCATAGAAGCAGTTATGCCAACATTACCAATGTTGTACATTCCCTTCAATGTATATCTTGATTCTAAGAGAGTAAGCATACTCATAGTAGTTTTACCAAACATTACTTTCCCCTTTAAGGAAAGGAACACTATGATAACAGTGGCCAGGGTGATAACCAAGTTAACAACCTCAAGACTTGGCCAAGTGAAGACAACTACTCAGCCACAGAATGCTGGAGGAATTTTAAAGTTTACAGACAAACCTGCAGTTTAGCCGCCCCTCCGGCATACACCTACATTCCTGGCAGTGGGTACGAAACGTCTCCCCGATGTTGTAAGTAGAATCCATATAAATGCAGCCATCGGGAAGGTCACATGACACCTCATCGCACAACCTCCCTGGGTGAAAGCCGGTGACCTCGTGGCGTTGGTTGGCCGACGGGGTGAAGACGTTGAGCTGGCGGCATTCCTGTTGGGCTAGAACCTTAGGAAAACAACCCACAAATCTAATAAGTAAAAAATGAGATACATGAGGTAATAATAATAATAATAATATGGACTTCTATAGCGCACGTATCCACCAAACTGGTGCTCAAGGCGCATTTTGTTATTACCCCTGCTCATCAGGCTCATAAATCATTCCTGAATCCATCTCAGCTCCCTGGGGAGTATACAGCTCAATTGCTGCCATTACAACGCATATAGGGCTTATCAAACACAACAACCAACTCTGCCCTCACAGGTACCCATTTACCCCTGAGTGGAGAGAAGCAATTATGGTAAAGTGTCTTGCTCAAGGACACAAGCACCATGGTCGCAGTTGGGATTCGAACCCACATTCTGATGACTCAGCCATCAGAACACAAATCCGATGCACTAAACTGCTCGACCATGGCACTCAGTTTGCCTCATCACTGCCTAAAAGATGTATCACATTTCTTTTTTTTGCTATTTTAATTCTGGCAATTTCCGTATTCATTTTCTGTATTCAAGTTTCGTATTCATTGGAACATTGCTAAGGGAAAAATAAATGCTTTAAAAATGACACATTTCTTACAATAATTGAGAGAAAGATGGTTTTACAGTAAATATGTACTGAAATAAATTGATGGTGAGTTCCATTATAAATAAATTTTGACCTAATTTTGCCCTACACCGACGTGTGTATAGCACTGCATACTCAGTGCTTTCCGAGTGTCTGTGAAAAAACTTCACAGGCGACTCGGGCAGGATTCGAACCCATGACCTCTTGCTTACTAGTGCAGACGTCTCAACCTCTCGACCAAATTAATTTTGGCACTTTTTTTTTTACCGTACCTCACATGTAAAGCCTGGACGAAGCTCAGTGAAATCAAGATAATCCTGTCCAGAGGAACCACGCGTGTATGTACGATAGCAGCATGCTCCTATCAGACATCGATCCTCACACAACTGAAGACTCTCAAAGCTGTTTCCATCGTCGAGGCAACCTGTACCGTGTTGGGAACAAAGTTTAAAAGTTTAAAGGTGTGGCCTCAACTCTCTCTCAGCCTCGTGTCTGTCAAATTTTCAGCATTGCTGCATCAGAATGAGCATAAAGATGCAGTTATTTCCAGTTATGGGCTCACGAAGTGAAAATTGAACAAATGAACTGATTAGAATGCATTACTTTCTCAAGCTTTGACCGATTTTTATGCACCCCACGTATTAGATACCAAATTGGGCAGTTCTTCAAAGACTTGTATGACTCATGACTTGAGTGTCTCAGAATCCCCATGTACAATAACCAGGACTCGTACTCAAACCTTAGGATTTGCACTTGGTTTGAGACTCAAAATCAGAGGCAAAATGGCCTGTTGAACATTAATTACTTTTTTAAACCCGATGAAGATTACTCAATGCTAACTCAATGTGAATTCCACTGTGAGGTAGGATTTCCTACAAAAGTAGGAAGAATATCATGCCTGTATAGACATGATAAGGTAGTAATGGGGGGCAGAATTGGCACGGGAATACAAAACTAAAATACTGGACCAAAATTCGGTACTCTTGCTAATATTTAATTCATAAAGTACTCATTAAACATGGACATGGACTCGACCTTCGTGACTCGTAATCAAGCTCAAGCTTCATGACTCAAAACTCGGACTAGACACTGAGGATTCCAACTTGGACTTGGAACTCTGGGATTGAGGACTCGAATACAAGTCCGGCTCTTTATTTACAGAATCCGGAAAACGTCAATCTCAATTTTGGAAAATGCCATCTTTACTCTCGTTGCGTAAGTTAACACACATGTAATTAATGTATGTAACATATGTTAACCTGGCTTCCAAACTCACCAGAGTAATTAATCTCACACCTCTGTGTGAACATGTCAAAATAGTACATCAGACCCCGATTTTCACAATTGTCCATTTTTTGAGGGAAGGCGCAGACATTCTTCATGTGCTGACATTGGTCACCCCCGCAACCGGGTGGACAGATGCACGAGTAGTTACTGTAGCCAGTGACATTCTGGCACATTCCACTGTTATGGCAGGGGTTGGACAGGCACGGGCTATGACACTCCTGACGGTCGTTTTGGAAGGAACAGACCGGTTGACCTTGCTGCAAATTGTTAATACAAACAATATATTTACTCTTGAAATATGGGAAAGTACTGAAATATTCAACAGATGATCAGAAGATGATGTTGTTAAATCCACATCACAATATTGGTAATCCCAAAAAACATAAATGATCAGTTTTTTTATATAAAAAAAAATGCTGTTGGTGTCAAAAAGTAATCTTTCTTAATTCTGTCAATTTTGTAAAATTAGTCAAATTATTTCCCCAATTTTTTTTTTACTTCATGAGATGAACATTCTATTTTCTCATTAACGACACAAAGAAATAGGCACAAACTTTCCCAGGTTGGTTTTTATGCATATATTTTGATTCTTACAAAAAAATTGAAGTATTTACAGACATTTTCGTTTTTTAAGAATGCCAAAGTAAACATTGCCTTCTAAATATGTTAAACCCTAACCCCCTAGGCAGTTTGGCTAACCATCCCAAATCCTCCATACTCTATCAACATGCAGTAAAAAGGTACCCCAATTGTTGGACTTAGTTGGAATTGGTACAGTAGCAAATGCAAAGCATCCATGGCTTGGCTATACACACAGTCCTGAATCCAACAAAATCAGCATGGCTACGTGCTCTATTCACTGGGCTATACTGTGGAGTACCGAACCCATCAAAATCAGGCAAAACCAGGAGAAGGATTTTGGAAGATGTGGAATAGTTAGGTTAACCCTAACCCCTAGCTATTTTGCCTAAGAACCTTCCCGAATTTGCCAAAATCCAACATTATTGCAGTAACACTACCACCCAACTGTTGGACTTAGCTGGAATTGGGACACCCGGCCCCATGCAAAGTATCCCAGTCAGAGCTATACAGTACTGACAAGTCCATCAAAATACAACACCATGCAGTAACACTACCACCCAACTGTTGGACTTAGCTGGAATTGGGACACCCGGCCTCATGCAAAGCATCCCAGTCAGAGCTATACAGTACTGAGTCCATCAAAATACAACAAACCCAGCTGTTGGAGTTTGAATGGTTTGGGGGTGATTAGGGTTATTAATACAGAGACAAAAATATCAAACCTGGCAGTAGCAGACAGTGCAAGGGTCTGGTTGCCATGCTTGGCCCTCCCCGTATTCAACACCATCGTAGGCGCAGGACTTCAGCTGGCACTCACAAGCTTCCCTCTGAACGAGGCGATGTTCCATTGACGAGACCTGTAAATGGATCAGGAACCAAGTGTTAGGAATCATACCTACACTAAAAAGTACCAAAAACAATTAATTTTGAACCATATTTCTACATCTCTGTGGTATTTCGGGAGTCTTTAAAAAAAAATGTTACAACTTTACGATATCAAGTCTTTAAAGGGAAGATACAACATTTTTTAATTTTTAATTTAATTTTATTTTATTTACTGTCAGTCACCCTAAACAAGGCCAATAGCCACTAAAGTGTAAGGGGTTACATATACGATATGTCATCCACCATTTAACCAGTTCGCATCGGAGGCCGTGTATACACGCAATGTTTTTTTGCACCACGGATCGGAGAGCGTCTATACACGCCAGAGGAAACTCCGGAATATTTGTATGCATGCTCGGTTGACGTGGCAACGAGCCGAGTGTACAGTGACATGCTCGGAAGACGTGGCCACGTGCTGTGGAAGCTTCCATTAATGTGTTTGTGTGGGGAAAAGAAACCCGCACAGGGGCCGAGACAAACTTTTTTATTCCCGACGCGAACTGGTTAAGCAAGATTACATTTGCTTTACATTTTAGTAATGGCCATTCATTTCAACCCTCTAGTTTCCAAGAAATATACCTTAAAACTAACATGTGAAAGTTTCATCTCATGTTTTTGAGAGAAAAAAAAACTGTAACATGTGTTTTTTGGTTTATGTTTTCCCATAAACTTTGCCATCTGTCAACATTTGTAAAACACTTCAGACAAAATAATTTTTCGGGATGACTGATACTCCTGACGATGGCTAGAGCACACTAGTTGTTAAGAACAAACCAAACGGCTCTTCTCGGAGCCATCGCTTCTTCCAAGAAGAGATTAATATATGGCAGGGCTTCAATTTATAGGGATAATTAATATAGGGCCAATATAGGGCTTCACAATAAAATTATAGGAAAAATATAGGAATTTTACAAATACAACAGCTGCACAACAACAGTGCTCATTTGATTTTTAACACCATTTTCCGTATGGGAAATCAAAAAAATATAGGAAATATAGGGACACTTGAAGCCCTGCCACTTGAAGCCCTATATTTATCCCTATAAATTGAAGCCCTGATATGGTGTATGTTTTGAACTTAACAATATAATTGATACTTGTACCAACTTTACACTAAGTACATGGAAGCTTTCAGATAATAATTTGTTAATCTGATCTGGTAAACCAATGTTGTACCTTCCTTTTAAGCTGAGGTCAAAGAATTTGTAATTCAAAAATAACGAAATGGTTGAATTGAAAAGTGAAAAATTTACTTGGTTTTAAGTGGATTATGGCATCAATCTTCCATTGAAATAATACTCTCTGATATGTTGTCATTTTTTAAGAAAAGTGAAATCAATTCCAGGTCAAATTGAGGAAAGCGTAACTATTTTCTAGTTAAGGACACAGGGTAGGTGGCTATTTCTTGGTTCAAAGAAAGTAAGTATACTGGTAGAATCAGTTTTGCCAACATGACTAATGTTGCACCTTCCCTTTAATGTATATATTGATTCAAAGAGAGTAAACATACTCACAGAAGCAGTTTAGACAACATTACCAATGTTGTACCTTCCCTTCAATGTATATCTTGATTCAAAGAGAGTAAGCACACTCATAGAAGCAGTTTTGCTAACATTACCAATGTTGTACCTTCCCTTCAATGTACAAGTATATCTTGATTCAAAGAGAGTAAGCACACTCATGGGAGCAGTTTTGCCAACATTACCAATGTTGTATCTTCCCTTCAATGTATATCTTGATTCAAAGAGAGTAAGCACACTCATAGAAGCAGTTTTGCCAACATTACCAATGTTGTACCTTCCCTTCAATGTATATCTTGATTCAAAGAGAGTAAGCACACTCATGGAAGCAGTTTAGACAACATTACCAATGTTGTATCTTCCCTTCAATGTATATCTTGATTCAAAGAGAGTAAGCACACTCATGGAAGCAGTTTAGACAACATTACCAATGTTGTATCTTCCCTTCAATGTATATCTTGATTCAAAGAGAGTAAGCACACTCATGGAAGCAGTTTAGACAACATTACCAATGTTGTATCTTCCCTTCAATGTATATCTTGATTCAAAGAGAGTAAGCATACTCATAGAAGCAGTTTTGCCAACATTACCAATGCTGTATCTTCCCTTCAATGTATATCTTGATTCAAAGAGAGTAAGCATACTCATAGAAGCAGTTTTGCCAACATCACCAATGTTGTACGTTCCCTTAGTTGTACGTTCCCTTTAATGTACATCTTGATTCAAAGAGAGTAAGTATACTCATAGAAGCAGTTTTGCCAACATTACCAATGTTGTACCTTCCCTTTAAGACCTATGTACACACAGGGGCATTTTTGACTGGTTTTTACTGTCATGTTGACCACCCTCAACAAGACAAGACAATGCAAGACAAAAACAGTCCACTCATTTTGACCTGTAAATGTACTTACTACACGCAAGGTTTGACAGTGTTCAACTTAAAAGTGCGTTAGATATACCTTGGCAAGTACATCAACATTTTGACTGATTTTCACAGGTTTTTTTTTAATACATGTATTTCATTTCAAGATGTTAAACCTACCACACACAGTTCTCATTTATTGTGGACTTTGTGATACACAAAGCCTGTCGTGTAATGTATCGTGAATGTTATACAGATCTACCCTCCCCCCCCCCCCCATCTCCATCCAATGTACCCAGGTTGTAATGTATCTGATGACGTGTATATTGTATCTGTCTTGTTATTCAACCTGTATAATAAACACAACCTATGCAACCAGACATTTAGTTTTTATAATGTTTCCTTTTTTTTCTTTCTTTTCTAAGCTCCAGTACAATGTTTTATGACTAAACAAATACACCACTGTTTCATTTTGATCCATTCTTATAATGATGTTTAAAGTTAGACATTCCATGACTTTTTGACCCTAGCTGAATATAGTTCAATCATGCTAGGATTTTTAATGTCAGGCCTCTCAAACAGCACGAGACATTATGACAGACCACTCAAGTCAAAAACGGTTTGTGGGAGTTTCAACTTTGCAAAGCCCAAAATACTTTTGGTAAAAGGTGTCTGGGTCAAGAAATAGTCTAGAAACTAATCTGCTAAAGTTTGGAATCAATATGTTTGCTTTGTTTAAAAAAAAAAAAAAATTTACAAATGAATTTACATATCAACAGAGGGCGGTGTTCTTTCCCATAACGCCCAATGCTTTTTTTTTTTTTTGGTTGGTACAAGTGAATAAGTACTCAAAGTTTGAAAATTACCAAAGGTTTATTGGGGCTCGTTTGTTGGCCTATTTTCACCAGTGATTCACCAGTGATAAAAAATTTATTTTTAATCTATATAATTTTATTTCCCCAAAAGAAAAAATATTACACATAAATATTCCACAAAAAAATTGTCCAAAAAGCATGGTTTAACAGTAATTAAAACCCTCCTGCTGTTTGACCATTTGAAACCATTCAAAATTTCCACTTACCAAAATGCCCATTGGTTTTGTACACACCTGGTGATACCATTTGAACAGTGTTGGTAGCAAGCTTAACTACCATTCATATCCATTCAAATGGTTTTGAATGGTTGTTACACTACACCTTGGTGTGTTTCCATAGCCGAATGGATTCAAATGGTGAATGTACTTCACAGTGGCTTATCATTCAAATGGTTTTAAATGGTGGATACATTACACCTTGGTGTGGTTTCACATAGCCGAAAAACAAAACCTGCATTATGTAGATAAAGTGGACTATCCATCATCTCAGTACCCTATGGAGTTTTAACACATGGTGGCCAGTGTACAAGTAATTGATCTACCACTTAAAAATGGCACTAGGGTCTTTAGGGTATAGCAGACCTGTCATTCAAAACCATTTACTCATGTCACTGGCATAGAGGGTCCATTAATTCACCACTTAGAAGTATCCAAACAAGGTTTTGTATTAGCTGACCTGCCATTCCAAACCATTTGGGAATCAATACTGTACAGTTATTTCACCATTCAAAACCACAAAAGCGAATGGTTTCAAATGGTGGGCCAACTTGTATGAAAAAGGCACCAGAAGTAGGAGGGTTAAGTGCCCAAATGAGACCAACCATAAGTTCATTACAGAACTTCATCAATGTAAAAATATGCCTCTGACCCATATTTTGAAATTTGTAATTTTGCTTTTCCACGTGGAAAATAAAAACTTTCAGATTTAAAAGAAAACTGCTGGAAATCACCGATAAAATGGTCAACAACACCGGCAATCTATCTTAAAGCCACTTCACAGTATTTGGTGATTACCGTTTTACATAAAACTTACTTGATGTATTAGTTGATGATGGTATTATACATTCCCCTAAAATATTTCCGTCTCGGGTGCTTAAATTGATAAAATAATCTCCAAAATTAATTTCTGTCATCCGAATGGTAGAAATTCGACTTTTGAATAATATACAAATAATGAATGTTTATGAGTGCAATGATGAGAATATTTTCATGGGTTGAAAGATGGAATGTTCCATTCAACGAGGTGAAGCCGAGTTGAATGGAACATTCCATCTTTCAACGACAGCACCCGAGACAGGCGGTTTGCTCGAATGGTTGTGTCTTGTCAAAAGAGGACGTTTTTTTACTGCTGTGTATATAATGCATGATGTGGTCTAGCGTGCAATAGATCAAATGGGATGGAACAAAAATGCACGGTGAATGGAACCAAAATGCACGGTTTATGACGTAGGCCATGTAATGGTTTGATTAACCCTAACCTTCCCAAATTTTTGCTATTTGATAGGCAAATTCTGGAAATTATAGTTTTCATTGACAATTTCCATTAATGAATGCCGCGTGACCTACAATCATCCAATCAAATGACAAGGATCTACTTGGGGGTTATATAAACAAACCTTAATGCATTTTCACTATTTTCTCATTTGCGACACATTCAAATAAGCTACAACTGTCACCGGTTGGCTTTTATACAACAATTGATTCTTATGAAATATGGATGCATTTACAGACATTTTACCAGAAGTGTTTGCTCGCTTGAAATCTTAGGCTCCATAATTTAGTCTGGTACCTGTGTTTTCAGCATGCCAATCATACCATCCATCTGCTGTACGGCAGTCTCCAGCTCAAGGATTCTCTGTTCCTGTAGCGTCAGGAACGTACGATCCTGGTCCAATATGACTGCTTCTATACATATGACCAAATAAACAAGGGTTAATTGCTTAACCTGATGATTACTTAACCTGAGGGTTATTGTACTTTAAAATAAAAACTTGTCCATGAGTTCAACTTGATACTACAAGGACAAGGGCTCAATTTCATAGCACTGCTTAATACTGGTAAGCAAATTTTTTTTCTAACTGCATTAGACAAAATCTGCTTGTAAGTTCACCACGGACTGGGATAATTTTGTTTAAATAACTCAATAAATAGATCAAATTTATGTTGCCTTTGAAGGGACAGTATCGTCACTCTGTTAGAGTTTTTAATGAATCAATTTGATCTGTGTACTTTTTTATTATTTATAACTTATCTTTGTTGTATAGGTACTTGGTTTGGAGCTTAAATCACTTTTTGACATGTAAATTTTCCATTTGTATTTTTTTTTAAGTGGACAATAAAAATAAAATATGAAATATGATCAGAGCAGACTGTAACAGGGCATGGAATCGGTGTCCTATAGTTTAAGATGAACACAGTGACTGAAAATTACTGGCTCATTCATGTTATGCAGCAGCAATGGTAACATGACCTTATCATGTGGGTATTATTTTCAGTCACTGAGTTCATCTAAAATTAGCACTCATGATGACATTTTCCCTTTAAGTGTTGTTTTAACACTAAAATGCCAAAAAATGGACCCCCCCCCCCCCCCACACCGGGCTTTTTCCCCTGTGCACCACATTGTTAAGGCTTCACACTACGCATTGACACCTTGGGCCTCAGATTTGGAACCCCCCCCCCTCCCCTCCCCTTTCCACAATTCCTGCGTCCACTCTTCATTTTCTATTAATCATAATTCTGGTTTCAACACACATTATCAGAACATGTGAAGAAAAATAAAGACCAACCCTGGCTAGCTGGCCATCACAGCTTGTGTGACTTTTAACCTGTTCGCGTCGGGAATAAAAAAGTTTTTCTGGGCCCCTGTGCGGGTTTATTTTTCCCACACACACCGTGAATGGAAGCTTCCACAGCGGGTGGCCACGTCTTCCATGCATGTCACCATACACGGGTGGCTCAACCGAGCATGCATACCAATATTCTGGAGTTTCCTTTGTTGTGTTTAGACACTCTCCGATCCACGGTGCAAAACAAATTTGCGTGTATACACGGCCTCCGACGCGAACTGGTTAAATTAAAAATGAACTGATGTACTGTCTACTAAATAAATAAATTTAAATGAAATGATGTGCGTGTATGTTAACAAATGTTGTTGCTAAATTATTGTAAAAGGTTAGTGAAGGAACAAAATGTGAAATCAATACATTAAGTATTAGTAAAACAAAGTGCAAACAAGAAGATGAAAACAAAACAGTAAAAATAACCAAATGAGGGAAAATTAAAAAATCTGGGCAATTGCAAATATTCTTATTATATTCTTTGTTAGTATTTTTAATAGCATTTTAGTAATTATCATAACCATGTCATCAATTTGTCAAACTTGGTTATTATATTCAACTGAAGTTAAGACAAATTTGATCAGATAAAAACAGCTGTCAATTAAATCAAAATATTCTTTCTGTTGGAGCCAACAGCTTCTTTAATAAGGAATGTAATTACCATAATATAATTAGTGCACTGAAGGTTTATACTGGCACAACAGAATAAAGGCAAGGTATATAATTTAATGTCAACAAACTTATTTAGTGAAAGATGATGACGGTGTCAATCTTCACTAAAATGAAATCTGTCAAGGATGCTGTCGTTTTAAAGAAAAGGCAAATAATTTCCAGTTCGATTTGTAGAAAGCGGACTCTTCCACATACAGATTCCACATTGGAATGAATTAACAAAAATCTGAATGCATTTTCATTATCTTCCCATCGACGACGCAATGTAATAAGCTGAAACTTTCACAGGTTGGTTCGTAGTCTTGGTTCAAGACTGTGTTTGTATGTTTTTGATAAACGGTCCATCGCCACAGGAGGGCGCTATCTCTACACGAACCGCTATAAGACACAAACCGCTATCAAAAACAGTCTTGGGAAAATGGCGGGAAACCACTACGCATGCGTCAATTTGATATGCTTGTGCGGCCCTCATTTTTTGTGCGCATGCTTATAAACAACCATTTAATTTGTTTCCCAAAAATGTGGGCCGTGCTAGCATATCAAACTGACGCATGCGTAGTGGTTTCCCGCCGTTTTCAGGGGGAGATTCAACAAGTTTCCCAAGACTGTGTTTGACAGCGGTACGTTCGTGTGTGATAGCAACCTCCTGCGGCGTGCAGCAATGGATCATGTATCAAACACATAACACACACAGTCTTGAACCAAGACTAGTTGCTTCGCAATGTATATCTTGATTCACAGAGAGGAAGCTTACTATTTATGTCAACAATACCAATGTTTTACATTCCCTTTAAACATTCAAGGCTAAAATCTGGTCAAGAAGACAAACAAAAGTACAGAGGGGATCAGTCACTACACAACCACACAGGAAGTGATAAGTGACCCTGATAGTGAAGGATGGAAACAGCCACAATTAGCCAACCGCAAAATACCTCAATGGGTTACCAACCACACTGTGGGAAAATGTTTCAAATACTTTCTGGAAAATGTTACCGTTGCACCAAAGTTCAGTCTGGTACATGTACTGTATGTCTGAACATGAATTGAGTAATACAGTACTTAGTTTTCAATTTTTGGTCCAGCAAAGGAATTCTTAAAGGAAAACCAACATTTTTATATAATTATCACGTAAAATAATAAGTGCACACATATCCACTTTAAATTTAATTTTAAGTGTTTTTATTTTACATTACTTATTTTATTTTATTATTATTATTATTATTTTTTTGGGGGGGGGGGGAAATCTGAAAGAGTGAATGAAATTTTGAATCTACACAATTCAGTTTTAGACAGGGGTTTGATTGGGCAGCTTTGAAAAATCCAAGTAAATTTTGCTAGGGGTATTGGGGGCCGCTGTTGTGAATAGCGCTGGGGGTGAAATCTATAGTTCTGAGCATTTGCTTTGCTTTCCTTTATTGCTTAAATCTTTGAAATCCGGAGGATCACAGCATTGCGATTTGTAAAACTTGTAGCTTTGCATGGTGAAGAGGATAAGTAAAGACTAATTGCGGTGACACCATGTGAAAATCTCAATTGAGTAGTAATTAGTTCTGAAAAGAAAAAAAATCTGGAAAAAAGCACACCCCTGTTTAGAATAATGTTTCATTTTCATGTAAAGGGAAGGTATAACATTGGTAAGTTCGTTCTAACATGGACTTTAGGAAAGAGTTCTCTGTCAGATAAAACTTATCAGCAATAATTTCACTTTTCTTAAGAACGACAGCATCTAATAATTTCTCAGACAGAGGGAAACCATAATCAGCTTCACACAATGTAAATATTCAAATTCAATCGTTTTGGTTATTACCACTATTATCATGTTTCATTACCAATTTATCTAAAAAATGTAGGGTATTGCTTTTACCGACAGGATAGTATGCCCAGTCTTTGTGAAATACTGGTCAAATTATATATCTGTCACAAAAAAGGTCTTCTTCAAGTCTAGGACCAAGGAGCCATCCAGCTGTGGTGGCATGCGTCAACACATGGCACTCGTTAACCTCTCGGCAAGGCACCAGCTGCGAGGCTGTCACGCCTAATTACAACAGCAAATGCCTGCCTTGACAGCTAGCAATGACAGGATGGGGAAACAGATAACAAGGCTGTGTACTGTACATGTACTTACAAGAGCAGCTTACTTCATTGAAAGTTTGTTTTTGTTAGTTTAGGCGTTAAGGGGTCAACTTTTTTTTTTTTTTTTGGGGGGGGGGGGGGCAGGTCAGACCTGTGTATAATTTCTTTTTAGATGGTAAAATATATTTTGAAATAAATAAATAGCACTTGTCACGAAATACATCACTGCCATTGCAATGACGTAATGTTGGAGAAAGTGTGCAAATACATTGGTACCCGCACAAAATCCCCTACGTAAATTTCACGTGCACACTGGTTCAACAATCCCAGTTTGACTCCTGGTAAAAATGTTCTGATAAATAGTTTTGATTTAAAGACCGTGGATCCTTCCCCTGAAACCTGTGTGCTGTGGGCACCCGTCCTCTATAGACAGGTTGGGCGGCAGATAATACCGATTACACACAAACCTGGAGCAGTTTGAGCTGCCCTGACTTCCGACAAGCTTTCCCTTTTCAAGTCTTCGAGGGCTGCCCTGGCCAGATCGGCCGGTGCCTCCCTGGCGCCGATCACCGAGGGCGATTCCATCGGAGCTTCGTCGCCGAGTATGTCAACGACCACTTTCCTTGTCGCTTCAGAGGTAGTGCTGGTGGGTGTGTTAACAGGGCGGTCACCTGATGTACTATTAGTGTGTGTGGTGCTGGGTGCATGTACGGTTGTGTCACCGTGTGTGTCACTCTGTGTGTCACTGGGTGCAATACTTGATACATTATTTGGTGCTTCTAGTCAATAAAACAGACGCACACCAATAAGTTATTAAAACCATCACTCCCATATCAACAAACAAAAGGACATGAATAAGTTTACAATTATAAGGTTAGTTACAGTGTACGTTTAAACAGATATTTTAAAAACATGATTCTTACAGGGGTATGCAACGTCTGCTCAGAGCAGTAAGGACTTATACATACTTGATGACAATTTTAATTGTTTAATGACAAAAGGTCTTATAAGATTAATCAAGTGTAATTACCTAATTATGTACAAGATAATGGGTCTTGAATGCTAAATATAAATTGTGAGTACTCCCGTTGTTAAATAAAACATAAATTCAAATAATTAAGTTTTCTTAACATAATGGAACTGCACGTACATTGTAATTTATAGGTCTTATAAGTCCTTTCTACTCACACATTGCATGTATAGATTTTATAAGTCCTTTCTGCTCTCTGACCCGACCGCATGTCGACAACATTGTTGCCCAGGGATTTTTGTATAGTTTTAAAGGGGCAGTATTGTCACGATCAACAGGACATGGAATCGGACGGTGATTGTTTTAGACTAACTCAGTGACTGAAAATAATTTCCCACAAGATAAGGTCATATTACTGTTGCTGCTGCACAAAGGAGCCAGAAATTTGCAACCACTGTGCTCATCTTAAACTTGGACATCGATTCCATGCCCTGTTGAAAGTCTGCTCTGATCGTGACGATAGTGCCCCTTTACCAATCAAAAACATTTTATGGACAGAATTTACAGTTTGATAGGCATCGGACCTTTTTGGATGTGACCCTTATTTTTATTCCAATAGACATGTGTATTGGAAAAACCAAAATGGCCGCTCATGAATGCAAACATTGTTATGACTTTGGTCAAAGCATTCAGGAAATTAATGGATTTCCTGTAGGGGAACAATAATATAAAGTGCACCTGGAAGTGGTAAAACCTTGAGTTAGTAATCATTACTGCCTCATTAGGACAGTTAGAGTTATGTATAAGTAAGACTAACTGCGGTGACACCACGTGGAATCTCAATTGAGTAGTAATTAGTTCTGAAAAGAACTGGAGGTACAACTCGACGTTTCGATCAGTATGCTCTGATCGTCCTCAGGAGAAAGGAGAAAGGAGAGTTATGTATGCTTTTTTCCCCCCTTCTCTCCAAATTGATTAATCAATGACACGTCCTCTTATACGCACAGGAAAGCCAACTGATGTCTCTGTTAAAATATTTTATGTTATAATTCCCGTTTGGGTTATTTTGTACCGATTCTGTCACATTCTGAATATTAAATTTAAATTAAAATTCCGACATGTATAATCATCAAAATATTTGATCACAATATTAGCCCAGCAGCTCAGAAGCCAAAGAGCTGGCAAATCATGCATTTATTGGTCAAAGCATGAAAGATCTCACACTGATTAAATTCGACACAAAGAACATTTTCAGCTATGAACCCATCTTGGATCTAAACCCTTTGTAGGGGGGGGGGGGGGGGGGGGCCCATGTTTTGTTGACCCTTGATCCAACATTTGTAATTTTTTTGAGCAGGTGGCCATTATTCATGTCTAGAATGCCGTTCTACGTCTTTACTGGAGGAAGGAGCCCTTCCTATAATCAATTACGGTACGGGCAGCGCTAGACGTCAGGCTAGACAGGCTATGACAAAGTCGCACTGCCCCGCTTGCTCACACTGAAATCCAAATATTGTCTTCCTTTTGGCGGACAGCTGGACACATTTTCAATTCGGTGTTTGTTATTTTTATGAGGTTTTTCATGAATTATTTCCCCGATGTCTTTCCTGTTCTGTACACACATGTATGCAGAAAAAAAGGATGCACCTTTTTTTGGCATGAAATGCGACAAACTGTGCACTTCTTTTAACACAATGATCCATAGAAAGCAATATCTGTGAAAAGTACTTATGTGGGGGAGGGGGAAGGGGGGAGGTCTCCATTAGATGTACTCTCCACATGTATGTTCTTAGGATTTGTTTCCATGGTGGAAGTATAATCTAAGGAAGCTAAAGATTTCCTGGTAGTAGACCATATAAATTCTCTACTGAGTTTGATCAATTTCTCCTAAAGATGATCAGAGCGTACATGAACTGATCAAAACACTGAGTTGCCAACCACCAGCTCTTCTCAGAACTGCAACTGATAAGAGAATTGACGTGGTGCCGCACCCAAGCCTGGAATTTTGTTCTTGAAGGGGCAGGTCATGATGGTCATGCCCTGGTTTTGGCCTTGGTACTTTTAACAAATGTGGAGTGCCATGGTCGAGCGGTTTAGTGCATCAGATTTATGTTCTGATGGCCGAGTCGTCAGAACGTGGGTTCGAAATCCCAACCTCGACCATGGTACTTGTGTCCTTGAGCAAGACACTTTACCATAATTGCTTCTCTCCACCCAGGGGTAAATGGGTACCTGTGAGGGCAGAGTTGGTTGTTGTGTTTGATTAGCCCTATATGCACTGTAATGGCAGCAATTGAGCTGTATACTCCCCAGGGAGCTGAGATGGTTTCAGGAATGATTTATGAGCCTGATGAGAAGGGGTAATAATATAATGCGCCTTGAGCACCAGTTTGGTGGATACGTGCACTATATAAGTCCACGTTATTATTATTATTATTAAATGTTCTCTTGGTGAAAGTGCACTTTACTCAGGAAAAGTGGCCTTATCCTTACAAGAATGGAAATCCAGCCCTTGATGAACAGTTAAAGCTAAGTGGTTATGGGGCCATTTCAAAGGGGGCACAAAGGCCAAGATCAGGGTAATGGAGACAGTGTCCTCTGTACAACCCCAAACTTTCTCTGTAGACTCTATGTTGATAAATTAGGGCAGTCCTTACCCTAAGGCCATATACCCCCAAAAAAGTCTCCAGTTTCTGGTCTCCGTGCACTTCGCTTCAGACCCGCGCATTGGCTTTTTTATTTATTTATTTATTTTTTGCTGTGAAACAATGTCCAATTGCAGCCAAAATTACTGGATCGATTGGAAATCTGCACATAGGGGTATGAATGTTTGCCTGATTTGTGAGGTCTCTCTTAGCCACCATACTTTGTGCATGGGAAATTTGGTCTGGTTAAAAACCAAAACGCGTATACATGTATCATGTATTTCACTAGTAGGCAAAAAAAAAGATTACCAAAAAAAAAAAAAAACATGTCACAGCACTGATTTTGAAGCTGACCTATGACCAGACTTTTTTTTTTGCCTAAGATATATTAGGTTCAAAGTTGCACAGGATATACAATCATGGGGAACGAAAGGAATTTAGTGCAAAGTGCACGGAACTGTTACAGTTAGTCTGCCATCTGATGTCATAGCTTGACACACCTAATGTGTCATCCATCAGTACACATGTATACTGAACATGTACACAACAAGGCAACCAAATTGGAGGGAATTTGGAGTGACCTACCTACATGTCTGCCTCTGACCCCGCTGAGTAAATTTATATACATCATATTGCCAGGACAAGTGTCACATGAAGCAAAACTTTCAATATTAGTGGAATGGGGTCATGCCTATGTTCCCTCAGCCCTATGTTCCCTCAGCCCTATGTTCCCTCAATGCCTAACATTTTTTTAAATCCAAATTAGGCCCTATGTTCCCTCAACCCTATGTTCCCTCAACCCTATGTTCCTCATCCCAAAATAGACCCTATGGTCTATTTTGGGATGAGGGAACATAGGGCAGAAGGGCTATAAGTCTATTTTGGGATGAGGGAACATAGGGCTGAGGGAACATAGGGCTGAGGGAACATAAGGCTGAGGGAACATAAGGCTGAGGGAACTTGAGTACGGTCCCAGTGGAATGTCTCATTCAAAAGTCGATGACTTTCAAGTTTTGAATTCAAAAGTTGGGATTCCTGTTTGTTGTATTATGAGGACAATCGAAAATGGAGAAAATTTTCGCGCAACAATTGTTGTCCTCACGGGGTCCATGCTAAGCCCCTTAACACACTGCATCCATGTTTGTCTGGTTTCCAGGCTTCTTAAGTATGAAATAAAACAGTTTGAAAGGCACCAGTCTATGTTAACATGAGGCTCGTTTTGGTCCCTATACGTAGACTTGTAAAACCAACATGGCTGTTCAAAGTTAACATTCCAACTACAATGCATGTGAATGGGTGTCACAAAATCTTTGTAAATTTGATCAATCTTTGTGAGTTTGATATTTTTTGGTTTACAAGTTCGTCTTCCATACCTGCTGCAGTAGGACATGTCCATGGCATCTCTGTCAGTTCAGAGGGGTACAGCCAAAAATCTTGTAACCAGCCCTGAATAAAAAAGTTTATAAACAAAACAAACAAAATTACAACCAAAACAGCTTCTTTCTTCTTTGTCAATATTTCAAGTGCCCCACATCTTCAGCTCAGTAAAAACAAGAGTGCTGAAATACTTACGAAATCTGGAAAACTTATTATAAGAATCCTTGTCAAACATGAATGTTTTCTTAAAAGATATAAAACTGTAATTGTTACTAGCCTAATTGTTACCGTGTAAAGGGAAGGTACAGTACTGATATTTGGTGTTGTTCCTTCATTTCAGCCCTCTAGTTTTCAATATCATTTAACTAACTGGTAAAATATCATCACCATTTTTGAGAAAACAATAAAAAATATCTGGTTCTTCTTTTTTTTCCAAAAAGTTTTCATCTGGCAACTTTTTGAAAAATTTGGCATAACAATTCCTGTGAGATAAAAGTGCTTTTAAACAAATCTGAAAATTGACAGTTCAATGAAAAACACCAGTAAAATACAGCATAAAACTTATTAGAAAGTATATGTGTACATTCCTATGACTACAAGTTCACGGTTATTTTTCAATGGCAGGTGTTTTTTTCTTAGGCTATAACAGTGTTCTATCAAGTTCGTCTTTGTTTATTTTCTTAGCTAGGTTTTGATTTTCAGGTCATGCTGGTTGGTCTCCCATGGGCGCATGGAGGGTCAATTGATTTGGGGTGGTCTCTCAAGGGGAATAAAACCTCTCGGCTGTCTGCAATATCAATAAAATATTGATAAAGCTCTTGGATAAAAACTCATACTTTTGACTTTTGTGGATAATTTGCGCCATAACTATTTTACCACAAACATTTTGTTTCATGTTTTTATATGTTTGATAATTTTATTTCCCTCTGGGAAGTATAGAATTTTTAATTCAAGAATGATCAAATGGTCAAATTTAGTGTGAAAATTACTAAGTATACATATTTTATCTGAGGTTCTGTCATTTTTAAGAAAAATTTTTTAAATTCTAGTTCAAATTTAGGAATGAGTACTCTTTTCTAAATGCCAGAATAGAGTGAACACAAGAAATCTGAATGTATTTTCATATGTTAGTTGTTTAATGTGTACCTTGATTCAAAGACTTAACGAGACAATATTGTCACCATCATATCAGACTTTCAATAGGGCATGGAATTGGTGTCCTAGTTTCTTAAGATGAACACAATGACTGAAAATTACTGGCTCATTTATGCAGCAGCAACGATAATAATTATGACCTTATCATGCGGGGGTATTATTTTCAGGCACTGAGTTCATTGAAAACAAGCACTGCGATTCCATGCCCTGTTGATTGTGACGATATTTTCTCTTTAAGCATACTCTTAGAAGCAGTCTTGCTTGTTCCTTTCCTTTCAAGTTTACTTTATGTTTCTAAATATAAAGTCAACAGTCAAAAAAAAAAATACTAAAAAAAAATACCCCACCAGAATTAAAATACAAAGTACTTACGCTGAATTTATTCTTTCCCTTTACGCCTTGTACAACAAAGATACGTGGTTCCTCCGGTAGACTCAAATCAAAAGCGCCCTCATGCAGGGTCACGTCTCTCACCCTTCCGCATCCCTCGTGAATCCTCATCATTGTTCCAGACAGGACGATTCCCACCTGTGTCCATTCCTGCAAGTCCGTCTCGACAAACGGAGATGTGGTCAGGACCTCCCGCAGAGACTTCCAACCGACGGCACGGTACTTCAGTCGCATCAGGCCCGTTCTCAAGTTCGTACTGATCATGAGCAGGGGGCTGTTGTCCCCGGTCGTCACAGTTAAGAGCGTGCCAGCGCTCTTGTAAACCTGTTTTGCCACGATAGTTAGACTGAGTTTGCCGTTAAGATGGCCCTGCAGTTCTTGCACTGCTGTCCTGGGTAACGTTAGCGTCGGCACAGAGGGACGGACCCTGAATGAAGTTGTCCCGGGTTGTGATCCCGATTCTTCTGAAACCCCCTTGATCACCTCACCATTTTTAAAAACCTGCAGCATGTCTGAGATGACAAAATAATAATAATAATAATGATGTGGACTTACATAGCGCACGTATCCACCAAACTGGTGCTCAAGGCGCATTACATTATTACCCCTGCTCATCAGGCTCATAAATCATTCCTGAAACCATCTCAGCTCCCTGGGGAGTATACAGCTCAATTGCTACCATTTCAGCGCATATGGGCTAATCAAACACAACAACCAACTCTGCCCTCACAGGTACTCATTTACCCCTGGGTGGAGAGAAGCAATTATGGTAAAGTGTCTTACTCAAGGACACAAGCACCCCAGTCGCGGCTGGGATTCGAACCCACATTCTGACGACTCAGCCATCAGAACACAAATCCGATGCACTAAACCGCTCGACCATGGCACTCCACAAAAGGGTAAACATTAAACCTTTTTGTTTTCCTTTATTTTGGGGGGGGGGGTGGTAGAAGGATGCTGAAAAGGAGGCAGTCATTGCTTGACTGACAAGATTGACCAGGTGTAATTTTTTTTTAAATCTTACAAAGAATATTCTACATGTACATATGTTCTCTTGGTTTATTTTTTTTTACTGGGTCAAAAATAAGCTAGTTGTGTTTCTGATTTCATTAGTAAAATACTTTCAAATGTTATGGCAAAAATAATTTATGACTTGAAAGCATTGTTTTTACAGTTTTGAGGTGGCCTTTTTTTGACAAACAATGAATTAAAAAAGTTATGCCATCGATTTTGTTATTCACTTTATATTTATAAATTGCCATGGTAAATTATTTGAACACACTATCAACTTTCGATCCATGTCAAAAAATCTACAAAGGGTCCAATCCGTGTAAGTTTCACTACAGGTCAACAACGCATCGCCTCTTGCTACGCATGTGAACCAAGCTTTGCGCTATACACGTGTAATATGGGTCAGAATTCTGTAAGTCAAGAGCTGTCAACCTACATGTACATGTAGCTCCTGAGTATGGTTGAATTTGACATGGATTGAGCGTTCGTGTCAACGCAGTATTGGACCCACGTTGGACCATACAGAGATGTTTTATTAACAGAGAAATACGTAGTTGCAAACTGCTTACCAACCATAAGGACCTGCAGTATAAAAAGCAAAATAGTAGTTATTGGCCTTACATTTCGACCCCAGCAGGTACGTTCTTTGAGAAAGTTCAAGCCAATAACTGTTATTTTGAGAAAGAACCTGCTATAGGTTCAAAACATAAGGCCAATAACTACATGTACATACTATTTTACAGAGATGTTTTGTGTGAAAAAAAGAACAAGCAAAATTGTTGATTTAACTTTTTTTAAATGATGGTAAAAAAAACTTGGGGATTCAAGTTTATAACCTGGGAGAATACATGACTGATAGGACACTGACATACATGTACATGTATGAATGCATAATTTATATGTTCAAAGGGCCTAACAGCTGTTGCATTTCCTGTGGGAGGTCAAGCATGACAACCCCTGCGGGCTGTTCAATCTCCAGATCAATAGAATGTTTTGTTAAAGGGCACTTGTGTGTGACTTGACACTAAACACATACAGGGTTTTTAATCTTGTTGATCTGTTGTTAACCTTTTGTTGGCCTCTTGTATGGTAACCCCATGGGAGTTCTATTTTTTCCTCCATGGATATATACAAGACTTTACTGCTGTATACATGCTGAATGACACTGAAAATGTTATTGTACTTTTTGATACAAAGGTAGAGTAAGGTAAACATTAACCAGTTCAATGGTGAAAGTGGAAAAAAATTGCAAGATAAAATCACAGTCATTGCAGGATTTTATAAGATAGTTGATAAGATTTGAACTGTCAATCAACGGCAGGCTTTAAGATTTGATTATAAAGCCTACTTCTGCTGAACAGATTTTCGAAATGCGCATTTTAAGAGATGACCTGATGAAAAGAGAACATTTCAACTACATAACCCTCCTACTGATAGACCATTTGAAACCATTCAAAATTTCCACTTACCAAAATGCCCATTGGTTTTGTACACACATGGTGATACCATTTGAACAGTGTTGGTAGCAAGCTTTACTACCATTCAAATCCATTCAAATGCATAGAGGGTCCATTGATTCACCACTTAGAAGTATCCAAACAAGGTTTTGTATTAGCTATACTACCATTTGGAAAGATCCAAACAAGGTTTTGTATTAGCTGACCTACCATTCAAAACCATCTAGGGGAATCAATACTGTACAGTTATTTCACCATTCAAAACCACAAAAGCGAATGGTTTCAAATGGTGGATCAACTTGTATGAAAAAGGTACCAGAAGTAGGAGGGATAATGTGCAAGCATTGGCCCTTATTTAAGCTTTGATTGTCTATATAATGCTGAGAGAAAATAATAAATTTAGTGGTTATAAAATGCCAATTGGGACAGCAATTATCATCAATCGTGATCGAGTTTTAGTTTTGGATTCTATTATCAAACTAACATCAATGCAGAATAGTTTGGATGTCCGATTTGATGTGTTTGTGAAGAAGCATCTGGACAACCCTTGTCACTTGATTTCATAACTGATCAATTAACCCTCCTACACATGGAGGCCACTCCTGATCCACAAAATCCTGTTCTTGAGCAACCTTCAGTACATGTACAAGCCTGCTGTCCTTTTCAAGTAATCTTACAAAATCAACTGTGTGTCACCCAAGGCCACTGTAAATGTTTGAACGTATTATTAGTATGGCCTGCAATGTATTGATGGGAGACCACCTTACCTGCAATCTCACAGGTCTGACAGTGCACAGAAGGGTAACCATAGGAGGCCACTGGCAATAGCTAATGGCTTGCAGTGGCCTGAATGGGTTGTTTCAAAAATTGCACTGATTGTCTTAAGGGACAATATCGTCACGATCAACAGGACATGGAACCGGAATGCTAGTTTTAGATAAACTCATTGACTGAAATTAATACCAGTTTACCCCACATGATAAGGTCATATTACCCTTGCTGCAACAAATGAACCAGTAATTTTCAGTCACTGTGTTCATCTTAAACTAGGACACTGATTCCATGCCCTGTTAAGAGACTGCTCTGATCATAATGATACTGCCCCTTTAATCACATTTCTAGTCAATCCCCACATAATGTTTTCTGGACAACACAATAGATGAACATGTAAAACTTGTAGCTTTGCAGGTGAAGAGGATAAGTAAGACTAATTGCGGTGACACCATGTGAAATTCTCTATTGAGTAGTAATTAGATCTGAAAAGAACTGGAGGTTACAACTCGACGTTTCGATCAGTGTGTTCTGATCATTCTCCTGAGGACAATCAGAGCATACTGATCGAAACGTCGAGTTGTAACCTCCAGTTCTTTTCAGATCTAATTACTACTCAATAGAGAATTTCACATGGTGTCAGCACAATTAGTCTTACAATAGATGAAATAAACTGAAAGTTTCATAGGTTGGTTTCTGTACAGTTTTCTTCGTGTACACGTATGTCTTAATATGGATTCATTTACAAACATTGTACATGTACCTGTCACTGGTCAGTTTTAACAGAGGACATGCAAAACAAAATGTCAAGAATGTAGAATTGCATGTGGAAACAGGTCCAACATCGACCTTCAATGGCTTATTTCAATGGGTGTACAAAATCATGGAATTTCACTACTTATTCACCATCACTGATTGCTCTTAATTGAGGGATAATGGTTTAAAACAGGCCACATGTTTCAACAGTTATGGTCATGGATTAATTGGTAACCTTTGAAAAATATGTTCGCTTTTCTTGATAATAGAGCAATTATTTTATAGGTCGGTGAAATTCTTGCGTCAGGTGATAAACAATTGATTTAATTTTGGCCTACACCGCCGTGTGTATAGCACTGCACACCCGACGCAAGAATTTCACCAACCTATATATATTGCGGAGCCCTCTGTTATATAGGATTCTAGCCGGCCAATCGTCATCAGGCAAGGTCGGTGGTCGAGAGGTTAAGACGTCTGCACTAGTAAGCAGGAGGTCGTGGGTTCGAATCCCGCCCTAGTCACCCGTGAAGTAAGCACCGAGTATGCAGTGCTATACACACATCGTTGTCGGTGTAGGGCAAAATTAAATCAAGAGCAATTATTTTGCAAACCACAATTGCCAAGCCGCCTGGACTGACCCTCTGGGGACCCGAGCTGACCAGTGGGAGGCTCGGGTCATTTGTCCAGGAATGGTCCAGCAGGAATTACAGACCGAGGAGGTGTTCAGTTTAACATAAACTTGGTCTTACTGAATGCGTAAGTTCTGGTCTATCACTCACAGAGCAAATGGTATACTATGTATTACAAGGAATATCACTGATGCAAAGTTGTACATAAAAAAAGTTCAAACAAATAAACAAATTCTCCCATTAAGTGCAAACTCTGACCAAAATAAAAAATACTGAAATTGCATTTACTCAGGGCACTCACGCACCAAGGAAAAACAAAAGTCAATAGTTTTACATTTCATAAGTATTTTTAAAGTTTTAATTCTAAGCATTGGCACAGCCAATTGGTGGGAGTGGGAGGGGGGGGAGGGGGGGGGGGCGGCACGGCTTCCCCCTACTTGTTGGCAAAAAAGTGTCTGTCGGTAAATTCACAACTATGTTGGTATTTCTGATTGACATAATTTGTCAGTTCATTTGAGTTTTGTGTTGGTAAATTTATCCAGAATACTCACCTATTCTGAAGTTTTTATCATTGGATAGTACACTCTGTGTTAATAACACTGTTGAAACCAGCATGGAGACAGCCAGGCCAAATAGCAATCCATGGTCAGGGGCCATCTTGACCAATCACAATATTCTCTCCTTCCCTCGATTTCAAACGACGATTTTGTTGGTTGGAAGAGGCTCCAGATGTCCTTCTAAGTTTTGACGTATATTATTCCTGGCGATTCATATTTTCGTCCAGATATGGAGAAATGGCTTATGACTATTCCAGGAGATTCCAATTTTTTCTGATGGGCTGAAGAAGAAGAAAAGGGGGGGAAAAAACATTGATAAGTTTTCTGAACCCTTTTTAAAAACAAACAAAAGGATTGCATTTAACCTGACCTTTTTACTTTTTGACAAATTTGTAAAAAAAATTGGTTTAAACTTTAAAATTTTAAACAATTTGAGCAACAGCCAGCCACATGGGTGTCACAAATTAAAACAAAAAAATCATGATACACACGTATATAAATATTTTTTAATCAACCGTAATACTGAATTATTTTAAACGCACAATAAAAACTACTGGAATCAAGATAACATGTTAGTAGGGCTGTGCCGGGTATCCGGGTATCCGGGTATCCGGATACCCGACTGAAACGGTCATTACCCGGTTCCATTTTTTGGTTCCAATTACCCGTAAACGACTTTTTAAAATTCGAAGTTAACATCTGAGCGGTGTGAACAGAAATCTGTGACTCTGTGACAATGTACACTGTTACAGACAATTATCTTTAAATTCAAGAGATTACACTCCAATAAAGAAAAGATTTATAAAAGTCAATTTGTTACCATTTACAGTACATGTATTTGTACACCACCAGAAGCATGTTTTCAACAAAAATAAAAACGGGTATCCGGGTATCCGAAGTTTCCTAATGTCGGGTATCCGGTTCCAAAAATATCCGAAAACGCACAGCCCTACATGTTAGACACGTTTGCTAAAATATGAGGATATTTATAACACTGAAACAAAATGGTTGTCTGCTGATTTTTTTTGGGGGGGGGGGGGGGGCATTTGTCATTGTTTTGTGGGTACATGATTTGTTTGAAAATACTGAATGATGAAATTTTCCAAGCGGGGAATAAATTCTATGCAGGCTCCGACGAGAAACTAATAATCAACATTCATATTGGTCATTATTACACTCACTCTTGTCTGATTATTGTTAAAATCATCTGAAATTTTGACAAAGAGTTTTGCCTTTTAAAGAGATTTCTTCACCCTTTTTTATGAAACAATACTCCATCCCCTACATGTATCTTGATGAGGAAAAAAAAGGGATTTCTTTTGTTGTACAGTATTCTCTTAATAAGTTTTTGGGTGAGCAGTGATTTGGTGAGCTTAAAAGGTTTTTTGTATCTTTTGTTCAGCTAACTGAATGGAATGAAGTTTGTCTACTTTGATTGAACTAAATGAAAGACCCTTTCTCAATGTGTCTCCAAGATTCCTGATTATTTATACATAGAGCGTTGCATGGGAAGTTGCACAGACTAAACAGGACAACGATGTCATCACCACAACAACAGAGCCACTGGCCACAGAGATACGCATCATTTCAAATGGTTTGTAAAAATAAACCACAGACACACACAAGGACCCTGGCATCTCACCACATCCATATTGTCTCAGTACCCTGACCATTAAAAAGAAAAATATATATTTTGCAAGGAATTGGATCAGTCTACTTTCTAACAGAAGTGAAATAAATTCCAGTTTAAATTTAGGAAAGAGCGCTAGACTCTAGAATGAATAGGCCTACAAAAAAATCTTAAATGCAACCCTAACCCCCTAGGCATTTTCACTAGCATGCTACCTCAACCCATGGAGGGAGATTCTACCTCCATGCTCAACCTAACAAACTCCAACACCATATAGTAACCCACCATAGCCTGCAGTACTCAACCCACCAAACTCAAACAGTACTCCTACAGGAACAGTACTCAACCCATCATACTCCAACAGGCTCTATGCTGTTGGATTTTGATTGAGTGGGTTACACATGGCCCAAAGTAAAGTTTGAACATTGGAGTCACACAGTACTCAACCCATCATAATCCAACAGCAATAGCTAAGTTCACAGTACTCAATCAATCAAAATCCAACAAAACCTTCTGTTGGATTCTGATGGGTCTGGGGTGGTTAGGGTTAACGACACAATGAAATAAGCTGAAACTTTCACAGGTTGGTTATTTACTATATTACAGTACACCTTTATAACTCAGGCAAACAGAAGCTGTTTTGTCAACATTACCAATGTTTGTCTGTCCATTATTGTTTGTCCTGTCCATGTCCCTGTCCCATTGTTTGTGTAATTATTTGTTCCTGTCTATTGTAAGCCTCAATAAAACATACATGTACATGTTGTATTTAATTTTGGTATTTTTCGAAGACTATCTACAAGCATCCAGCTTACAGTCAGATTTTGCCTCCTTGCGTAACATTTCCTTTTCATTTAAGTACATTGTTTGTTATGATGAAATCAGTTTCCATCGAGAATGGGCTTATCCAACCAGCAAACAGAGCAAAGAAAATAAAAGGCTTGCGGTGTTACAACAAACTGAAACGCTATCAATACTCCACCATGCAAAGCCTTCATTGTAATTTTAAAAATTGTGTTAAAGCAGCAGCTGACTATTCAACCCCCCCCCCCCCCCCACCCCACCCAGCCACCTCCCCCAGTAGTACACAGACTAGTAAAAATTACAAAGACTACACTGAATCCTAGGCCGTGTCTGAAATGACGGCTTTGGCTATCGACTATGGATAGATCACTGTTTCTTCCTATTAACTTATTAATTTTCATATTATTCCACTGAGCCATACATTTCATCATTTTCATTGCGAAATTTAAAGAAATATTCTCTCATAAACTAGGAATTATCGACATGAAATGTCTCTCTCTTTGTCCTACTGACAATTGTAGACCAATGCTCAGAACCTTATAATTTAAAGTACTTTACAAACATGTTGTCTAGTGAAAACTTACTGGTCTGGCTGGCTAGTGAAAAAGAAAAAACAGTTTAAGGGTAACCCTTGAGTAATTGGTATCAAAAGAAATTATTTAGTTTGCATAATTTGAGGTGGTTTTAAAGTATTAAAATCATAATTATATATTTTAACAATTATGTTCAAGTATGGATAGTGTTTCTATTATGGGGGGGGGGGGGTGAGAGTAATGGCGACCTTCTTTGTCACCAGATCGCCAGACAGCAGTCTGGGAATGGTGGATCCGTTAGTCAACCACCAACTTCCTGTTTTTGGCAATAAAAATGTTTAATCTGACACAATTATAAAGGAAGTAGGGAGAATCTTTGAACTAGGATCACCTAAACATGGAAGGTACAACATCAGGTACCTATCAGATTAATAAACAAATTAAAACAATTATTACCTAAAAACTTGTTTCATTCTGAGAAATTATTCCATTTGAAGTGAAAAAACGAAATTATGTCAAATTTTCAAAATTGTTTATTTATTGGGTTTTTGTTCGAAAATGTGAGCACCTTTTGTGACAGAACTTTCACACGTTAGATTTATGATAAATGTCTTTTAAACATGATGAGGGTTGAAATAAACTTATGTTCCAAATACCTATGTTTTGTTTCTTTTTTTTTAAATAGTTTTTTCCAATGTGTTTAAAGTTAACATTTATTATTATTTTATAATCAAATAAACCACACAAGAAAATGACTAGGTACAAAAATCAAGTTTTAGAGTAAACTAAGACAAATTTACTTGGGCAGGATTTGAACCTCAGCCCTCTGGGTTAATGTGCCGGCGATCTACAATGTGCCCCCCCCCCCCCACACACACCCTGATCTGCTATTTCGCTCTTTAAAAACTCCGATTCAAGATTTTAAAAAAAAAGATTCACAATTTCAAATGTCAAAACAACAGGCTCTTTTTTTACACATTATAAACTCGCACAGCATCGCCCCCAAAAAAAATAAAAATAAAAATAAATAAAAAATAAAAAATACGCGAGCACCGCTTTGGCCAGCGGCACAGTCTCATCCCGTTGTGGGTCAACGAACACAAATTCCCGGCGAGTCACCAGGAGTCTGTTCTGCCCAGCTGCCGGAGAATTAACTTGCATAAAAATTCGATTGCTGATTTAAGAAGACGTATTTATTGTCAGTTAAAAATAAGATTCAAATGTTAACTCACCCTTCTTACTGTCAAACAGGTTTCATCTAGCCGTTCCCATCGCCTGTAAACGCGATTATAATGATCGATGGAGGGAAGACCGAAGGAAAACAACGTGCCCCGCTCGAGCTAGCTCAACTGGAAGACGCGTCTACGTCTAAAATAAGTTAGTTCCAGCTAGACTAGACTCGTCTCAGTCGGCAAACACCTGTGGAGGAGTTAGCCAACCCTAAAGAGAAGTTCGTTTAACCGGTGGAGGGCGCTATGACGGATGAACCGAAGTTGGAAAACCGTGATTGGATTTATTGTGTACATACAGTCTTTAATTAAACAGTTTTTTGTTTAATTACCGAACGGGTAGCGTTGTTATAGTTAAATCTGCCTTGTGGAGGTTTTAGGTTTTACGCCACCCTCAAAATATTTCTTAAGTGCCGCTTTAGTCAGTCGGAAAATTGGCTTTATGTCATTGTTACGCCCCGCCCTGAATGATACAGTTGAGCTACAATAAGTCCAGCGTTAGAAATTTCCTCCCGAATTAAATCACTTGAGGCACAAAACTACAAGTCTCATCTGATTGATTCGGTGGTTTTATTTTGCCAAATGAGGCTCGATTTGTTGACTGAAAATCGATATGGGGGGTGGGGGGGAGGAGGTCACACTGTAAAACAAATTGTATGAGTTCATAGTAGTTTTTTTTTTCAAAAATGTTCAGCAGAAATTGTTGTTTTCAGATTTTCCTGTGAATATCCAGAAATGTGCCGTTTCTAAATGGTTACGTTCCTGTTCTCTGTAAAGTTACAGCAGGTCTGCTGTTGATGCAAAAGGGAAAATTCTGCTGTTTAACAAAGAATCCGTAAGTCTCCGTAAAGCCAAAAATGACAAAACAACTTAGGGCCTACTGTAAATGAACAACTATTTTTTTTAACAGTGCACATTTCCCCAACCACACCACAGGTTTGGATACGGCCCTGATTACCAAGTTGAAGTTCACATAGGCTAGTGTTGAAAGGCATATTGAAATTAAAGGTATCATCATCTATAGCGTGTAGTTAGCTCTTTTGGGACGATGGTCTGAGTTTCCTCGGTTGTTTCTTCATACCAAGGTCACGAGCATTCCCAGCATCGTTTTGGTTTTCCGGGTCAGTCTACTGCTGTGGGTTCCACGAGATTCCATCGGAGCGCCTGGCTTATAGCCGTACTCTTTGGAAAACGGTGAATGAAATTTGTAAACTGGCAGCGTATTCCCGCCTCCCACCCCACACCAACCCCACCCCCACCCTTCCCCAGGATAAAACGAGGGTAATTTCAATAAAATGGCCATGCATGTCTAAAATAATGTTGTTTTCAAGGGACAATATCGTCACGATCAACATGGCATCAATGGAATCGGAGTGCTTGTTTTAAATTAACTCAGTGACTGAAAATAATACCCCACGTGATAAGGACATAATATTGCTGCTGCATAAATGAATCAGTAACTTTTAGTCACTGTGTTCATCTTAAACCAGGACATCGATTCCATGCCCTGTTGAAAGACTGCTCTGATCGTGACGTAACTGCCCCTTTAATTTAATTTAATTTAATTTAATTTAATTGTAAAAAAAACACATTAATTTTTTAGGTAAGACTTGCATGGTGAAATGGATAAGTAACGACTGTTTGCGGTGACATAATCTCTTTTGGGTATAATAAATAGTTCTGGTTGGTTACAACTCGACGTTTCGATCAGTATGCTCTGATCGTCTTCAGGAGACATTCTAACTCAAAAGAGAAAACAAATATTTCTACATGGTGTCACGGCAAACAGTCTTTACTTATCACTGGGGAAGCAATATTGCGCGAATGGGCACCATCGTTAGACCATGGAAAAAAAATTATTTCTCCACTGTAAAAATAAATTACGGTATTTTATGTCCAATCTCCAAAGGTTTTTCAAAGTATTCTAATAACAAATCAGTAAACAGTGGACATATTAATATCTCAGACACCTTGCCGCGGGTTTATTATTACATATGTTCATACAATAAAGGCCATCTATTTTACGATTTGGAGGCATACCCACAGGGGCGGATTCAGTGTAGTGCTTTTAGGGGAACGTAACCAGCAAAGGGGGTAATTGGAGTTTCCAACATCCCCAAAATGTTTGGGGGTTTATCATCCTCATTATTATTATTTTTTAATAATAGGGAATTTCGAGAGAGTTTCCTTCACCATCTTGAAAACATATTCTGCTACTGAGATATAGGCCTTATGGGACACCGGATTTTTTAATTTTTAATTTTTATTTATTTGTTTATTTATTTTTTATAGATAAATAGGCTTAAAATAGTGTTATCGCCGACCATGGTTTCTCTAACAAATATTTTATTTCAAAGCTATGTATCGCCACAACCGCAATCAATGTAATGTGAATGTGTTGATAGAACCAGTAATTTAAGAAAAGAAAAAGAATTACAAACACATTGACATGATTATAAGTTTTTTTTATTACTACCATCATTAACATCAAGAGAAAATATACAATATAAGACATTAAAACAATAATAATTAAGAATTGTAATTAGTAACAATTGTCATTCAATCGATCTTTGAGTTTTGCGAGGTTCATTTACTTAGATGCATATTCCGTGTATTGACATTTTTATTGTCTTTGTGAAGGGAAACAAATAACTTTCAAATGAGATATTTTACAAAATTACTGATGATCGAATAATTCTTAAACAGTCAATGTGTAACATTATTGGACCCGCAATATATTTTTCTTATTGTGTCATAATTGTATCTTTAACCATATTTTTTATATTGTTTTATACTATTCTTTATTAATTTCCCCATCAATTATTTTATGAAATTAGTCATTTTTAAGTGATTAAAAAAATCTATGAAAAGAGCAATGTTATACCTGTAGAAACGACAACATTCCACAAACACAATGAACTCACACAGAGTATGCCCTGTACATAAAGGTAAGGTACAGTATTGGTAAAGTTGGCCAAACTGCATTGTTAGGTGCCAACAGGTGGGCCAATTATAGTTGTGCATTCAGTTTATGCACCCATACCCAGTTATTTCCAACCCTCCCCCAAACACCGCTTAAAACAACACTCTATATACCATTTGTTTTCTTATCTGTTTTCACTTTTTCATTTATTTATTATTTTTTTATACCCCACTCTTTAGCAGACAAAAAATATAAAAAAACCAACAAGTTTGTGAATTTACCGACAAACACTATTTTTTCCAACAAGTGAGGGCGGCTGTTCCCCTTAACCCCTCATTGGCTACGCCCCTGCACCAACATGTGAATGTTCCAGCTTATCACATTCTGTCTGAAAATGCATACAGACTCTTTGTATTCATTCAAATCTGGAATTAAGAGAAAACAATTATTTCCTAAATTCAAACTTGCAATAATTTCACTTTTTCTGAAAAATAAATGAGAGCAACATCATAAAAATACATTCTTTGAAAATCGACCAGTTTTGTTATTAATTTTATGAATTACCAATCCTGTACCTTAGCTGGTTACTTTCTTTGCCCCCCCCCCCAATTTTTTCCCCGATGGTAAGTCAATGCTTTTTCAGCAGTACAAATTACATTAAAGATTAAATTTAAGCTTGCCCCCCCTCTTGCCCCCCCCCCCCAAGTTTAACAGGTCTGGTGCCGCCGCTGCTTTTATGGTGTGTTTTTACAATGGAAAACCAATGCTTCAAAATGACACATTTCTCAAAATATTCGTTGGAAGCATAGCGAAACAGTTATGTATTTTTTTTCTTTTTAAAAGGAAATTATTGATGTTCAGATGAAAACTTCCAGGAATCTCTGATAAAATTGAATTTCAATATGACCCGAGTTTTCCAGACTTGACACAAATTATATCACATGACTCAGGGCAAGCTCTAATGCAAGATCTGACCTACAAAGACTTGATCACAGACGGCCACTTTATTTTTTATAAACACAAATTTACCCTAACATTGCAAATCCATCTCTATTCTTAATCACCTCTAGTCTATTTATTATGTTTACTAAAACAAGTTTCTTTTTTATACATTTTTAATAAAAGATGACTATGTGCTTTCCTACTTACAGATATATCGTCCGTGTTTGGCCATGACGACCCACAAAATAGAATTTATAAAACGAACGAATTTGTAAATGCATCCATACTTTATAAGAATCAAGACATTATACCAACCAATGTCTGTAAATGCATCCATACTTTATAAGAATCAAGAGATATGTATAAAAACCAACCAATGTCTGTAAATGCATCCATACTTTATAAGAATCAAGAGATATGTATAGAAACCAACCAATGTCTGTAAATGCATCCATACTTTATAAGAATCAAGAGATATGTATAAAAACCAACCAATGTCTGTAAATGCATCCATACTTTATAAGAATCAAGAGATATGTATAAAAACCAACCAATGTCTGTAAATGCATCCATACTTTATAAGAATCAAGAGATATGTATAAAAACCAACCAATGTCTGTAAATGCATCCATACTTTATAAGAATCAAGAGATGTGTATAAAAACCAACCAATGTCTGTAAATGTATCCATACTTTATAAGAATCAAGAGATATGTATAGAAACCAACCAATGTCTGTAAATGCATCCATACTTTATAAGAATCAAGAGATATGTATAAAAACCAACCAATGTCTGTAAATGCATCCATACTTTATAAGAATCAAGAGAGATGTACAGAAACCAACCAATGTCTGTAAATGCATCCATACTTTATAAGAATCAAGAGATATGTATAAAAACCAACCAATGTCTGTAAATGCATCCATACTTTATAAGAATCAAGAGATATGTATAAAAACCAACCAATGTCTGTAAATGCATCCATACTTTATAAGAATCAAGAGAGATGTACAGAAACCAACCAATGTCTGTAAATGCATCCATACTTTATAAGAATCAAGAGATATGTAGAGAAACCAACCAATGTCTGTAAATGCATCCATACTTTATAAGAATCAAGAGATATGTATAAAAACCAACCAATGTCTGTAAATGCATCCATACTTTATAAGAATCAAGAGATATGTATAAAAACCAACCAATGTCTGTAAATGCATCCATACTTTATATGAATCAAGAGATATGTATAAAAACCAACCAATGTCTGTAAATGTATCCATACTTTATAAGAATCAAGAGATATGTATAAAAACCAACCAATGTCTGTAAATGCATCCATACTTTATAAGAATCAAGAGATATGTATAAAAACCAACCAATGTCTGTAAATGCATCCATACTTTATAAGAATCAAGAGATATGTATAAAAACCAACCAATGTCTGTAAATGCATCCATACTTTATAAGAATCAAGAGAGATGTACAGAAACCAACCAATGTCTGTAAATGCATCCATACTTTATAAGAATCAAGAGATATGTATAAAAACCAACCAATGTCTGTAAATGCATCCATACTTTATAAGAATCAAGAGATATGTATAAAAACCAACCAATGTCTGTAAATGCATCCATACTTTATAAGAATCAAGAGATATGTATAAAAACCAACCAATGTCTGTAAATGCATCCATACTTTATCAGAATCAAGAGATATGTATAGAAACCAACCAATGTCTGTAAATGCATCCATACTTTATAAGAATCAAGAGATATGTATAAAAACCAACCAATGTCTGTAAATGCATCCATACTTTATAAGAATCAAGAGATATGTATATAGAAACCAACCAATGTCTGTAAATGCATCCATACTTTATAAGAATCAAGAGATATGTATAAAAACCAACCAATGTCTGTAAATGCATCCATACTTTATAAGAATCAAGAGATATGTATAAAAACCAACCAATGTCTGTAAATGCATCCATACTTCATAAGAATCAAGAGATATGTATAAAAACCAACCTGTGATAGTTTCAGCTTATTTCATTGTGTCGTCAACGAGAAAATAATGTGTAAAGTGGCTTTATTGAAGATCACGTGGTTAGAAACCAACCTGTGTAATGTTCAGCTTAATATTGGTTCTCACATTTATATTTATCGAGATTACCAATAGTGTATAGTGGCTTTATTGAAGATCACGTGGTTAGAAACCAACCTGTGTAATGTTCAGCTTAATATTGGTTCTCACATTTCTGAGAAAGAAAAGTGCAAAAGCTCAATTTCGATTGTCACAATTGACAATGTAGGATAATTCCTAACATTTGGTATCTGCCTTAATGATTTAATTAAGTTTTTGACTAATTTAATCTAATTCAAAACGAAAGATTTCAAGGGATGTTTCATACCATCATTAATTTAACATCAAGGAGGACCTACGGTTTTCTCTGATCTCTGATCAGTTATATTTTGTCTTCTTCGTTTTATAACTTAATGTTGTATAGAGGCGCTAAACTCATAAGACATAATTATCAACATTAAAAAGGCGGGAGTGGGTCGGATATTTCTATCACTGATGTATATAATGTGGCCAAAAAATTGGACGTCAAAATAGACATCAAATTGTACGACGTCACGCGTCGCGATAATGCCAATTTCACTTCAAATTAATAATGCCCCTTGAGGGCCACCATAGGCAAATATGACTCTGAAAGGATGAACTAGCAGAAATGATCTTCCCCTTCC
This sequence comes from Zoroaster sp. YZ-2022, assembly GCA_029582265.1. Taxonomy (NCBI): domain Eukaryota; kingdom Metazoa; phylum Echinodermata; class Asteroidea; order Forcipulatida; family Zoroasteridae; genus Zoroaster; species Zoroaster sp. YZ-2022. Next base: position 30,935,578 of record CM055828.1, on the reverse strand, counting down.
AAGATCTCGGAGCAGCCAATCAATATATGAATAGGCTTGTACAAAACATTGACAAACGTTTATCTAAAACCGCGGCAATTCTAAACATCTTCATTTATTTCTATGGTTATTTCATGCAGCGTTTATCGAAAAAGGTTTCATTTATTAAATCATTCTAAATATTGACATGATTTCTATTGGTTGGATATTGTTTATCAGTGACTTAAATTTGTTGTTGTTGTTGTTGATGGGTGGTGGGAGGGGGTTGTATCACACTTTCAATTCTATTAACCACCCATGAATGACACTCATCCTAACCCATATACTGACAAAAACACTTTTAGAAGGTTAAAATATATATTTTTGTAAAATAATTATTGCCATTATTAAGTTACATTTTTGAACATTTTGCGAAATATTAACTTAAATATATATTGTTTCAAATACGGTGATTAGTGTGGGACAATTACGGACCATCCTCCTCGTCTATTTATCATGTTTTTTATAATATAAAGCTAAGTCAGCAGCGATACATTGAGTGCGATATAAAGCAATTCCGAATCATAATACAAGAGAAAGCTCACTGTTACTGATGTAAATAACAATTGTCCTATTAATATTACTGATACTAATGCTAAATTTATTTATAGAAATCTCGTTTTAATGCAATTTACTAAACCTGCTGTTCAAGATGTGTGGCAAAATATTCTTCATATCAGTAGCAACTTAGAGTGGGATAAGATATGGAATAATATATGGAAGAATATATGGATTCCGAGGATAAGAATTTTTTGTACAAACTTAGATTTCGCATTTTGCCGACTAGGAATATTTTACACAAAATTGGTAAAATTAATGACGTCCAGTGTCCGCTCTGTAATACTGAAAATGAAACTCACGAGCATCTTTTTAACTATTGTAGTCGTACTTTAAATGCTTGGATTTATATAGAACATTTATTGAAAAAACTCACTAAAAACAAGTTTTTTTATCTTAACGATTGTAACAGAATTCTGGGACTTAATTTAAAGCCAGTTCAAGGAATTATAGTTTGTAAAATGCTCCGTGAAATTTGGAATTCTAGATGTAAAATTATTTTTGACAAACATTACAAGCATATGGACCTTGTTGCACAGTTTAAACAGAATATGAAACGTTTTTTAGTTTTGGAAAAAAACAGACTTCATAAAAAATTATTTAAAACTTACTACACAAAAAACAATGTTCTATGCTCTTTAGATGAGCAAAACCAAATTCATTTTGATTACTAATTGTGTGTCTCCTCTTGTATTTTGTTGAGATATACTGTATTAGTTATGTCATGTGTATATATTTTGTAAGTATTATATATTTTTTTGATGATTAATGTGTAATTGATTGATTGTGTTAGCTTATCGTACAAATTACGTGTATTTATTTTGTGTTTTTTCTAATGTATATATTTTGTTGCTCATTTCTAAAGTATCAACGAATGTCTTGAATATATTTGTTTTCATTATGTATATATGAGTATTGTAAGTGACGTATTTGGTCATGTAATGTGATGTTAGTTATATATAAATATTTATATGTACTTTTTGTATGAAGATTATTTATGTATATCTGTATTTTTGATTTGTTTATTTATTATTGTTTGTTACCTTTTGGTTGCTTTATTCAGTTATTCATTATTTGTATTAGTTATTGTTCATTATTACTATTTTTCATTATTTTCATTATAAAATTCTTGTTTATATATATAATTTTAATTGTATATATTGTACTTATGTATGTACATTTGTGGTGAAAGAAGTTGAATAAATGGAGTTTTATAACTCCACTTTCACAAAAAAAATATATAAAAAATAATCAAGTTTCACAATGTTATACCACAGAAAAGACTACACTTTGAGCTAGATACAATATCTGCAATATTCAAATGAGAATAACACTTTTTTATGTTATTTTTATCTTTTTTTATGAGAAACTACTTTCAAATAATAAACGTGAAAATAATAGACTGAATCGATGTTAAACATTTAAGTGTAACTATGGCCACGCCCTGCGACGTCGCATGCAAGGAATGGTTGAAATATTGAAATATTGTGGTGATTAGATATAATGTCACATTCATGAATCAATCAATCACAGATGACGTTTGTTACTCACTCATATTCATAGTAGGCACAGTTCTCTCTCCTCATCAAGTACTTGTCAGCATCAACCTGGGAGATGGTGGCATTGTTGAGTTGGCACATCTTCTCTGACAGGTTGAAGGAGCGGCAGTTGGGATCCTTGGAGCAGGCCAGGCAGCATTGTATGGGGCTTTTGATGATGGTTTCCTTGAAGGTGTGGCCACAGCAGACAGTAGGGTTGGTCGTGATGTTCTGAATCCTTGGTGGTGACAGTGAAGCAGCGTAGAGGGGTACTAATGCACATGTTACGCTCACACAGGACACGTTTCTCCTCTGCTATGCAATCGACGAAACCCCATAATCCAGATAAAAGCCTTATAGTAAAACATCCCTTGCCTTTTACATTTTTGGCTAATTCGCCCTTGTATTCAGTCTGATCATCACCATACCATTTCCACTGTCCACTGGCCTCCATGCCATATGTGCAGCCAAGCCACAGGGAATTGGGTTGATCATCTTCCTTAATAACCTCCTGTTGGATGTTCCATATAAAGTCATTTTCGGCTTTTGAGTTTGGCAAAGCCAGGTCACTTCCAGCATCAAGACATACCTGACGGGCTTCATACCAGTTGAGTGGTGTATCAGTGACCATCATGTAGCAGGACTGACCAAACTGCCTCCAGCCGTAGGGACAGCCCAGTGAGCGAATAGCATTGACAACTGTGTGACAGAATACCATTAACAGAAACCAACCAACCAGCATTTGTAGATTCTGATTCATGGTGAGGCAATCAGCTCAATCTACTTGAATTCCAATAGTAATTATTTGTAGAATTCTCAATTGTTTTCAGTTAATACTGTGTCCTTATCGGTTTGCAGTAACACCATGTAGTTAGGATCTCAACTATTGCGAAGTGAGATTGTGGTTGTGATAAGAACCGTATAGATCTTCTCTACGTTTCGACTAGCGTGCTATTGTTGTCATCGTCAGGAGAATGAGTCCGTTTTGAATTCAATGTTTTGAAGCAACAGATGAAGTTGATGCGATCTCGACAAAACTGAAAATATCGCTGCTTCAAGGTGCATGTATATCTATCAATTGGACGTGCTAGAAAGTGATTGGGTAAATCATGTCACATGCTTTTGCGCAAACCCTGAGATAAGATTCACATTATTAATATCGATTATTAAGTTTAATTGACAGTGTCATTGACAGTGATAATATCGTTTTCAAAGAAGCATTCCCACGTGTCCGGAAACGCGTTATATTTGAGGCGGTCGTTTAATAGCGTGGTCGTTTAGATAGAATAGTGCCTCCCTCACCAAAGCATGAATATATAATTTACTTCGACGGCAGCCATATATCAGGTATATGACATATGTAACATCAAGCTCCTTAATTGAACTGTTATCAAGGCTGATAAGGGATAATTTGGATGTTTTAAATGTTGGCTATTTTTTTCCAAACACAAATTGAACATGTTGCTGTTATGAATGAAAAGTTTGAATACGTTTTATCTGGAAAATTGTACACTTTTGGGTAAAATCATGAAACCTCTCACTCTGATTAAATGTAAATAAAATATCACCTTCGGCTTTGGACTCATCTTGGTTCTTGCCCTACTTAGGGGCGGAGCCAAGCGGTGGGCAGGATGAAGATACCAAAAATGATCACTCTGACCGCATTAAGTGTGTAATTTCATCATTTTGCTGTCTGAATTAGATCTTAGCAGTAGGTATAGTACACGGTCAGATGAAGAAAACAAAATTGATTCTGCCTTTTTATGGGAGGGGTCACGTTTTTGAAAAGTGGACTTTTTATTTGTAATTGTTTCTTATCTAAATGGAGACTCATGTTGTGTTTTACCTATTTAAGGGGCGGATCTTTTTTCCTGAGGAGGGGGCACACATCATCATAGGAAACATAATTGTTTGGAAACCTACGTTATTGCCAAGAACCACAAATAATGAACAATGCCACTTTCAACTGATGAACTTTGACCTAGATATCAATCCAGGTCAATATATTAAACGCCTGGTGGCGCTATTAAGAAATGTGGTGTTGACAAACTAAAAAGTACTTAGGTAATGCTAGTATCTTTGGCTAGTTATGGCAGTACCCTACAGTTCCAAGTATATTACATAAAATTGCTTGTCTTTTGTGTTTTTTCCCCACCCAAAGCTTTTAACAATCAGGTCTTGCCCCTGCATGAAAATACAATGTACATGGAATCAGCGTAGCAACTTTAGTAGCAACTTTACACCAAGACAGGTTTTAGATAATAATTCATTCCTTCGATCATCTGTTGAATCTTGAAATTGTGTGAAATATTTCTTCTTTGAAGATAAATATACTGTTTAACAATGTGACATGTGATGTTCCTTCAATAATATGACACTTTATGAGAGTTATGATATAATATTCCAATAAGCCTTTTTGTGAGTTTCATGTGAATAATATCCGTACACTGACTCAAGTCCGTGACAATCAGGTACAAAATTAATTTCCCAGGCTGTGCACACGTCCACATAGAGATTGTATTATAGTATATCACATGACTCAGGGCAAGCTCTAATGCATAGTATCCTACAAAGACTTGATCACAGACGGCCACTTTACTTTTCATAAACACACATTTACCCTATAACATTACAAATCCATTTATAATTGGTGTCAAAATCACCTTTTTTTTTAAAAGCCTAAAAGTTTCTCAATCAAGCCCAAAATATAAAATAAAAAAGCATGTTTAGAACAAATTATACACTTTTATTTAATACACTTTTGTTTAGACTATGTACATTCATACGTAAAGCCAGTATACACTGTTGGTAAAATGTCTCTAAATGCATCGATATTTTATAAGAATCAAGAGATATGTACAGAAACCAACCAATGTCTGTAAATGCATCCATACTTTATAAGAATCAAGAGATATGTATAGAAACCAACCAATGTCTGTAAATGCATCCATACTTTATAAGAATCAAGAGATATGTATAAAAACCAACCAATGTCTGTAAATGCATCCATACTTTATAAGAATCAAGAGATATGTACAGAAACCAACCAATGTCTGTAAATGCATCCATACTTTATAAGAATCAAGAGATATATATAGAAACCAACCAATGTCTGTAAATGCATCCATACTTTATAAGAATCAAGAGATATGTATAAAAACCAACCAATGTCTGTAAATGCATCCATACTTTATAAGAATCAAGAGATATGTACAGAAACCAACCAATGTCTGTAAATGCATCCATACTTTATAAGAATCAAGAGATATGTACAGAAACCAACCAATGTCTGTAAATCCATCCATACTTTATAAGAATCAAGAGATATATAAAAACCAAGTTTCAACTTATTTCATTGTGACGTTAACGAGAAAATAATGAAAATTAATTCAGTTTTCGTTTTCAATCCAACGTGGAATTTATGTCTCCAGGGCACAATTCATCTGTGTAATAATCTGATTAATTATATTAAAATGATAGCACTTCAGACATACATAATTCAATGGATGTTTGATACCATCATCAACTTTACATCAAGTAAGTTTCATGTAAATCTTTGATCATTTATATTTATCGAGATTACCAATAGTGTATAGTGGCTTTATTGAAGATCACGTGGTTAGAAACCAACCTGTGTGATGTTCAGCTTAATATTGGTTCTCACATTTCTGAGAAAGAAAAGTGCAAAAGCTCAATTTCGATTGTCACACTTGACAATGTAGGATAATTCCTAACATTTGGTATCTGCCTTAATGATTTAATTCAGTTTTTGACTAATTTAATCTAATTCAAAACGAAAGATTTCAAGGGATGTTTCATACCATCATCAATTTAACATCAAGGAGGACCTACGGTTTTCTCTGATCTTTGATCAGTTACAATTTGTCTTTTTTTTTTTGTCTTTTATTTTATTTTAAATAACTTAATGTTGTATAGAGGCGCTGAAGTCATAAGACATAATTATCAACATTAAAAAGGCGGGAGTGGGTCGGATATTTCTATCACTGATGTATATAATGTGGCTCAAAAATTGGACGTCAAAATAGACATCAAATTGTACGACGTCACGCGTCGCGATAATGCCAATTTCACGTCAAATTAATAATGTCCTTTGAGGGCCACCATAGGCAAATATGACTCTGAAAGGATGAACTAGCAGAAATGATCTTCCCCTTCCAAGATCTCAGAGCAGCCAATCAATATATGAATAGGCTTGTACAAAATATTGACAAACGTTTATCTAAAACCGCGGCAATTCTAAACATCTTCATTTATTTCTATGGTTATTTCATGCAGCGTTTATCGAAAAAGATTTCATTTATTAAATCATTCTAAATATTGACATGATTTCTATTGGTTGGATATTGTTTATCAGTGACTTAAATTTGTTGTTGTTGTTGTTGATGGGTGGGTGGGTGGGGGGGGGGGGGGTTGTATCACACTTTCAGTTCTATTAACCACCCATGAATGACACTCATCCTAACCCATATACTGACAAAAACACTTTTAGAAGGTTAAAATATATATTTTTGTAAAATAATTATTGCCATTATTAAGTTACATTTTTGAACATTTTGCGAAATATTAACTTAAATATATATTGTTTCAAATACGGTGATTAGTGTGGGACAATTACGGACCATCCTCCTCGTCTATTTATCATGTTTTTTATAATATAAAGCTAAGTCAGCAGCGATACATTGAGTGCGATATAAAGCAATTCCGAATCATAATACAAGAGAAAGCTCACTGTTACTGATGTAAATAACAATTGTCCTATTAATATTACTGATACTAATGCTAAATTTATTTATAGAAATCTCGTTTTAATGCAATTTACTAAACCTGCTGTTCAAGATGTGTGGCAAAATATTCTTCATATCAGTAGCAACTTAGAGTGGGATAAGATATGGAATAATATATGGAAGAATTTCTTAATGGATTCCGAGGATAAGAATTTTTTGTACAAACTTAGATTTCGCATTTTGCCGACTAGGAATATTTTACACAAAATTGGTAAAATTAATGACGTCCAGTGTCCGCTCTGTAATACTGAAAATGAAACTCACGAGCATCTTTTTATCTATTGTAGTCGTACTTTAAATGCTTGGATTTATATAGAACATTTATTGAAAAAACTCACTAAAAACAAGTTTTTTTATCTTAACGATTGTAACAGAATTCTGGGACTTAATTTAAAGCCAGTTCAAGGAATTATAGTTTGTAAAATGCTCCGTGAAATTTGGAATTCTAGATGTAAAATTATTTTTGACAAACATTACAAGCATATGGACCTTGTTGCACAGTTTAAACAGAATATGAAACGTTTTTTAGTTTTGGAAAAAAACAGACTTCATAAAAAATTATTTAAAACTTACTACACAAAAAACAATGTTCTATGCTCTTTAGATGAGCAAAACCAAATTCATTTTGATTACTAATTGTGTGTCTCCTCTTGTATTTTGTTGAGATATACTGTATTAGTTATGTCATGTGTATATATTTTGTAAGTATTATATATTTTTTTGATGATTAATGTGTAATTGATTGATTGTGTTAGCTTATCGTACAAATTACGTGTATTTATTTTGTGTTTTTTCTAATGTATATATTTTGTTGTTCATTTCTAAAGTATCAACGAATGTCTTGAATATATTTGTTTTCATTATGTATATATGAGTATTGTAAGTGACGTATTTGGTCATGTAATGTGATGTTAGTTATATATAAATATTTATATGTACTTTTTGTATGAAGATTATTTATGTATATCTGTATTTTTGATTTGTTTATTTATTATTGTTTGTTACCTTTTGGTTGCTTTATTCAGTTATTCATTATTTGTATTAGTTATTGTTCATTATTACTATTTTTCATTATTTTCATTATAAAATTCTTGTTTATATATATAATTTTAATTGTATATATTGTACTTATGTATGTACATTTGTGGTGAAAGAAGTTGAATAAATGGAGTTTTATAACTCCACTTTCACAAAAAAAAAATATAAAAAATAATCAAGTTTCACAATGTTATACCACAGAAAAGACTACACTTTGAGCTAGATACAATATCTGCAATATTCAAATGAGAATAACACTTTTTTATGTTATTTTTATCTTTTTTTATGAGAAACTACTTTCAAATAATAAACGTGAAAATAATAGACTGAATCGATGTTAAACATTTAAGTGTAACTATGGCCACGCCCTGCGACGTCGCATGCAAAGAATGGTTGAAATATTGAAATATTGTGGTGATTAGATATAATGTCACATTTATAAATCAATCAATCACAGATGACGTTTGTTACTCACTCATATTCATAGTAGGCACAGTTCTCTCTCCTCATCAAGTACTTGTCAGCATCAACCTGGGAGATGGTGGCATTGTTGAGTTGGCACATCTTCTCTGACAGGTTGAAGGAGCGGCAGTTGGGATCCTTGGAGCAGGCCAGGCAGCATTGTATGGGGCTTTTGATGATGGTTTCCTTGAAGGTGTGGCCAAGCAGACAGTAGGGTTGGTCGTGATGTTCTGAATCCTTGGTGGTGACAGTGAAGCAGCGTAGAGGGGTACTAATGCACATGTTACGCTCACACAGGACACGTTTCTCCTCTGCTATGCAATCGACGAAACCCCATAATCCAGATAAAAGCCTTATAGTAAAACATCCCTTGCCTTTTACATTTTTGGCTAATTCGCCCTTGTATTCAGTCTGATCATCACCATACCATTTCCACTGTCCACTGGCCTCCATGCCATATGTGCAGCCAAGCCACAGGGAATTGGGTTGATCATCTTCCTTAATAACCTCCTGTTGGATGTTCCATATAAAGTCATTTTCGGCTTTTGAGTTTGGCAAAGCCAGGTCACTTCCAGCATCAAGACATACCTGACGGGCTTCATACCAGTTGAGTGGTGTATCAGTGACCATCATGTAGCAGGACTGACCAAACTGCCTCCAGCCGTAGGGACAGCCCAGTGAGCGAATAGCATTGACAACTGTGTGACAGAATACCATTAACAGAAACCAACCAACCAGCATTATAGATTCTGATTCATGGTGAGACAATCAGCTCAATCTACTTGAATTCCAACAGTAATTATTTGTAGAATTCTCAATTGTTTTCAGTTAATACTGTGTCCTTATCGGTTTGCAGTAACACCATGTAGTTAGGATCTCAACTATTGCGAAGTGAGATTGTGGTTGTGATAAGAACCGTATAGATCTTCTCTACGTTTCGACTAGCGTGCTATTGTTGTCATCGTCAGGAGAATGAGTCCGTTTTGAATTCAATGTTTTGAAGCAACAGATGAAGTTGATGCGATCTCGACAAAACTGAAAATATTGTTGCTTCAAGGTGCATATTTATCTATGCATTGGATGTGCTAGAAAGTGATTGGGTAAATCAAGTCACATGCTTTTGCGCAAACCCTGAGATAAGATTCACATTATTAATATCGATTATTAAGTTTAATTGACAGTGTCATTGACAGTGATAATATCGTTTTCAAAGAAGCATTCCCACGTGTCCGGAAACGCGTTATATTTGAGGCGGTCGTTTAATAGCGTGGTCGTTTAGATAGAATGGTGCCTCCCTCACCAATGCAAGAATTATATACTTCACTTCGACGGCAGCCATAGATCAGATATGAGATGTGTAACAGAAAGCTCCTTAATTGAACCGTTATCAAGGCTGATAAAAGGCATAACTTGGATGTTTTAAATGTAGGTTTTTTTTTTTTACAAACACATATTGAACATGTTGCTCTGATGAATGCAAAGTTTGAATACGTTTTATCTGGAAAATTGTACACTTTTGGGTAAAATCATGAAACCTCTCACTCTGATTAAATGTAAATAAAATATCACCTTCGGCTTTGGACTCATCTTGGTTCTTGCCCTACTTAGGGGCGGAGCCAAGCGGTGGGCAGGATGAGGATACCAAAAACGATCACTCTGACCGCATTAAGTGTGTAATTTCATCATTTTGCTGTCTGAATTAGATCTTAGCAGTAGGTATAGTACACGGTCAGATGAAGAAAACAAAATTGATTCTGCCTTTTTATGGGAGGGGTCACGTTTTTGAAAAGTGGACTTTTTATTTGTAATTGTTTCTTATCTAGATGGAGACTCATGTTGTGTTTTACCTATTTAAGGGGCGGATCTTTTTTCCTGAGGAGGGGGCACACATCATCATAGGAAACATAATTGTTTGGAAACCTACGTTATTGCCAAGAACCACAAATAATGAACAATGCCACTTTCAACTGATGAACTTTGACCTAGATATCAATCCAGGTCAATATATTAAACGCCTGGTGGCGCTATTAAGAAATGTGGTGTTGACAAACTACAAAGTACTTAGGTAATGCTAGTATCTTTGGCTAGTTATGACAGTACACTACAGTTCCAAGTATATTACATAAAATTGCTTGTCTTTTGTGTTTTTTCCCCACCCAAAGCTTTTAACAATCAGGTCTTGCCCCTGCATGAAAATACAATGTACATGGAATCAGCCTAGCAACTTTAGTAGCAACTTTACACCAAGACAGGTTTTAGATAATAATTCATTCCTTCGATCATCTGTTGAATCTTGAAATTGTGTGAAATATTTCTTCTTTGAAGATAAATATACTGTTTAACAATGTGACATGTGATGTTCCTTCAATAATATGACACTTTATGAGAGTTATGATATAATATTCCAATAAGCCTTTTTGTGAGTTTCATGTGAATAATATCCGTACACTGACTCAAGTCCGTGACAATCAGGTACAAAATTAATTTCCCAGGCTGTACACACGTCCACATAGAGATTGTATTATAGTATATCACATGACTCAGGGCAAGCTCTAATGCATAGTATCCTACAAAGACTTGATCACAGACGGCCACTTTACTTTTCATAAACACAAATTTATCATTGCAAATCCATTTATAATTGGTGTCAAAATCACCTCTATTTTTAAAAGCCTAAAAGTTTCTCAATCAAGCCCAAAATATAAAATAAAAAAGCATGTTTAGAACAAGTTATACACTTTTATTTAATACACTTTTGTTTAGACTATGTACATTCATACGTAAAGCCAGTATACACTGTTGGTAAAATGTCTCTAAATGCATCCATATTTTATAAGAATCAAGAGATATGTACAGAAACCAACCAATGTCTGTAAATGCATCCATACTTTATAAGAATCAAGAGATATGTATAGAAACCAACCAATGTCTGTAAATGCATCCATACTTTATAAGAATCAAGAGATATGTACAAAAACCAACCAATGTCTGTAAATGCATCCATACTTTATAAGAATCAAGAGATATATATAAAAACCAACCAATGTCTGTAAATGCATCTATACTTTATAAGAATCAAGAGATATGTATAAAAACCAACCAATGTCTGTAAATGCATCCATACTTTATAAGAATCAAGAGATATGTACAGAAACCAACCAATGTCTGTAAATGCATCCATACTTTATAAGAATCAAGAGATATGTACAGAAACCAACCAATGTCTGTAAATGCATCCATACTTTATAAGAATCAAGAGATATGTACAAAAACCAACCAATGTCTGTAAATGCATCCATACTTTATAAGAATCAAGAGATATATAGAAACCAACCAATGTCTGTAAATGCATCCATACTTTATAAGAATCAAGAGATATGTATAAAAACCAACCAATGTCTGTAAATGCATCCATACTTTATAAGAATCAAGAGATATGTACAGAAACCAACCAATGTCTGTAAATGCATCCATACTTTATAAGAATCAAGAGATATGTACAGAAACCAACCAATGTCTGTAAATCCATCCATACTTTATAAGAATCAAGAGATATATAAAAACCAAGTTTCAACTTATTTCATTGTGACGTTAACGAGAAAATAATGAAAATTAATTCAGTTTTCGTTTTCAATCCAACGTGGAATTTATGTCTCCAGGGCACAATTCATCTGTGTAATAATCTGATTAATTATATTAAAATGATAGCACTTCAGACATACATAATTCAATGGATGTTTGATACCATCATCAACTTTACATCAAGTAAGTTTCATGTAAATCTTTGATCATTTATATTTATCGAGACTACCAATAGTGTATAGTGGCTTTATTGAAGATCACGTGGTTAGAAACCAACCTGTGTGATGTTCAGCTTAACATTGGTTCTCACCTTTCTGAGAAAGAAAAGTGCAAAAGCTCAATTTCGATTGTCACACTTGACAATGTAGGATAATTCGTAACATTTGGTAAAGATCTGCCTTAATGATTTAATTCAGTTTTTGACTAATTTAATCTAATTCAAAACGAAAGATTTCAAGGGATGTTTCATACCATCATCAATTTAACATCAAGGAGGACCTACGGTTTTCTCTGATCTTTGATCAGTTACAATTTGTCTTTTATTTTATTTTAAATAACTTAATGTTGTATAGAGGCGCTAAACTCATAAGACATAATTATCAACATTAAAAAGGCGGGAGTGGATCGGATATTTCTATCACTGATGTATATAATGTGGCTCAAAAATTGGACGTCAAAATAGACATCAAATTGTACGACGTCACGCGTCGCGATAATGCCAATTTCACGTCAAATTAATAATGTCCTTTGAGGGCCACCATAGGCAAATATGACTCTGAAAGGATGAACTAGCAGAAATGATCTTCCCCTTCCAAGATCTCAGAGCAGCCAATCAATATATGAATAGGCTTGTACAAAATATTGACAACGTTTATCTAAAACCGCGGCAATTCTAAACATCTTCATTTATTTCTATGGTTATTTCATGCAGCGTTTATCGAAAAAGGTTTCATTTATTAAATCATTCTAAATATTGACATGATTTCTATTGGTTGGATATTGTTTATCAGTGACTTAAATTTGTTGTTGTTGTTGTTGATGGGTGGGGGAGGCAGGGGTTGTAGCACACTTTCAATTCTATTAACCACCCACGAATGACACTCATCCTAACCCATATACTGACAAAACACTTTTAGAAGGTTAAAAAATATATATATATTTTTAAATAATTATTGCCATTATTAAGTTACATTTTTGAACATTTTGCGAAATATTAACTTAAATATATATTGTTTCAAACACGGTGATAAGTGTGGGACAATTACGGACCATCCCCCTGGACAAAAGTGGGATACACCGTCACCCTCGTCTCCAGATTTACATTCATGTCTATTTATCATGTTTTTATAATATAAAGCTAAGTCAGCAGCGATACATTGAGTGCGATATAAAGCAATTCCGAATCATAATACAAGAGTAAGCTACTTGCAATAATCAAGTTTCACAATGTTATACCACAGAAAAGACTACACTTTGAGCTAGATATCTGCAATATTCATGAGAATAACACTTTTTAAAATTGGTATTATGTTATTTTATCTTTTTTTATGAGAAACTACTTTCCAATAATAAACGTCACATGCAAAGAATGGTTGAAATATTGAAATATTGTGGCGACCAGATTATGGTCACATTTATGAATCAATCTATTTGAAACTACTTTCAAATAATAAACGTGAAAATAATTGACTGAATCGTTGTCAAACATTTAAGTGTAACTATGGCCACGCCCTGCGACGTCGCATGCAAAGAATGGTACATTGAAATATTGTGGTGATCAGATACAATGTCAGCTTCATGAATAAATCAATCAGAGATGACGTCTGTTACTCACTCGTATTCATAGTAGGTACAGTTCTCTCTCCCCATTACGTACTTGTCAGCATCAACCTGGGAGATGGTGACATTGTTGAGTTGGCACATCTTCCCTGACAGGTTGAAGGAGCGGCAGTTGGGATCCTTGGAGCAGTCCAGGCAGCATTGTATGGGGCTTTTGATGATGGTTTCCTTGAAGGTGTGTCCGAGCAGACAGTAGGGTTGGTCGCGATGTTCTGAATCCTTTGTGGTGACAGCGAAGCAGCGTAGAGGGGTACTAATGCACATGTTACGCTCACACAGTATACGTTTCTCCTCTGCTATGCAATCGACGAAACCCCATAATCCAGATGAAAGCCTTATAGTAAAACATCCCGTGCCTTTTACATTTTGGGCTAATTCGCCCTTGTATTCAGTCTGGTCATCACCATACCATTTCCACTGTCCACTGGCCTCCATGCCATATGTGCAGCCAAGCCACAGGGAATTGGGTTTATCATCTTTCTTAATAACCTCCTGTTGGATGTTCCATATAAAGTCATTTTCGGCTTTTGAGTTTGGCAAAGCCAGGTCACTTCCAGCATCAAGACATACCTGACGGGCTTCATACCAGTTGAGTGGTGTATCAGTGACCATCATGTAGCAGGACTGACCAAACTGCCTCCAGCCGTAGGGACAGCCCAGTGAGCAAATAGCATTGACAACTGTGTGACAGAATACCATTAACAGAAACCAACCAACCAGCATTTGTAGATTCTGATTCATGGTGAGGCAATCAGCTCAATCTACTTGAATTCCAGTAGTAATTATTTGTAGAATTCTCAATTCTTTCAGTTTATACTGAGTCCGTTTTGTATTCAATGTTTTGAAGCAACAGATGAACTTGATGGAATCCCAGAGGAAACACAAAAGCCGCAGAGCAGCGGCCAGCATCTAAAAATAAGATGGAATTGATAAATCCATCACGTCCTTGACCCTTTACATCGGGTAGAGTGTCGATGCGCAATCTCCGTTTCATAAAGATTACAAGAATCCGCTATTAGGCAGTGCAGGGCTCAGAAATTAGAAAAACGTTTTGTTGAAACGTGGCCATGGATATCGATGGAGATTATAAGGCATTTTAAAAACGGGCGCACTGCCAAGTCTGCTAGAGATAAAGTCCCGCTTGATAGTGTCACTTAAAGGTCTGTATCGATCGATAACGTAGGCAGGTTAATTTTTCAGCGTGACCTCTAATTTACAAGAAATACATCATGAAATCAAGCCGAAAAGACTCATTTTCAAAGTGAGCCCTCAAGATTCCTTCGCTTCGGCCCTGGTTCTGATTTAGAATTTAATTAAACGTTTCCATTTATTGAAATGATCCTTGTTAATCCACCAGGGAAAATACGCCCGCCACAAAACCATTTAACATCCAGTCGTGTCTATTGAGACTCTGATGGTATGTGACAAGTTCTTTCTCTTTCACATTTTTTTCAAATTGAATTGTCGCTTACAATGTTCACAGAGCAAGGTCCTTGCTCTATGCAATAATTGATTCACCACTCTTTATGTTATCAGTTATTTATATAAAGTCTTCCTTTTTGTATTTTCTCATACACTTCGATTAGATGTTGATACTTTATATAAGTTCTTGTTTATTCTGTCATCTGTTTGTCTGTCTTTGTCTTTCTTGTTAATTACATTGTTCCTTGTAAACATTAATGCAGGTTTTTTTTTATATTCAAAGGCATTTCGCCACAAGTTTAGGCTTTGGTTTATGGAAACGTACGTTCATTTAAGCTCTCTAGTTTTCAAGAAATATGTTATTAAACTAACTTGTTAAAGTTTCATCACAATATGGGCTCACGTTTGAGAAAACATCGGGAAACTGTTTTGGAATACTTTGACTTTTTATAAATAAGAAATAATTTTTTCTCCAAGATGAAATCACTTTAGACGGAATAATTTCTGAAGATAATTGATATTACTATACCTCATACATATTCATGATCGAGAGCCGAATTCTCACTGGTCCATTCACCATCACGTGCCAGATGCTATTTTGGCTGTTTACCAAGCGCCCGTGAGTATTCAAGCACAGGGTAAATACGCATGCGTAGTAGACTGTCGCATATGCGTCAGTCTACTACGCATCCTTGGAGCAGACCAGGCAGCATTGTATGGGGCTTTTGATGATGGTTTCCTTGAAGGTGTGGCTGAGCAGACAGTAGGGTTGGTCGTGATGTTCTGAATCCTTGGTGGTGACAGCGAAGCAGCGTAGAGGGGTACTAGTACACCTATTACGTGTACACATTTCACGCTGTGGTTGCTCACACATGAAACGTTTTTCTTTAGTAGTGCAATCTACGAAATTCCAGTCTCCTGAACCGTACTTGATCGCAAAACATCCTGTGCCTCGTAGTACAATTCCTGTTTTCAATTTGCCCTTGTATTCAGTCTGATCATCACCATACCATTTCCACTGTCCACTGGCCTCCATGCCATATGTGCAGCCAAGCCACAGGGAATTGGGTCTATCATCTTGCTGAATAACCTCCCGTTGCATGTTCCATATGAAGTCATTTTCGGCTTTTGAGTTTGGCAAAGCCAGGTCACTTCCAGCATCAATACATACTTGACGGGCTTCATACCAGTTGAGTGGTGTATCAGTGACCATCATGTAACAGGACTGACCAAACTGCCTCCAGCCGTAGGGACAGCCCAGTGAGCGTATAGCATTGATAACTGTGTGACAGAATACCATTAACAAAAAACCAACTAACCAGCATTTGTAGATTCTGATTCATGGTGAGGCAATCAGCTCAATCTACTTGAATTCAATTATTTGCAGAATTCGCAATTGTTTTAAGTTGATACTGAGTCCGTTTCTTATTCAATGTTTAGAAGCAACAGATGAAGTTGATGCAAGCTCAAATTGTACACAAATGCCAAAGCAGCGGCCAACATCTAGTATGTAATTAGTAAACAAATTATGTATTTGACACTCTGTTTCATATAGATTACAGCAGTGTGGGGCTCAGTGATTTTGAGGAAAAAATGTTTTGTTGAAACGTCACCATGAAAACTGCATGGAGATTATAAAGTATTATGATAACAAGGGCGCTGCCACGTACACTAGAAAGAATATTTTCTGGCCACTGTTAGTGACATGGTCTACATCAATTGATAGCGTAGGCAGGCTTATTTTCAGGAGAAAACACGAATAGATGATTTGAAAGGTGGAGACCATCATGATTTTTCTGAGAAGTTTGACTTTTCAGTTGTGGAACCTTTGGGTGGGGCCGGGATAGAGTAGGTTATCAGTCCTACTCCCTACATTTCCCTCTCCCCCTAACCCAATCGTAACAATAAATCATCGCCACTGGTTGTACGGACACTGTTACTCTATGCCATACGGGCTGACGTAGTGCCGGCTTGCTGCCGATGGTGGCCCGACCTCTATACATATTCCCCTTTCATCAACGTATCGTCGACTTCAGAAAAAGGGTAAAATAGTGTAGGCGGAGTTATCATTTAAATTACATTTGATGACCGCCCGGATTGACGTGTACCAATGGGTGGTAATCCCAGAGAGGAGGCGGGAGGGGGAGGGGTTAAACATGTCCCACAATAATTATCGCTTCTCAACCAAACCTTCATATTTTTATATTACAGACACCCCATTAGTCTATTTAGGTCTATTTTGTCTCACAATTTTATTGGTGCACATATCCAAGATATTATAGCACAAAACTGTTTCAAATTTCAAATTTCACATTTCACGTATATTTTTAGTGATTTTAAAAAAGAATCAAAATAAATATTCCAACTCATTTATTTATTATAACAAATGCTGGCATTTCTTGGTTGGGAGTTTGGTCGGTAGTTTTAAGTTATGCATCAGCAAAAATAGGAACACATTTTTAGAACACCCTGTGTTATGTTAAATCTTGTACGTGTACAAGTGTGAGTTTAATTGACAAAAATACTTTCGCCGGTGTTTTGCGTAATTTTACGGGAAATTTCAGTAAATTTCCTTTTAATCTGAAAATTCAATTTACCTTGTAGAATGGGAAATGAATGCTTAAATTCTCTCAACACTATTGGCATCAAACATACCTTGAATCTTTAAATGTTCCTTTTGTATAACATCAAAATTAGTGTAGATTATATCAAAATATAAACGAATATTTGTGAAAACCAACGTACTACTCGAGTATTTTTAGCGGTTCACCATTTTAATTGCCCCGGCCGTACTGTGGATAAACTTGTGTACTAAATACAATTGTTGCATTGTCTTAAGTGGCTCAAGGACAGTTATTATTTAAAGGAAAAATACAGCATTAGTATTTGGTAACATACATTAATTTCAACTCTCTAGTTTGAAAGAAAATAATAAAACTAATCTCTGAAAATGTCATGTTTTTAAGAAAACAACAAAAAAATGTATCCATTGGACATCCGAGAAAGTAACTGGGTAAATCATGTCACATGCTTTTGCGCAAACCCTGAGATAAGATTCACATAATTAATATCAGTAATTAGTAAGAGTTGGTTAGATTTGCTGCCATCGACGGATATTATAATTCTTCTTCAAAGACGTGTTCCCACTTGTCCGGAAACGCGTTATATTTGATTCAATGAATTTGAAGTCCACTCTTATAGCAGGCCACTCTTAGCCACCATACTTTGTACATGGGAAATTTGGTCACCGCGTACACATGTACCAGTATGACAGATTTCCTTGTTGGGAAAAAAGCGCGTCACCGCACAGATTTTGAAGCCGACCTTAGACCAGAAACCGGAGACTTGTTTTGGCCTTATTGTTAGTAAATACAAGGTGAATATAAATCAACAGTAAACGCGTACAACAATGGTATTTGGAAACGTATGTTCATTTCGACCTTCTAGTTTTGACCAAAAATAATATCATATAAAACTAAGATGTTCATGTTTTTGAGAAAACGACGAAAAGCTTGTACACTTTTCATTTCTTGTTTAGATGAAATCAGAATAATTTCTCAGAATAATTAATATTTGTAGCAACTGTACACCAAGACAGGTTTTAGATAATAATTCATTCCTTGGATCATCTGTTGAATCTTGAAATTGTGTGAAATATTTCTTCTTTGAAGATAAATATACTGTTTAACAATGTGACATGTGATGTTCCTTCAATAATATGACACTTTATGAGAGTTATGATATAATATTCCAATAAGCCTTTTTGTGAGTTTCATGTGAATAATATCCGTACACTGACTCAAGTCCGTGACAATCAGGTACATAATTAATTTCCCAGGCTGTACACACGTCCACATAGAGATTGTATTATAGTATATCACATGACTCAGGGCAAGCTCTAATGCATAGTAACCTACAAAGACTTGATCACAGACGGCCACTTTACTTTTCATAAACACAAATTTACCCTAACATCGCAAATCCATTTATAATTGATGTTAAAATCACCTCTATTTTTGAAAGCCTAAAATTTCCGCAATCAAGTCCAAAATGTAAAATCAAAAAGTATGTTTAGAACAAGTTATACAATTTTATTTAATACACTTTTGCTTAGACTATGTACATTATTACGTAAAGCCAGCAATATACACTGTTGGTAAAATGCCTGTAAATGCATCCATACTTTATAAGAATCAAGAAATATATGTATAAAAACCAACCAATGTCTGTAAATGCATCCATACTTAATAAGAATTCAGCTTATATCATTGTGTCGTCAACGAGAAAATAATGAAAATTAATTCAGAGTTTTCGTTTTCATTTCAACGTGGAATTACGGATTTATGGGACAACAATTCATTTGCGTAATAATCTGATTAATTGTACTAAAATAATAGCACTTCAGACATACATAATTCAATGGATGTTTGATACCATCATCAACTTTACATCAAGTAAGTTTCATGTAAATCTTTGATCATTTATATTTATCGAGATTACCAATAGTGTATAGTGGCTTTATTGAAGATCACGTGGTTAGAAACCAACCTGTGTAATGTTCAGCTTAATATTGGTTCTCACATTTATATTTATCGAGATTACCAATAGTGTATAGTGGCTTTATTGAAGATCACGTGGTTAGAAACCAACCTGTGTAATGTTCAGCTTAATATTGGTTCTCACATTTATATTTATCGAGATTACCAATAGTGTATAGTGGCTTTATTGAAGATCACGTGGTTAGAAACCAACCTGTGTAATGTTCAGCTTAATATTGGTTCTCACATTTCTGAGAAAGAAAAGTGCAAAAGTTCAATTTCGATTGTCACAATTGACAATGTAGGATAATTCGTAATATTTTGTATCTGCCTTAATGATTTAATTAAATTTTTGACTAATTTACTCCAATTCAGAGTGAAAGATTTCAAGGAATGTTTCATACCATCATTAATTTAACATCAAGGAGGACCTACGGTTTTCTTTGATCTCTGATCAGTTATATTTTGTCTTCTTCTTTTAATAACTTAATGTTGTATAGAGGCGCTAAACTCATGAGACACATCAGTCTTTAAAAAGGCGAGAGTAGGTCGGATATTTCTATCACTGATGTATATAATGTGGCCCATAAAGGACATGTACATTGGACGTCGCGATAATTGACGCCAATTTTCTAATTATGTCCCACCAGGGCCACCATAGGCGTATTTGACTCTTACACGATTATCTAGCAAAAATTATTGGCCAATCAATATGCTTGTACAAATCATTGACAAGAAAAATATTTATTTATAAAGCCGCGGCAACTTTAAACATCTTTATAATTATTTCTACGGCTGTTTCATGCATCTTTTATCGATTAAGATTAAATCATTATAAATATTGACATTAAAGAAATCAACTATTCTTATTGGTTGAGTATAGTTTATCAGTGGCTTATATTTGTTATTCTTGGTTGAGGTTGGGGGGGGGGGGGGTAACAGATCTCCAATTCTATTAAACAATCATGAATGACACTAACTCTAACCCACACTAACAAGAACACTTTTAGAAGGTTAATTTTTAAAAATATTACTGCATTTTGTTTTCATTACTGCCATAATTAATTTAACTATTAAACACTCATAATGGACACTACCCTAACCCACACTGACAAGAACACTTTTAGAAGGTTAATTTTAAAAAATATTACTGCATTTTGTTTTCATTACTGTCATAAATTAAGTTAACTTTTTGAACATTTTGCGAAAAATATCTCGTAAAGTTTGGGAACTTAAAAATATGTTTCCAATGTACTATATTGTAACACTTATACTTATACTAAGTCAGCAGCGATACATTGAGTGCGATATCAAGCAATTCCGAATCATAATACAAGAGTAAGCTACTTGCAATAATCAAGTTTCACAATGTTATACCACAGAAAAGACTACACTTTGAGCTAGATACAATATCTGCAATATTCAAATGAGAATAACACTTTTTTATGACTGTTATTTTATCTTTTTTTATGAGAAACTACTTTCAAATAATAAACGTGAAAATAATTGACTGAATCGATGTTAAACATTTAAGTGTAACTATGGCCACGCCCTGCGACGTCGCATGGAAAGAATGGTTCAAATATTGAAACATTGTGGTGATTAGATATAATGTCAGATTCATGAATCAATCAATCACAGATGACATTTGTTACTCACTCATATTCATAGTAGGCACAGTTCTCTCTCCTCATCAAGTACTTGTCAGCATCAACCTGGGAGATGGTGGCATTGTTGAGTTGGCACATCTTCCCTGACAGGTTGAAGGAGCGGCAGTTGGGATCCTTGGAGCAGGCCAGGCAGCATTGTATGGGGCTTTTGATGATGGTTTCCTTGAAGGTGTGGCCAAGCAGACAGTAGGGTTGGTCGTGATGTTCTGAATCCTTGGTGGTGACAGCGAAGCAGCGTAAAGGGGTACTAATGCACCTGTTACGCTCACACAGGACACGTTTCTCCATTGGTAAGCAATCGGTGAAACCCCATAATCCATTTGAAATATCTATAGTAAAACATCCGCTGTCTGTTACATTTACACCTTGGCCCAATTCTCCCTTGTATTCAGTCTGATCATCACCATACCATTTCCACTGTCCACTGGAATCCATGCCATATGTGCAGCCCAGCCACATGCCAGTGGGTAATGTATAATTCATTAAAAGTTCCTTTTGCATGTTCCATATGAAGTCATTTTCGGCTTTTGAGTTTGGCAAAACCAGGTCACTTCCAGCATCAAGACATACCTGACGGGCTTCATCCCAGTTGAGTGGTGTATCAGTGACCATCATGTAGCAGGACTGACCAAACTGCCTCCAGCCGTAGGGACAGCCCAGTGAGCGAATAGCATTGACAACTGTGTGACAGAATACCATTAACAGAAACCAACCAACCAGCATTTGTAGATTCTGATTCATGGTGAGGCAATCAGCTCAATCTACTTGAATTCCAATAGTAATTATTTGTAGAATTCTCAATTGTTTTCAGTTAATACTGTGTCCTTATCGGTTTGTAGTAACACCATGTAGTTAGGATCTCAACTATTGAGAAGTGAGATTGTGGTTGTGATAAGAACCGTATAGATCTTCTCTACGTTTCGACTAGCGTGCTATTGTTGTCATCGTCAGGAGAATGAGTATGTTTTGAATTGAATGTTTTGAAACAACAGATGAAGTTGATGCGATCTCGACAAAACTGAAAATATTGCTGCTTCAAGGTATATTTATCTATGCATTGGACGTGCTAGTAAGTGATTGGGTAAGAGATAAGATTCACATTATTAGGCCTAATATCGATTATTAATAAAAGTTTAATTTGTTGTCAATGACAGTGATAATATCGTTTTCAAAGAAGCATTCCCACTTGTCCGGAAACGCGTTATATTTGAGGCGGTCGTTTTTTGATAGAATAGTGCCTCCCTCAACAATGCAAGAATTATATACTTCACTTCGACGGCAGCCATAGATCAGATATGAGATGTGTAACAGAAGGCTCCTTAATTGAACCGTTATCAAGGCTGATAAAGGCATAACTTGGATGTTTTAAATGTAGGCTATTTTTTTTTACAACCACATATTGAACATGTTGTTCTGATGAATGCAAAGTTTGAATACGTTTTATCTGGAAAATTGTACATTTTTGAGTAAAATCATGAAACCTCTCACTCTGATTAAATGTAAATAAAATATCATCTTCAGCTTTTGTTTTTGTTTTTTTTGTTTTGTTTTTTGTTTGGGGGTAATA
This sequence comes from Zoroaster sp. YZ-2022, assembly GCA_029582265.1. Classification (NCBI taxonomy): domain Eukaryota; kingdom Metazoa; phylum Echinodermata; class Asteroidea; order Forcipulatida; family Zoroasteridae; genus Zoroaster; species Zoroaster sp. YZ-2022. The sequence continues at coordinate 30,912,541 of CM055828.1, read as the reverse complement.
ATATGGCCCCGCCCATAAAATAGACTGAACATAAGAGGAAAATGTTTTACCTTCATCCTGTTTTCATTTTAGATATGTGAATGTGTTGATGCAGTTAGGAAAAGATATTGTTGTATTAAACAGAAAAATTACCAACAATCTGACATGAATTATAACGCATTTATTATCAAAGAAAATAAGTTTTACAATAATTATAACGTTTAATACAATACTAATAATTCAAGGGAAAATTCAATTCTGGTAAAATATTACCCTGCACGAACTGGGTATTAAAATATTGGAAAACAATCTGAAAATCCCAATTTTGGAATATAGGTTGTTACATCAAATGTGGGATAATGTAAGATGCATAATCCGTGCGATTTGTTATTTTTATATATTTTAAATCATATTCATAACACGTTTGTTTTCCATGAAAAAAATTACTTGAAAATGAGAATTTTTCTAAACGATTCACTGAATTTTTATAAAAACAGTCAATAGTTGCCATTATTTGACCAGGGTCAATTTACATAGAGTCGCTAAGCAGCCGAGTTTTTGCTGCCTGTTGTCATTTCATAGCGCTGCTAACAGTTAAGTACAGAGAAAGGCACCCTAACCTGCCAGCCGTTATTGCTAGTAAATACAAGGTGAATATAAATCAATAGTGAACGCGTACAACAATGGTATTTGGAAACGTATGTTCATTTTGACCTTCTAGTTTTCACCAAAAATAATATCATATAAAACTAAGATGTTCACGTTTTTTAGAAAATAACGAAAAGCTTGTACAATTTTCATTTCTTGTTTAGATGAAATCACTTCAAGTCGGAATAATTTCTCAGGATAATTAATATTTGTAGCAACTTTACACCAAGAAAGCTTTTAGATAATAATTCATTCCTTCGATCATCTGTTGAATCTTGAAATTGTGTGAAATATTTCTTCTTTGAAGATAAATATACTGTTTAACAATGTGACATGTGATGTTCCTTCAATAATATGACACTTTATGAGAGTTATGATATAATATTCCAATAAGCCTTTTTGTGAGTTTCATGTGAATAATATCCGTACACTGACTCAAGTCCGTGGCAATCAGGTACATAATTAATTCCCCAGGCTGTACACACGTCTACATAGAGATTATATTATAGTATATCACATGACTCAGGGCAAGCTCTAATGCATAGTAACCTACAAAGACTTGATCACAGACGGCCACTTTACTTTTCATAAACACAAATTTACCCTAACATCGCAAATCCATTTATAATTGATGTTAAAATCACCTCTATTTTTGAAAGCCTAAATGTTTCTCAATCAAGCCCAAAATATAAAATCAAAAAGTATGTTTAGAACAAGTTATACACTTTTATTTAATACACTTTTGTTTAGACTATGTACATTCATACGTAAAGCCAGCAGTATACACTGTTGGTAAAATGTCTGTAAATGCATCCATACTTTTTAAGAATTAAGAGATATGTATAAAAACCAACCAATGTCTGTAAATGCATCCATACTTTATAAGAATAAAGAGATAATAGAAACCAACCAATGTCTGTAAATGCATCCATACTTTATAAGAATCAAGAGATATGTATAAAAACCAACCAATGTCTGTAAATGCATCCATACTTTATAAGAATAAAGAGATATGTATAGAAACCAACCAATGTCTGTAAATGCATCCATACTTTATAAGAATCAAGAGATATGTATAAAAACCAACCAATGTCTGTAAATGCATCCATACTTTATAAGAATCAAGAGATATGTATAAAAACCAACCTGTGAAAGTTTCAGCTTATATCATTGTGTCGTTAACGAGAAAATAGTGAAAATTAATTCAAAGTTTTCGTTTTCATTTCAACGTGGAATTACGGATTTAGGGGAGAATAATTCATTTGCGTAATAATCTGATTAATTGTACTAAAATAATAGCACTTCAGACATACATAATTCAATGGATGTTTGATACCATCATTAATAATCTGATTAATTATATTAAAATAATAGCACTTCAGACATACATAATTCAATGGATGTTTGATACCATCATCAATAATCTGATTAATTATATTAAAATAATAGCACTTCAGAGATACATAATTCAGTGGATGTTTGATACCATCATTAATAATCTGATTAATTGTATTAAAATAATAGCACTTCAGACATACATAATTCAATGGATGTTTGATACCATCATTAATAATCTGATTAATTGTACTAAAATGATAGCACTTCAGACATACATAATTCAATGGATGTTTGATACCATCATCAACTTTACATCAAGTAAGTTTCATGTAAATCTTTGATCATTTATATTTATCGAGATTACCAATAGTGTATAGTGGCTTTATTGAAGATCACGTGGTTAGAAACCAATCTGTGTAATGTTCAGCTTAATATTGGTTCTCACATTTATATTTATCGAGATTACCAATAGTGTATAGTGGCTTTATTGAAGATCACGTGGTTAGAAACCAACCTGTGTAATATTCAGCTTAATATTGGTTCTCACATTTCTGAGAAAGAAAAGTGCAAAAGCTCAAATTCAATTAGGATAATTCGTAATATTTGGTATCTGCCTTAATGATTTAATAAAATTAATTGAACATCAAGGAGGAGCAACCGTTTTCTCTGCTCTTTGATCAGTTATATTTTGTCTTCTTCTTTTAATAACTTAATGTTGTATAGAGGCGCTAAACTCATGAGACACATCAGTCTTTAAAAAGGCGGGAGTAGGTCGGATATAACGTGGCCCATAGAGGACATGTACATTGGACGTCGCAATAATCGACGCCAATTTTCTAATTATATCCCAACAGAGCCACCACAGGCGTATTTGACTCTTACACAATTATCTAGAAGAAGTTATTGGCCAAGCAATATGCTTGTACAAATCATTGACAAGAAAAATGTTTATTTATAAAACCGTGGCAACTTTAAACATCTTTATAATTATTTCTACGGCTGTTTCATGCATCTTTTATCGATTAAGGTTTCATTGATTAAATCATTATAAATATTGACATTAAAGAAATCAATATTCTTATTGGTTGAGTATAGTTTATCAGTGGCTTAAATTTGTTGTTCTTTGTTGAGGGTGGGGGGGGGGGGGTAACAGATCTCCAATTCTATTAAACACTCATGAATGACACTAACTCTAACCCACACTGACAAGAACACTTTTAGAAGGTTAATTTTTGTTTAATATTACTGCATTTTGTTTTCATTACTGCCATAATTAATTTAACTTTTTGAACATTTTGCGAAAAATATCTCGTAAAGTTTGGGAACTTAAAAATATGTTTCGAATGTACTATATTGTAACACTTATACTTATACTAAGTCAGCAGCGATACATTGAGTTCGATATCAAGCAATTCCGAATCATAATACAAGAGTAAGCTACTTGCAATAATCAAGTTTCACAATGTTATACCACAGAAAAGACTACACTTTGAGTTAGATACAATATCTGCAATATTCAAATGAGAATAACAATTTTGTGATAGTCCACTATCAGGCCAAAAAAAGTCTCCGGTTTTCATGGTCTCAGCGTGCGTTTGATTGGAATTCTGCCGTGCTGTGTTCTAAACGACTTTTTCACATAAGCTGATGAATGTTTTGCCAGATTTGTGTGGCCTCTCTTAGTCACCATACTTTGTATATGGGAAATTTGGTCTGGTTCCAATAACCGGATATATATGTATCACAAATTACTGGTTGGCAAAAAAAGCGTGTCACCGCACCGATTTTGAAGCCTACCTGTGTCCAGAAACTGGAGACGTTTTTGTTGGCCTAATAAAATATATTTAATGTTTTTCGTTTTCTGAATGTCATTTATTAATCGGTGTGATGTTATTTAGTCTTGTTTAATGATCTCATTTTTTACATCCCCCCCCCCCAAAAAAAACCCAACAACAACAACTAATAAACAAACAAACAGACAAACAAAAAACATTGTTAAACATTTAAGTGTCACACTGGTAACGCCCTATTGATTGCAAATGCAAAGAATTGTACTTTGAAATATTATGGTGATTAGATACAATGTCAGATTTATGAATCAATCAATCAGAGATGACATTTGTTACCCACTCATATTCATAATAGGTACAGTTCTCTCTCCCCATCATGTACTTGTCAGCATCAACCTGGGAGATGGTGGCATTGTTGAGTTGGCACATCTTCCCTGACAGGTTAAAGGAGCGGCAGTTGGGATCCTTGGAGCAGGCCAGGCAGCATTGTATGGGGCTTTTGATGATGGTTTCCTTGAAGGTGTGGCCAAGCAGACAGTAGGGTTGGTCGTGATGTTCTGAATCCTTGGTGGTGACAGCGAAGCAGCGTAGAGGGGTACTAATGCACCTGTTACGCTCACACAGGACACGTCTCTCTTCTGCAGAGCAATCCACGAATCCCCATTCACTGTTTCTGTACCTGAGGTTACAGCATCCCGTGACATTTATCAGGTTTTCTTGTTTTACATTTTTGTAATCATTCTGATAATCATCATAAAATGTCCATTGTCTAATGGCTTCTATGCCGTACTTGCAGCCCATCCAAAAGTTACGAGGGTGGCCAACAATTTTAACTAGTTCCTTTTGCATGTTCCATATGAAGTCATTTTCGGCTTTTGAGTTTGGCAAAGCCAGGTCACTTCCAGCATCAAGACATACCTGACGGGCTTCATACCAGTTGAGTGGTGTATCAGTGACCATCATGTAGCAGGACTGACCAAACTGCCTCCAGCCGTAGGGACAGCCCAGTGAGTGAATAACATTGACAACTGTGTGACAGAATACCATTAACAGAAACCAACCAACCAGTATTTGTAGATTCTGATTCATGGTGAGGCAATCAGCTCAATCTACTTGAATTCCAACAGTAATTATTTGTAGAATTCTCAATTCTTTTCAGTTAATACTGTGTCCTTATCGGTTTGCAGTAACACCATGTAGTTGGATCTCAACTATTGCGAAGCGAGATTGTGGTTGTAATAGCCTATAGAACCGGATAGATCTTCTCTACGTTTCGACAAGCGTGCTACTGTGCCATCGTCAGGAGAATGAGTCCGTTTTGAATTCAATGTTTTGAAGCAACAGATAAAGTTAATGAAATCTTGAGTGAAATAAAAAATACCCATCAAGCAGCGGCCAACATCTAAATTGTATGGAATCGATAAATCCGTCGCATTATAGCCTGCACGAGACTGTCGAGTCGATATAAGCTTGAGCTCCGATATTTTTGGAGATAAATTACAACAACGTTTTGTTGAAACGTAACCATGGAAACTGCATGGAGAGTTTAAGTACGTCGCCTAGAAATAATATTTTCTGGCCACTGAGTGACAGGAACAAGGTCTACATCGATCTATTGCGTAGGTAGATTTATTTATAGCGAGGCCCGCGGGAAAAACATAAATGGATCTTAAAGCTGAATGCTTTGATGATTTTCTTAGAAGTATGAATTTTTATGTGGTGAACCTTTGAAACACAGCCTTTCTGTTGGGGTGGGGGCACGGGGTCGTAGCCAAAGAGAGAGGTGTGTGGGTGTGACACCCCCAATATCAATTTACAGTCACTGGAGCCTAAGTTAGCTGACAAATTCGAGTATCAGTCTTCAAATAAACCGCCAAATCAAGCCATGGAAGTAAGCTTGTAGTTATTGTGCCCGAGGTGATTATCACGACTACCACCCCCCCCTCTTCCTGCGATTTTGAAGGTGTTAAGGTTTTTTTCTGCTGCTGAAGTCAGTCGGCAAATTGCACCCCCGCCCCCCACATTGTACATTGTGCGACCACTCAGTTGTGCGAGGAAAACCGACCCGCCATACATTCACGTGTGCACCACTGATCTCTATTATACTGTCAGAGATAGGTAGCGCGCACACACATTGCAATGGCTACTCACAACTTCCGGTGCAATCTTGCTTTTAACCCTTTCGATCCCACGGGCTCTAAAAAGAGCCTTTGTTGTGATACGCTTCCTTCCCGTGGGCTCTAAAAGGTGCCGGGAATCGGCATGCCCTTGACGACCACGGCGACTTAAATCACCACCTGAAAATGCTTGAGTGGTTTTTGGGGTTGGCGCCCTCTATTGACAGGAATGCAGTGTATAAAAGTTTATGAAAAGAAAAGTGCGTCACTTTGCGGTTTTTGGTGCTAGCGTCCACTCGCTCCCACAACGGTCAGTTGAATTTAGTTGCAATCATGATGGAAACGGACATAAATGATGGCATTTTGGCTGAGATTTTGGCAGACAGTGGCTCAGAATCAGATGACGAAGTAATGGATGACGACGACGACGACGTTGAACTTGAAGAGGTAGGCCAAAATCACAGTAAAAATGAATAACTAATATTAATAACAGTTAACGTTACTCTTCCTGGCCCAATGGCAATGCAAATTAACGTAATTCACTTATTTTCCTAGGCTATAGCGTAAATAGCGTTAGAACTGTTGGAGTTGAGTAATGTAAATTTAGAAAATGGATCCCTTTAATAGGATTGACCAAATCCTCACCCCTGGACTGGGTCAAAACGTCAAGTGAAAATGTACAATTATTAGTAGTTTGTTGGGGTAATATTTGTATTCATTGAAACAGCAAGTTGATGTATAGATATAGCATAGAAATTTTAACATTTACCCATAGCCGGTCGTGCTGTTTAGCGTTAACAGGCTGAAAATGCACTCTTAGTCTCAAGCTTCCAAAAGAATAGCCTTGTATTCGAAAGGCCCTCATAAGTCGTATTATGCAAGAAGTTGGGGAATTCACATTCACAATCCCACATTAAAACGAAAATTTATCGATAACGAGTTTTGGAGAGTGGATGGAATCTGCCATATTTTTTTTCTCAGCACAATATTCATTTTGCGCATGACCCTGTGGCCTGTGTGCACATGCAGCAAAGTAGCATTGAGATATTGTATTTACAAATGTATGATCGAGATTAATCCTCCTTTGCCTTGTTTTTCTGTTGCAGCCGACCTACCAAGGTGATAGCCGACCGAGATCAAGGAGGACGACAGGAAAGTTAGATTTCCGATCTGGTTGGGAACGACGAGACCATTACGAGTGTGGGACTGTGCAGTTCACTGGAAATTCTGGCCCCACCGGCGACTTTGCCACACTGTCGGCAGTAGAGATCTTCAAGCTGTATTTTTGTCAACTTGTGTGGAATATGCTCGTCGACGAGACTAATCGCTATGCGCAGCAAACAATAGAATCAATTCCTGATGAACAATTCTCCTGGCACCCAACCAACATTCCAGAAATGATGGCATTTGTGGCACTTCTCATTGCTATGGGCATAAACAAATCCTCTCAATACAAGATGTACTGGTCGACATCTGAAATTCTTCACATCCCATTCTATCCGTCGATCATGTCCCGTAATCGGTTCAGTTCAATTCTTCGGTTCCTCCACATCTCAAATAACCAAATTCCTCGTAGAGTTTTGGCTAAACGGGACAAACTTTTCCAAAGTTCGGCCCTTGATAGAAGTCCTCGTCCAGAAGTTTCTCAACCTGTATAACCCTGCGCAGAATCTGTCTCCAGACGAGAGTATGTTGAAATTAAGGGACGCTTGAGTTTTGTTCAGTACATGCCTAACAAACCTATCAAACGGGGTATTAAAGCCTTCTCCCTGAACGAGTCCAAAACAGGATACACGTGTGCTTGGAAACTGTACACAGGAGCCGACAACACCCAAACTGTTTGTGATGCAGACGTAGATTTCAATTCATCAGACTGCCATCCACCAAACCCAACAGTTGCAGGAAAAGTCGTCATTGATCTGGTCCATGGACTTGAGAATAAGGGACACGTAATATATTGTGATAATTACTATACTAGCCCAGCTCTTGTAGCTAAACTTGCTAAACTAGGATTCGGATGTTGTGGAACTGTTCGTTACACTACACAGGGAATACCCCAGGCCGCAAACCCAAAAAACCATAAAATGAAGAAAGGAGATGACCCATTTTTGTTGGTGAAAGGTGGGCAATTGTGTATCGTTTGGCAAGACAAAAAATCTGTAACACTTTTAACTAATGTAGGCAACACTGATTTGTCCAAAAAGCAAATTCGGTGTAATAAAAGCACAAGTGGATTTTGTGATGTTATGAAGCCCAATTGTATTGAAGATTACAACAAAAACATGGGTGGAACTGATCTTGCCAACCAATGTTTTCAGTACTACAATCATACACACAGAAGCTTGAAATGGTGGAAAAGAGTTTTTTTTCCATATGCTGAATATCTGTATTGTCAATAGCACAGTAATATTCACCAGCATAGCAGGGAACAAAAATGTCAGTAATCTTGATTTTCGTATAGGGATTGTACAGGGCTTGCTGTTGGGTTGGGAACGTAACGCAACAAGTCAATTGAGATACCATATTCCTATTGAGTTGACAGGGCAACAGCACTATCCTGGCAAAACCCCAATGGAAAGAAACGCGACTGCATTGTTTGCAGTAACCGAAAATTAGGCAGGCGAAAACAAACAAAGATGATCTGTAAACAATGTGCACACCCTATGTGCATAGTTCCTTGCTTTGAGAAATACCACATCACTTGATTGTAAATCTATACTATTTGTTTTCAAACCCTCTGTTCAATGTTGGGAATGGTCGGACAAGCCGCAGATTACAGTCCAAACCAACATTGAATTGGGGGTGGGGGTAAAAGTTAGCATGGATTGTGATGTATTTACACTGAATACAAGTAAATGGTTCATTTCAAGTAGATAACCAAAAAATCCCCAAAATCTCATCCAAGTTGTTTTTCACATGGAAAAAATCTTATACCTGTACCGTATTTGCATGAAATATCACCCATTTGTATTACTTTACTTTAGTGTAAATACTGATCCAAATATTTAATTGTTTTGCTTTTATACTTAAAAATCTGCAGATTAGTCCAAACCAACATTGAATTGGGGGTGTTAGCATGGATTGTGATGTATTTACACTGAATACAAGTAAATGGTTCATTTCAAGTAGATAACCAAAAAAATCCCAAAATCTCATCCAAGTTGTTTTTCACATGGAAAAAATCTTATACCTGTACCGTATTTGCATGAAATATCACCCATTTGTATTACTTTACTTTAGTGTAAATACTGATCCAAATATTTAGCTTTTGCACAATGTTTTCCTCTCTTTTGTATACTCATTTTTACATACAAATGAGAAAGTAACAAAAATGTCTATTCCTGCCGTGTGAGGGCGCACTTCAATGAAATTGTGAAAAATCCACTGGTGCTGAAGTGACATTGGGCTCCTAATTACTGTGGTAAAGAAGGGTAATCTCTGCCATAACTGGCTGGTAATGAAAGGGTTAACACGCACTTAACTGCACTGCACATTTTCTTGGTTTTGGGATGACATCATTCAACTAAAAATAGCTGGGTTTTTATTGGCCTGACGAAAACTTCACGATCAGAAAGACGAACATCTTTGGAACACTTCGGATGTTGCCGTTTAACGATGGACCAACAGCTTCAATTTTTCTTCGTTGAAAATGTTATTCCGACCGTAAAAAGTCACATTTGGAAAGGGAAAAATCACAAAGCAGCAATGTATAAATGTGTGAAAATGTATACATCACTTATTTTGGATATATAATTATAATCTTCATATGAAGGACGATTATTTAGCCATAAGCCATTTTTGAGGTAGTCTTTTTTACGGCAAAACCCCAAAGACCAAGCACACACGGAGCCATTTCCGCACCGTACCACAGCTCCGTGCAACGGTGCTGTACACGTTCCAGTGCATAAATTATGTGTAGCCACTACATGTCGATGCTCGCACATTATCACGACCAGCAGTTATCAAAATAAGTTTTTTTAAAAGGTAATAAATGAATGCAAAATCCGTTCTTACATGGGGGTGGTGGGGGAGGAAATGGGTGATCGGGAGGGTTGGGGCGGGGGACATAATTCGTCACCGTTTTCACGAAGTGACGAAACAGCCCACACAGCTGCAAATCCATGTATTGAGATAATCGCACATGAAGTTGAACTGTTTTTGAAATCGCAATTTCAAAGACTTTTCAGCATTAATTATTTTAGATTTTGCTTCCTACTTAAAGCTAATAACTTTAATTACAAAGAAATGTCGGTATCTTTATCAAAGAGATTGTAATTAATGGGGAATTACTTTCCAAACATATTTGTCACTTCGTGAAAACGCAAAAACAAGACCGCGCGTGCAGAGCGCTGTATATTAAACAACGTATTGAGCGATTTGTCACTTCGTGAAAACGCTAAACGTAAGTAGGTCACACGATTCGTCACTTCGTGAAAACGCAAAACCAACAATACCCGCTTTGGCATTTTGCCAATCGCTATGTATTTCAATGTATAAAACGGCGAATGGCGATTCGTCACTTCGTGAAACCGGAAAACAGCTTAGCTGAGTGATTCACCGGGTATATTAATAGCGTAATTACGAAACTATGACGTTTCAACACTTGAAACTTAGCAGAAATGTTGGCAACAATGAATACATCTCAAATATCTACAAAACTGAATTTGACAAAAAAAGAGATTTTTTACGGATTTGTCACTAAGTGAAAACGGTGACGAATTATACCCTTCGTTTTTTCGAATAAGGGACAGTAGGCTTATATTAGTTGTCTCCACTACTTATCTGCTCATATAAACATTGTAGAACATTTGATTTCTTGATAGTGAATCGGGGTTTTTAATTGTTACAGATCAAATACCCCTTTATTAAAGATGTACCAGTGTTTGTCGCATTTTTACCCGCTAATTTCTTGGCATTTTTGTTTTCATCTCATCATTGATAATTTACTTTTTATAGAGAACTTTATATCGATAACAAAAAAGTAATGTCAGAAATATTGTAGATAAGTAAGACTAATTGCGGTGACACCATGTGAAATTCTCTATTGAGTAGTAATTAGTTCTGAAAAGAACTGGAGCTTACAGAAATATTGTAAGAACCCAAACGAATTTATGACGGGCCCCATCACCATAATTTAATTTCATGACATATGAAACCAACTGTAAAACTGCTTTTCACTAGTTTTTTGAGAAATGTGTCATTTTTAAAGTATTTCTTTTCATTTTCTCATGTAAAATACCATTGTTCTGATGAAGAAGAAAATTGCCAGAAATTGTCAGTAAAAGGCTAATATGCCATTCAACAGCAGGCGAGGAAACCCGAGCACAATGTAGAATGGATCACAGAATAATGCTCAAGTAGTTTCGACTATTATTGACAAAAATTGTATTGGATGCAATTTACCGTAATATAATCGCATTAAATTGTTGTGATGGTGTCCATATAGGAACAAATAATGAGTGGAATGAAATCATGAAAACCGAAAACTGGCATGTTTCTCTGATAATTAATTAATTAAAATTGAAAGTACAACATTTGGTTATATTGGCAGCATTGCTTCCATTCAAGATATACATTAAACAATCAATGAAGCTGTGAAAAGATTCAGCTGATTACGTTGTGTCGTTTATAAGAAAAGTATTTGTGTGTGTGTGTGTATTCATTCTAACGTGAAATTTAGGAAAGAGTACTGAAAATAATTTCACTTTTCTTAAAGGGAAGGTACAACATTGGTAACTATCAAATTATCGAAATATTATTCAAAGTCTTACTTGGTGTAAAATTGGTTCATAATAAATCATTCTGATGAATTATTTTGTCTGGAATGCTTTCATCTTAGAGAAATAATGAATTGTTATGTCGAATTTAAAACAAGTTGCTATTTAGTAACTTTTTGTATAACATAAAACGAATGATTAAAATTGTAACAGTTTTTCGTCCTTTTCTCAAAAAATGAGCGATTATTGTGAAGAGTCTTTCACAGGTTATGACTGATGATCATACAGGCCCTTTTTCGTAAAATCAAGAATATTGACATAAGGAGAAAAAACTCTCCGGTTTCTGGTCTCCGCGCACGTCACCTCAGACCCGCGCGTAGACATTTTTAACTAATTTTTTGTTGTTGTGCTATGAAACGATGTCCAATTGCAGCCAAAATTGCTGGATTAATTGCAATTCTGCCGTGCTGTGTTTTAAACGACTTTTTCACATATGGGTATGAACGTTTGCCCGTCTCTTAGCCACCATACTTTGTATATGGGAAATTTGGTCCCCGCGTGTACAATGTATCACGTATTTCCCTGTGTTGGCAAAGAAAAAATATGCGCATCACCGCACCGATTTTGAAGCCGACCGATGACCTAAGCGTACGTTTTCATAAACCAATGTCGTACCTTCCTTTTAAAAGTGACATCACATCAGACAAAATTATTTCTAGTGAAGATTAATTCCATGATCAGAATAACACCAAGTACTTTTCACATTCAAATTCGACCATTTAAAAAAAAATTATGATTAGCCTACCAATCATATACATCATACGTTTAAAGCTGCATCGCTTTTGCTGAACAGTACTATTTCAGGAAAGCAAATACTGTCAGCAAATAATTGTCAGAAGCATTGTTTTAAAGTAACCACAGTCATCACACAGTCAATATTATGTGAATGTGTCGACGCAGGTTGGAAGAGAAATTGTTGTATTAAACAGACAGATTACCAACAATCTGACATGAATTATAACGCATTTATTACCACCATCATTAACATCAAAGAAAATAAGTTTGAATGCAATATTTACAAGATAATACAATACTAACACAATAGAAATAATTGAAGGAAAATACACTTCTTGTAAAATGTCAATATGCGATTACAAGCAATAAGGATTCAGCTGAATTATTGGTCTTCAAATTTATGAGAAAATTGCCAAAGTTTACTTACAATTTCTGACCAAAATTCTCCAAAAGAGCTTTATGTGATAAAAATAACAGTTGATGCCCTTTTTCTCGGTAAAGGGAGCATTTCTACGTTGAGTATATTTCCATCAAATACAATTTCATCTCATAATTTGAAAACTGGTAATTTAGCTAAGTACCGAAAAATGGTTTATATTATTTTTTTGTTAGATTCAGAATCAAAAGCCTATTTTCTACCGAAAACTGTAATTTTTTTCAAATCAATCTGAAAATCACAATTTCAGAATAATGGTTTCTTACATCAACAAAGAGATATTGTTCTTAGATATTTAAACATACATATTCCGTGCGGTTTCCTTGTAAAATGGAAATAAATTACTTGAAAATTTCGCAAAATAACGGTACCGAATCCTTGTTAAAACAATCCATAGTTGCCATTATTTGACCAACAATGAATTTATCCTACTGTGTCATTTATTTATTGTAAATTAAAAATTTTCGAAATGATTTACTTAATTAGTATAGAAACATTCCATGCCATTAATTGACCAGGGTCCAATTTCATAGAGCTGCTAAGCAGCTGATTTGTTGCTGACTGTACGTTTTTTCATTTCATAGCGCTGCTAACCGTTAAGCATAGAGAAAGGCACCCTAACCTTAGCCTTTAGGCCATTAATAGTCTCTGGTTTCTGGTCTCCGCACGCGTCGCCTCAAACCCGCGCGTTGGCATTTTTAATTAAAAAAAATTTTTGAGTATGAAACAATGTCCAATTGCAGCCAAAATCGTTGGATCGATTGGAATTCTGCCATGCTGTGTTTTAAACGACTTTTTCACATATAGGGGTATGGACGTTTGCCCGATTTGTGAGGTCTCTCTTAGCCACCATACTTTGTACATGGGAAATTTGGTTCCCGCGTATACATGTATCGGAATGACAGATTTCCTTGTTGGGAAAAAAGCGCGTCACCGCACAGATTTTGAAGCCGACCTAAGACCAGAAACCGCAGACTATTTTTGGCCTTATTGTTAGTAAATACAAGGTGAATATAAATCAATAGTGAACGCGTACAACAATGGTATTTGGAAACGTATGTTCATTTCGACCTTCTAGTTTTCACCAACTTAAAGAATATCATATAGCCTAAAACTAAGATGTTCACGTTTTTGAGAAAACGAGATGAAAACACTTCCACTCACACCAAGAAAACCTTTAGATAGGTTTGTTGCTTTGATAATCTGGTGATTACTAAATGGGGCATCATCTTTTAAATCAATAAATGAATTCAAGTGAATAAATGAATTTAAATTATTTAAAGCGTAATTAAAACTACTCTTTATCCATGCCTTAATCAATCATTTCATGAAATGACTTAGGCTATTTGGAAATAATAATTTTTTCTTTCTTTAATGAAAAGAGCGATGTACAGATATAAAACAATGGAATGACGGGAAAATAAGGATTTACACGGAGAAGGCCCTGTGTATCTTTAAGCTAAGACATGCGTTTTATAAATGATTTGGTAGCTCGTAGTACCCGGTATAACACGACTGGAGATCGAGACAAGTCTATGTGTAACTGTCGCATATTTCATGATCTACGATTAGATTCTTGCTCAGCTGAATCTTAAAATTGTGTGAAATATTTCTTCTTTGAAGATATACTGTTTAACAATGTGATATGTGATGTTCCTTCAATAATATGACACTTTATGAGAGTTATGATATAATATTCCAATAAGCATTTTTGTGAGTTTCATGTGAATAATATCCGTACACTGACTCAAGTCCGTGACAATCAGGTACATAATTAATTTCCCAGGCTGTACACACGTCCACATAGAGATTGTATTATAGTATATCACATGACCCAGGGCAAGCTCTAATACATAGTAACCTACAAAGACTTGATCACAGACGGCCACTTTACTTTTCATAAACACAAATTTACCATAACATTGCAGATGCATTTATAATTGGTGTCAAAATCACCTCTTTTTTAAACCTAAAAGTTCCCTACTCAAGGCCAAACTACAAAATCAAAAAGCATGTTTAGAACAAGTTATACACTTTTATTTAATACACTTTTGTTTAGACTATGTACATTCATATGTAAAGCCAGCAGAATACACTGTTGGTAAAATGTCTGTAAAAGAATCCATACTTTATAAGAATCAAGAAATATGTATAAAAACCAACCAAAGGTTTTCAGCTTATTTCATTGTGTCGTCAACGAGAAAATAATGAAAATTAATCCAATGTGGAATTACGTCTCCAAGGGACAACAATTCATTTGCGTAATAATTAATTGTACTAAAATGATAGCACTTCAGACATACATAATTCAATGGATGTTTGATACCATCATCAACTTTACATCAAGTAAGTTTCATGTAAATCTTTGATCATTTATATTTATCGAGATTACCAATAGTGTATAGTGGCTTTATTGAAGATCACGTGGTTAGAAACCAACCTGTGTAATGTTCAGCTTAATATTGGTTCTCACATTTCTGAGAAAGAAAAGTGCAAAAGCTCAAATTCGATTGTCACACTTGACAATGTAGGAAAATTCGTAACATTTGGTATATGCCTTAATTATTTAATTCAGTTTTTGACTAATTTACTCCAATTCAGAGTGAAAGATTTCAATGGATGTTTTATACCATCATTAATTTAACATCAAGGAGGTTATGTTTTGTCTTCTTCGTTTTATAACTTAATGTTGTATAGAGGCGCTAAACTCATAAGACATAATTATCAACATTAAAAAGGCGGGAGTGGATCGGATATTTCTATCACTGATGTATATAATGTGCCCCAAAAATTGGACGTCAAAATATACATCAAATTGTACGACGTCACGCGTCGCGATAATGCCAATTTCACTTCAAATTAATAATGTCCCTTCAGGGCCACCATAGGCAAATATGACTCTGAAAGGATGAACTATCAGAAATGATCTTCCCCTTCCAAGATCTCAGAGCAGCCAATCAATATGTGAATAAACTTGTACAAAACATTGACAAACGTTTTATCTAAAACCGCGGCAATTCTAAACATCTTCATTTATTTCTATGGTTATTTCATGCAGCGTTTATCGAAAAAGGTTTCATTTATTAAATCATTCTAAATATTGACATGATTTCTATTGGTTGGATATTGTTTATCAGTGACTTCAATTTGTTGCTGTTGTTGTTGTTGATGGGTGTGGGGGGGGGGGGTTGTATCACACTTTCAATTATACTGACAAAAACACTTTTAAAACACTTTTAAAAATAATTATTGCCATTATTAAGTTCCATTTTTGAACATTTTCCGAAATATTAACTTAAATATTTATTGTTTCAAATACGGTGATAAGTGTGGGACAATCACGGACCATCCCCCTGGACAAAAGGGGGATACCCCGTCACCCTTGTCCCCAGATTTGCATCCATGTATGTTTATCATGTTTTTATAATAAATAAATCTAAAACCGCGGCAATTCTAAACATCTTCATTTATTTCTATGGTTATTTCATGCAGCGTTTATCGAAAAAGGTTTCATTTATTAAATCATTCTAAATATTGACATGATTTCTATTGGTTGGATATTGTTTATCAGTGACTTAAATTTGTTGTTGTTGTTGATGATGGGTGGGTGGGTGGGGGGGGGGGGTTGTATCACACTTTCAATTCTATTAACCACCCACGAATGACACTCATCCTAACCCATATACTGACAAAAACACTTTTAGAAGGTTAAAATATATATTTAAAAAAACAATTATTGCCATTATTAAGTTACATTTTTGAACATTTTGCGAAATATTAACTTAAATATATATTGTTTCAAATACGGTGATTAGTGTGGGACAATCACGGACCATCCCCCTGGACAAAAGGGGGATACCCCGTCACCCTCGTCCCCAGATTTGCATCCATGTCTGTTTATCATGTTTTTATAATATAAAGCTAAGTCAGCAGCGATACATTGAGTGCGATATAAAGCAATTCCGAATCATAATACAAGAGTAAGCTACTTGCAATAATCAAGTTTCACAATGTTATACCACAGAAAAGACTACACTTTGAGCTAGATACAATATCTGCAATATTCAAATGAGAATAACACTTTTTAAAATTGGTATTAGCCTATGTTATTTTTTATGAGAAACTACTTTCAAATAATAAACGTGAAAATAATTGACTGAATCGATGTTAAACATTTAAGTGTAACTATTGCCACGCCCTGCGACGTCGCATGCAAAGAATGGTTGAAATATTGAAATATTGTGGTGATTAGATATAATGTCAGATTCATGAATCAATCAATCACAGATGACATTTGTTACTCACTCATATTCATAGTAGGCACAGTTCTCTCTCCTCATCAAGTACTTGTCAGCATCAACCTGGGAGATGGTGGCATTGTTGAGTTGGCACATCTTCCCTGACAGGTTGAAGGAGCGGCAGTTGGGATCCTTGGAGCAGGCCAGGCAGCATTGTATGGGGCTTTTGATGATGGTTTCCTTGAAGGTGTGGCCAAGCAGACAGTAGGGTTGGTCGTGATGTTCTGAATCCTTGGTGGTGACAGCGAAGCAGCGTAGAGGGGTACTAATGCACATGTTACGCTCACACAGGACACGTTTCTCCATTGCTGAGCAATTGGTGAAACCCCATAATCCATTTGAAATATCTATAGTAAAACATCCGCTCTCTGTTACATTTACACCTTCGCCCAATTCTCCCTTGTATTCAGTCTGATCATCACCATACCATTTCCACTGTCCACTGGCCTCCATGCCATATGTGCAGCCAAGCCACATGCCATTGGGTCTATCATCTTGCTGAATAACCTCCTGTTGCATGTTCCATATGAAGTCATTTTCGGCTTTTGAGTTTGGCAAAGCCAGGTCACTTCCAGCATCAAGACATACCTGACGGGCTTCATACCAGTTGAGTGGTGTATCAGTGACCATCATGTAGCAGGACTGACCAAACTGCCTCCAGCCGTAGGGACAGCCCAGTGAGCGAATAGCATTGATAACTGTGTGACAGAATACCATTAACAGAAACCAACCAACCAGCATTTGTAGATTCTGATTCATGGTGAGGCAATCGGCTCAATCTACTTGAATTCCAATAGTAATTATTTGTAGAATTCTCAATTCCTTTCAGTTAATTCAGCGTCTGTTTTGTATTCAATGTTTTGAAGCAACAGATGATCTTGATAGAATCTCAAGGGAAACGCACAAGCTTGAATTCGAACAGTAATTATTTGTAGAATTCTCAATTGTTTTCAGTTGTGATAAGAACCGCATAGACCTTCTCTACGTTTCGACTAGCGTGCTATTGTGTCATCGTCAGGAGAATGAGTCCGTTTTTTAATTAAATGTTTTGAAACAACAGATGAAGTTGATGCGATCTCGACAAAACTGAAAATATTGCTGCTTCAAGGTATATTTATCTATGCATTGGACGTGCTAGAAAGTGATTGGGTAAATCAAGTCACATGCTTTTGCGCAAACCCTGAGATAAGATTCACATTATTAGGCCTAATATCGATTATTAATAAAAGTTTAATTTGTTGTCATTGACAGTGATAATATCGTTTTCAAAGAAGCATTCCCACTTGTCCGGAAACGCGTTATATTTGAGGCGGTCGTTTTTTGATAGAATAGTGCCTCCCTCACCAATGCAAGAATTATATACTTCACTTCAACGGCAGCCATAGATCAGATATGAGATGTGTAACAGAAAGCTCCTTAATTGAACCGTTATCAAGGCTGATAAAGGCATAACTTGGATGTTTTAAATGTAGGCTATTTTGTTTTACAAACACATATTGAACATGTTGTTCTGATGAATGCAAAGTTTGAATACGTTTTATCTGGAAAATTGTACACTTTTGAGTCAAATCATGAAACCTCTCACTCTGATTAAATGTAAATAAAATATCATCTTCAGCTTTGTTTTTTGTTTGTTTGTTTGGGGGTAATAATATGGCCCCGCCCATAAAATAGACTGAACATAAGAGGGAAATGTTTTACCTTCATCCTGTTTTCATTTTAGATATGTGAATGTGTTGATACAGTTAGGAAAAGAAATTGTTGTATTTAACAGAAAAATTACCAACAATTTGACATGAATTATAACGCATTTATTACCACCATCATTAGAAAATAAGTTTTACAATAATTATAAGATTTAATACAATACTAATAATTAAAGGGAAAATTCAATTCTGGTAAAATATTACCCTGCACAAACTGGGGTGTTAAAATAATGGAAAAAATCCCAATGTTGAAATACAGGTTGTTACATCAAATGTGGGATAATGTAAGATGCATAATCCGTGCGTGATTTGTTACTTTTATATATTTTAAATCATAACACGTTTGTTTTCCATGAAAAAAAAATTACTTGAAAATGAGAATTTTTCTAAACGATTCACTGAATTTTTATAAAAACAGTCAATAGTTGCCATTATTTGACCAGGGTCCAATTACATAGAGTCGCTAAGCAGCCGAGTTTTTGGTGACTGTTTTCATTTCATAGCGCTGCTAACCGTTAAGCATAGAGAAAGGCACCCTAACCTGCCAGCCGTTATTGCTAGTAAATACAAGGTGAATACAAATCAATAGTGAACGCGTACAACAATGGTATTTGGAAACGTATGTACATTTCGACCTTCTAGTTTTCACCAAAAATAATATCATATAAAACTAAGATGTTCACGTGTTTTAGAAAATAACGAAAAGCTTGTACACTTTTCATTTCTTGTTTAGATGAAATCAGAATAATTTCTCAGGATAATTAATATTTGTAGCAACTTTACACCAAGAAAGCTTTTAGATAATAATTCATTCATATTTGAAGATAAATATACTGTTTAACAATGTGACATGTGATGTTCCTTCAATAATATGACACTTTATGAGAGTTATGATATAATATTCCAATAAGCCTTTTTGTGAGTTTCATGTGAATAATATCCGTACACTGACTCAAGTCCCTGACAATCAGGTACATAATTAATTTCCCAGGCTGTACACACGTCTACATAGAGATTGTATTATAGTATATCACATGACTCAGGGCAAGCTCTAATGCATAGTAACCTACAAAGACTTGATCACAGATGGCCACTTTACTTTTCATAAACACAAATTTATCATAACATTGCAAATCCGTTTATAATTGATGTTAAAATCACCTCTATTTTTGAAAGCCTAAATGTTTCTCAATCAAGCCCAAAAAATAAAATCAAAAAGTATGTTTAGAACAAGTTATACACTTTTATTTAATACACTTTTGTTTAGACTATGTACATTCATACGTAAAGCCAGCAGTATACACTGTTGGTAAAATGTCTGTAAATGCATCCATACTTTATAAGAATCAAGAGATATGTATAAAAACCAACCAATGTCTGTAAATGCATCCATACTTTATAAGAATCAAGAGATATGTATAAAAACCAACCAATGTCTGTAAATGCATCCATACTTTATAAGAATCAAGAAATATGTATAAAAACCAACTAATGTCTGTAAATGCATCCATACTTTATAAGAATCAAGAGATATGTACAGAAACCAACCAATGTCTGTAAATGCATCCATACTTTATAAGAATCAAGAGATATGTATAAAAACCAACCAATGTCTGTAAATGCATCCATACTTTTTAAGAATCAAGAAATATGTATAAAAACCAACCAATGTCTGTAAATGCATCCATACTTGATAAGAATCAAGAGATATGTATAAAAACCAACCAATGTCTGTAAATGCATCCATACTTTATAAGAATCAAGAGATATGTATAAAAACCAACCAATGTCTGTAAATGCATCCATACTTTATAAGAATCAAGAGATATGTACAGAAACCAACCAATGTCTGTAAATGCATCCATACTTTATAAGAATCAAGAAATATGTATAAAAACCAACCAATGTCTGTAAATGCATCCATACTTTATAAGAATCAAGAGATATGTATAAAAACCAACCAATGTCTGTAAATGCATCCATACTTTATAAGAATCAAGAGATATGTATAAAAACCAATCAATGTCTGTAAATGCATTCATACTTTATAAGAATCAAGAGATATGTATAAAAACCAACAAATGTCTGTAAATGCATCCATACTTTATAAGAATCAAGAGATATGTATAAAAACCAATCAATGTCTGTAAATGCATCCATACTTTATAAGAATCAAGAGATATGTATAAAAACCAACCAATGTCTGTAAATGCATCCATACTTTATAAGAATCAAGAGATATGTATAGAAACCAACCAATGTCTGTAAATGCATCCATACTTTATAAGAATCAAGAGATGTGTACAGAAACCAACCAATGCCTGTAAATGCATCCATACTTTATAAGAATCAAAAGATATGTATAACAACCAACCAATGTCTGTAAATGCATCCATACTTTATAAGAATCAAGAGATGTATAAAAACCAACCAATGTCTGTAAATGCATCCATACTTTATAAGAATCAAGAGATATGTACAGAAACCAACCAATGTCTGTAAATGCATCCATACTTTATAAGAATCAAGAGATATGTATAAAAACCAACCAATGTCTGTAAATGCATCCATACTTTATAAGAATCAAGAGATATGTATAAAAACCAACCAATGTCTGTAAATGCATCCATACTTTATAAGAATCAAGAGATATGTATAGAAACCAACCAATGTCTGTAAATGCATCCATACTTTATAAGAATCAAGAGATATGTATAAAAACCAACCAATGTCTGTAAATGCATCCATACTTTATAAGAATCAAGAGATATGTATAGAAACCAACCAATGTCTGTAAATGCATCCATACTTTATAAGAATCAAGAGATATGTATAACAACCAACCAATGTCTGTAAATGCATCCATACTTTATAAGAATCAAGAGATGTATAAAAACCAACCAATGTCTGTAAATGCATCCATACTTTATAAGAATCAAGAGATATGTACAGAAACCAACCAATGTCTGTAAATGCATCCATACTTTATAAGAATCAAGAGATATGTATAAAAACCAACCAATGTCTGTAAATGCATCCATACTTTATAAGAATCAAGAGATATGTATAAAAACCAACCAATGTCTGTAAATGCATCCATACTTTATAAGAATCAAGAGATATGTATAAAAACCAATCAATGTCTGTAAATGCATCCATACTTTATAAGAATCAAGAGATGTGTACAGAAACCAACCAATGCCTGTAAATGCATCCATACTTTATAAGAATCAAGAGATATGTATAAAAACCAACAAATGTCTGTAAATGCATCCATACTTTATAAGAATCAAGAGATATGTATAAAAACCAACCAATGTCTGTAAATGCATCCATACTTTATAAGAATCAAGAGATATGTATAAAAACCAACCAACGTCTGTAAATGCATCCATACTTTATAAGAATCAAGAGATATGTATAACAACCAACCAATGTCTGTAAATGCATCCATACTTTATAAGAATCAAGAGATATGTATAAAAACCAACCAATGTCTGTAAATGCATCCATACTTGATAAGAATCAAGAGATATGTATAAAAACCAACCAATGTCTGTAAATGCATCCATACTTTATAAGAATCAAGAGATATGTATAAAAACCAACCAATGTCTGTAAATGCATCCATACTTTATAAGAATCAAGAGATGTGTATAACAACCAACCAATGTCTGTAAATGCATCCATACTTTATAAGAATCAAGAGATGTATAAAAACCAACCAATGTCTGTAAATGCATCCATACTTTATAAGAATCAAGAGATATGTACAGAAACCAACCAATGTCTGTAAATGCATCCATACTTTATAAGAATCAATAGATATGTACAGAAACCAACCAATGTCTGTAAATGCATCCATACTTTATAAGAATCAAGAGATATGTATAAAAACCAACCAATGTCTGTAAATGCATCCATACTTTATAAGAATCATGAGATATGTATAAAAACCAACCAATGTCTGTAAATGCATCCATACTTTATAAGAATCAAGAGATGTATAAAAACCAACCAATGTCTGTAAATGCATCCATACTTTATAAGAATCAACAGATATGTATAAAAAACCAACCAAAAGTTTCAGCTTATTTCATTGTGTCGTCAACGAGAAAATAATGAAAATTATTTCAGTGTTTTCGTTTTCAATGTTTCGTTTCCAATGTGGAATTACGTCTCCAAGGGACAATACTTCATTTGCTTAATAATCTGATTAATTATATTAAAATGATAGCACTTCAGACATACATAATTCAATGGATGTTTGATACCATCATTAATAATCTGATTAATTATATTAAAATAATAGCACTTCAGACATACATAATTCAATGGATGTTTGATACCATCATTAATAATCTGATTAATTGTACTAAAATAATAGCACTTCAGACATACATAATTCAATGGATGTTTGATACCATCATTAATAATCTGATTAATTATATTAAAATAATAGCACTTCAGACATACATAATTCAATGGATGTTTGATACCATCATTAATAATCTGATTAATTGTATTAAAATAATAGCACTTCAGACATACATAATTCAATGGATGTTTGATACCATCATTAATAATCTGATTAATTGTATTAAAATAATAGCACTTCAGACATACATAATTCAATGGATGTTTGATACCATCATTAATAATCTGATTAATTATATTAAAATAATAGCACTTCAGACATACATAATTCAATGGATGTTTGATACCATCATTAATAATCTGATTAATTGTATTAAAATAATAGCACTTCAGACATACATAATTCAGTGGATGTTTGATACCATCATTAATAATCTGATTAATTGTATTAAAATAATAGCACTTCAGACATACATAATTCAATGGATGTTTGATACCATCATTAATAATCTGATTAATTGTACTAA
The DNA here is from genome assembly GCA_029582265.1 of Zoroaster sp. YZ-2022. Taxonomy (NCBI): domain Eukaryota; kingdom Metazoa; phylum Echinodermata; class Asteroidea; order Forcipulatida; family Zoroasteridae; genus Zoroaster; species Zoroaster sp. YZ-2022. The sequence goes on along the minus strand of CM055828.1, from coordinate 30,888,813 downwards.
AATAATAGCACTTCAGACATACATAATTCAATGGATGTTTGATACCATCATTAATAATCTGATTAATTGTATTAAAATAATAGCACTTCAGACATACATAATTCAATGGATGTTTGATACCATCATTAATAATCTGATTAATTGTACTAAAATAATAGCACTTCAGACATACATAATTCAATGGATGTTTGATACCATCATTAATAATCTGATTAATTGTATTAAAATAATAGCACTTCAGACATACATAATTCAATGGATGTTTGATACCATCATTAATAATCTGATTAATTGTATTAAAATAATAGCACTTCAGACATACATAATTCAATGGATGTTTGATACCATCATTAATAATCTGATTAATTGTATTAAAATAATAGCACTTCAGACATACATAATTCAATGGATGTTTGATACCATCATCAATAATCTGATTAATTGTATTAAAATAATAGCACTTCAGACATACATAATTCAATGGATGTTTGATACCATCATTAATAATCTGATTAATTGTACTAAAATAATAGCACTTCAGACATACATAATTCAATGGATGTTTGATACCATCATCAATAATCTGATTAATTGTACTAAAATAATAGCACTTCAGACATACATAATTCAATGGATGTTTGATACCATCATTAATAATCTGATTAATTGTATTAAAATAATAGCACTTCAGACATACATAATTCAATGGATGTTTGATACCATCATTAATAATCTGATTAATTGTACAAAATAATAGCACTTCAGACATACATAATTCAATGGATGTTTGATACCATCATTAATAATCTGATTAATTGTACTAAAATAATAGCACTTCAGACATACATAATTCAATGGATGTTTGATACCATCATTAATAATCTGATTAATTGTATTAAAATAATAGCACTTCAGACATACATAATTCAATGGATGTTTGGATACCATCATTAATAATCTGATTAATTGTACTTAAAATAATAGCACTTCAGACATACATAATTCAATGGATGTTTGATACCATCATTAATAATCTGATTAATTGTATATAAAATAATATCACTTCAGAAATACATAATACAATGGATGTTTGATACCATCATCAATAATCTGATTAATTGTACTAAAATAATAGCACTTCAGACATACATAATTCAATGGATGTTAGATCCCATCAATAATCTGATTAATTGTACTAAAATAATAGCACTTCAGACATACATAATTCAATGGATGTTTGATACCATCATTAATAATCTGATTAATTGTACTAAAATAATAGCACTTCAGACATACATAATTCAATGGATGTTTGGTACCATCATTAATAATCTGATTAATTGTACTAAAATAATAGCACTTCAGACATACATAATTCAATGGATGTTTGATACCATCATTAATAATCTGATTAATTGTACTAAAATAATAGCACTTCAGACATACATAATTCAATGGATGTTTGATACCATCATTAATAATCTGATTAATTGTACTAAAATAATAGCACTTCAGACATACATAATTCAATGGATGTTTGATACCATCATTAATAATCTGATTAATTGTACTAAAATAATAGCACTTCAGACATACATAATTCAATGGATGTTTGATACCATCATTAATAATCTGATTAATTGTACTAAAATAATAGCACTTCAGACATACATAATTCAATGGATGTTTGATACCATCATTAATAATCTGATTAATTGTACTAAAATAATAGCACTTCAGACATACATAATTCAATGGATGTTTGGTACCATCATTAATAATCTGATTAATTGTACTAAAATAATAGCACTTTAGACATACATAATTCAATGGATGTTTGATACCATCATTAATAATCTGATTAATTGTATTAAAATAATAGCACTTCAGACATACATAATTCAATGGATGTTTGATACCATCATTAATAATCTGATTAATTGTACTAAAATAATAGCACTTCAGACATACATAATTCAATGGATGTTTGATACCATCATTAATAATCTGATTAATTGTATTAAAATAATAGCACTTCAGACATACATAATTCAATGGATGTTTGATACCATCATTAATAATCTGATTAATTGTACTAAAATAATAGCACTTCAGACATACATAATTCAATGGATGTTTGGTACCATCATTAATAATCTGATTAATTGTACTAAAATAATAGCACTTCAGACATACATAATTCAATGGATGTTTGATACCATCATTAATAATCTGATTAATTGTACTAAAATAATAGCACTTCAGACATACATAATTCAATGGATGTTTGATACCATCATTAATAATCTGATTAATTGTAAGAAATAATAGCACTTCAGACATACATAATTCAATGGATGTTTGATACCATCATTAATAATCTGATTAATTGTATTAAAATAATAGCACTTCAGACATACATAATTCAATGGATGTTTGATACCATCATTAATAATCTGATTAATTGTACTAAAATAATAGCACTTCAGACATACATAATTCAATGGATGTTTGATACCATCATTAATAATCTGATTAATTGTACTAAAATAATAGCACTTCAGACATACATAATTCAATGGATGTTTGATACCATCATTAATAATCTGATTAATTGTATTAAAATAATAGCACTTCAGACATACATAATTCAATGGATGTTTGATACCATCATCAACTTTACATCAAGTAAGTTTCATGTAAATCTTTGATCATTTATATTTATCGAGATTACCAATAGTGTATAGTGGCTTTATTGAAGATCACGTGGTTAGAAACCAACCTGTGTAATGTTCAGCTTAATATTGGTTCTCACATTTCTGAGAAAGAAAAGTGCAAAAGCTCAATTTCGATTGTCACACTTGACAATGTAGGATAATTCGTAATATTTTGTATCTGCCTTAATGATTTAATTAAATTTTTGATTAATTTACTCCAATTCAGAGTGAAAGATTTCAAGGAATGTTTCATATCATCATCAATTTAACATCAAGGAAGACCTACGGTTTTCTCTGATCTTTGATCAGTTATATTTTGTCTTCTTCTTTTAATAACTTAATGTTGTATAGAGGCGCTAAACTCATGAGACATATCAATCTTTAAAAAGGAGGGTGTGATGGGTGGGATATTTCTATCACTGATGTATATAATGTGGCCCATAAAGTACATGGACGTCAAATAAGACATCATATTTCACGACGTCGCGATAATTCCAATTTCACGTCAAATTAATAATGTCCTCTCAGGGCCACCATATGCAAATATGACTTTTAAAGGAAACCTAGCCCAGCCAAATAATACTCTTACAAAACATTAACAAGAAAACTGTCTCTATCTAAAACTGCTGCAACTTTAAACATCTTTATATTTCTATAGCTATTTCACCATTCTTATTGGTTGAGTACCGTATTGTTTCCAGACTACTTAAATTTGGAGTCTGGGGCGGGGCTGGCGAAGGGGATCTAATTTTCTAATTTCATTGACTACCATTGGGCGTCACCCATCCTATAACCAATTTTGAAAATGAACTTTTTAAAAGGTTAAAATATTTAGATATTAAAAAATAATTTCTTATAATTAAGTCAACATTTGGGCGAACTTATGGGCATAATTATTTATGAATTTCTTTACATTTTGCGAAAAGTCTTTCATTTTTGTATGTAAAATTGTGAAAAATGTAATAATAATAGCTCTTAATAATTGTTTAAAATGTACTTTTACGGTAACAAATGGAGGAGGGGTAATAGATGAGTGTAAATCCCCCGTATTTACACTCATTCCCCGCTACAAAACAATTATCAAGTTTCACAATTTATTCCACAAACAGACTACGCTTTGAGCTATATACAATATCTGCAATATTCGAATGAGAAGACCACTTTTGGGACAAACCACTATTATTAACATCATTTTTTAATCAGTACAACACTGTTTTGTTTTGTATAATTTAAGTAAAATACAAATACAATAGCTCATGAAATAATTGACGAACATTGTAAGTGCAACTATTTGGCCTGCGAGAGATACTTAAGTTAACGACACAGATACGTAAAACATTTGTTCATAATCGCACAGTTACTTTTAACGCTTCTCCGGCTTGCCTATTTTGACCACGTTTAGAAAATGTTACCGATTAAAACAAAATATCAGTCTAAGACTAGTTCTGGTTGAAGTGTACATTGAAATAATTGTCAGATTCATGAATCAATCAATCAGAGATGACATTTGTTACTCACTCGTATTCATAGTAGGCACAGTTCTCTCTCCCAATCAAGTACTTGTCAGCATCAACCTGGGAGATGGTGGCATGGTTGAGTTGGCACATCTTCCCTGACAGGTTGAAGGAGCGGCAGTTGCGATCCTTGGAGCAGGCCAGGCAGCATTGTATGGGGCTTTTGATGATGGTTTCCTTGAAGGTGTGTCCGAGCAGACAGTAGGGTTGGTCGTGATGTTCTGAATCCTTGGTGGTGACAGCGAAGCAGCGTAGAGGGGTACTAATGCACCTGTTACGCTCACACAGGACACGTTTCTCCTTTGCTAAGCAATCGAAGAAACCCCATAATCCACTTAAAATCTTCATAGTAAAACATCCCGTGCCTTTTACATTTACACCTTGGCCCAATTCGCCCTTGTATTCAGTCTGGTCATCACCATACCATTTCCACTGTCCACTGGCCTCCATGCCATATGTGCAGCCCAGCCACATGGCACGGGTTCTATCATCTTGCTGAATAACCTCCCGTTGCATGTTCCATATGAAGTCATTTTCGGCTTTTGAGTTTGGCAAAGCCAGGTCACTTCCAGCATCAAGACATACCTGACGGGCTTCATACCAGTTGAATGGTGTATCAGTGACCATCATGTAGCAGGACTGACCAAACTGCCTCCAGCCGTAGGGACAGCCCAGTGAGCGAATAGCATTGACAACTGTGTGACAGAATACCATTAACAGAAACCATAGAGAAAGGACACCAATGCAGAAACCAACCAACCAGTATTTGTAGATTCTGATTCATGGTGAGGCAATCAGCGCAATCTACTTGAATTCAAATAGTAATTATTTGTAGAATTCTCAATTCTTTTCAGTTAATACTGTGTCCTTATCGGTTTGCAGTAACACCATGTAGTTAGGATCTCAACTCTTGCGAAGTGAGATTGTGGTTGTGATAAGAATCGTATAGATCTTCTCTACGTTTCGACTAGTGTGCTATTAATGTCATCGTCAGGAGAATGAGTCCGTTTTGAATTCAATGTTTTGAAGCAACAGATGAAGTTAATGAAATCTCGAGTTAAACAAAAATGCCCATCAAGCAGCGGCCAACATCTAAATTGTATGAAATCGATAAATCCGTCGCATTATAGCCTACACGAGACTGTCGAGTAGTCAATAGGCAATCTCTCATTAATTAAGATAATATTAGCTTGAGCTCCGAGATTTTCGGAGATAAATTACAAAATCGTTTTGTTGAAACGTAACCATGGAAACTGCATGGAGAGTTTAAGTATTATGATAACAAGCGTACTGTAGCCACGTCGCCTAGAAATAACATTTTCTGGCCACCGAGTGATAGTCACAAGATCTACATTGATCTATTGCGTAGGTAGATTTATTTTCAGCGAGGTCCTGGAAAAACATAAATGGATCTTAAAGCTGGATGATTTGATGATTCTCTTAGAAGTTTGAATGTTTATGTGGGGAACCTTTGAAACACAGTTAGCACGGGGTTGTAGCCAAAGAGAGATGTGTGTGGATGTAGCACCCCCAATATCAATTTACAATCAGTAAATCGAGCCTATAGTCAGTCGGCAAAATCGAGCCTCAGTCTTCAAATAAACTGCCAAATCAAGCCATCGAAGTAAGCTTGTAGTTATTGTGCCTGAGGCGATTAAATTTTTGTGGAAAATTTGTTACGCCACCCCCCCCCCCCCACGTTCGGCGATTGTTCGGGGAGAAAATTATCACGACTACCCCAGGCCTCCCCCCCCCCCCCGCCTCCTCGCCCAGCGATTTTGAAGGTGTTACATTTTTTCCGTCGCTGAAGTCAGTCGGCAAATTGCCCCCCATTCGCTGGGATAGAGTTGATATTTCGCTATTTCATCAGCAATTTAAATGTTAATCAGTGACTTTTGAGAAATTGTGCTAAATAATTTACCGCGTCATTGCTGAAACATTTCATTTTCATTTCATTTTCATTTATTGATTTCACAGGTAGAAAAAACAAATAAACACAAATATACATTAAATTAACAGAAATAGAAACAAAGGTAGCACCCCTGTAGGATTACAAAAAAAAAACCTAAATTACTGTCGAGTTGATCTCCTGATGCTACCACTAAGGAAGTAAACAAACAGTGAATCACACAAAGAATGATAAACAACATTAAATAGTTGCCATAATTTGACCAGCAATTAATTTATTCCATTGTGTCATAATATGTTAATTTATTTACTTTTAAAGTTAACTACAACATTGATATCTGGAAACGTACTTTCATTTCACCGTTCTAAAAAATATAAAAAACTAAGATGCTCACATTTTTGAGAAAACGACAACAAAAGGTAACACTTTTCTGTTCTGTTTTAAATGAAAGTACTTCAGTCAGAATACTTTAGCAGCTTCACACCAAGTTAATTTGTAGATAATAAGTCGTTACTTTGATGATCTGATAATAGTGAATAAATGCATTCAGATTGCTCGTTAATCATTCTAACGGAGGACGATAATTCATTCGAGAACCAATTTGACTAAAGTGGATCTCTAATCAAAAATTTCACCATTTTCAGAGGGGTTATGTCGTGAGGAAAAATTGTACATTATATTTTATTGTCTAAACCCACAGTAAAATATTGTACAAAGTCACATTCTCCAAGCCCGTTTTCTCTCAAACTCAAAACAGCCCAATGTCCACTGGAGGAAAACAAAATAATTGTCCACTTATGTTTAAAAAGCACCTTCCTGATGTTGCACTTGCAAAGACACCATTCATGCCAGTGGACAAAAACACTCAAGAATTGACAATATATTTTGTAAAACACGCTGAAAATATCAGCGCTGTTGCATGTGTATACACGTAAAAGGGGTCATTTGTTTTCCACCAGTGGATCTTACGCTTGTCTGAATTTGAGACAAAAGGGGTTCACACATAAAACAAACGTTTGTCGTTCGGTTTCCTCGTGACATAACCTCTCTTAAAATTAGGAACGGTCAACTAAAGCCCCTCTTTAAGCTTTATTTACCAAGATGATAGCACCCCAAACAGAAATATTTCAAGGGATATTGTTATTATCATCAACTATAAGAAACAAGCATATGTTTCATATAAATCTGTGATCATGTATGTTTGTCGAGAATGTTCTCTGATTTTTATAAGATGTGTTTTGTTAGATAACTGAGGGAATATTAACGTCTGACATATTGGAACACTTTTACAGGTACACTTTGCACCCATTAGTCTCTAGTTGCCCCGTCGAAGACGATTGATCAATATTTGTTCTCCTAAAACATATGTTCTCCTGGAACATTGTGCGGCTTCTCAAGAGTTTTGTGAAGAAACTAATTAGGCCTACGTTTCCTTGATTACATCCTGCCAGACTGATTTGCTCAATTTCACGTACTACTCAGAAAAGAGACAGCTTGTGTCATGTTACACGATTATTCTTGTCTTCAGGTGACAGAGACACATTGGTAATGTTGGCAAAACTGCTTCCACGAGTATTCTGTACTCTCTTCGAATACATACATTACACAACCAAACTGTCAACGTTTCACTGCGCTCATTTACGTTGTAAACATAATATGCATTCAGATTTGATGTATTCAGGTTAAAGTGTGGAATTTAGGAAAATGTATACTCTCTGCGATTTTATTATTGCAACAATGTCACTTTTCATAAAAAAATTAACATGACTCCCCCCCCCCCCATAACACCAAGTAAGGTTTACATATAAGTTTTATATTTGAGTGATTTTTTTTAATTCCCATATATTTAGGTCTGCCTTATCTCAAGTAGGCCTAAAGTATTTAACGACTGACATAGTTTAATCAGGGTGTTTTAATTTGGTCCCTTTTTATTATTATTATTATTAATATTAATAATATACATTTTCTGGTAATGAAACCAAGGATGCCTCAAAAGCACACTTAAGCACTGTAGCTCTGAAGCCTGAGGAAACCTGTAAACAAGGGCGCTTGTTATGTGAATCAGAAACACCAGGGTAAACCCCCTACTCTTCCACGATAAGTGTTCTGGGATCTTTTACGTGCATTACTCATCCGAAGGACGATGCAATTATGGTTAATATAATAGTGTCTTGCTCAAGGACACAAGCGCCGTGACCATGGCAGCCATTCTGACAACGCCAGAACTTGAGTCCAATGCACTACACCGCTTGGCCACGAGTCGACACTCCACGACACTATATGGTTTGTGCACCGCTTGGCCACGACACTCCACGACACTCCATAGTTTGTGTACCGCTTGGCCACGACACGGTTTGTGCATGCACACCAGTTAATATTTAATTATCGATTATGTAAATTTAGGTTAAATTTCAGTCTCTTGTATTTTGGTTTAATTATAAACAATTAAACATTTGTGTACAAGTTCATTGAACATGGTTTATAATTATATGAAGCCTCCGGTATTGTTCAAATAATACGCTTAATTAAAGGGACAGTATCGTCACAATCAGAGCACACTTTCAACAGGGCATGGAATCGGCGTCTTTGTTTAAGATGAACACAGTGACTAAATGTTACTGGCTCATTTATGTAACGGTAATATGACCTTATCATGCTGTGGTTATTATTTTCAGCCACTGAGGTAATCTAAATCTAGCACTCTGATTCCATGCCCTGTTGATCGTGACGATATTGTCCCTTTAAATAAATGAATTTCTGTCATCCAAAGACAGAAATTTCACGTTGTAACGAATACGAATAATTTGAATTAATGTTCAATATCTTCTCGTAAACAACACAATGATAATAATAAACCTTTCACAGCATGATTCTAATTTTAAGTATGGGTGCATTTACAGGCATTTTACCAAAACAGAGAGCAATGGAAAGGATCGTGATTGGTGTCACAAGAAATGACAGGGTTAGCAACCAAGACTTGAGGAAGAAAACAGAAATGTTAAGATATAATACAGGAAATAAAAATCAAAGAAGTAGAGGTGGGCTGGTCATCTAGTTAGGAGGCAAGATGACAGGTGGACCCGTAAGCTGACTGACTGGACACCTAGAGCATATACCAGAGGGAGAGGTAGACAAAGCGGAAGGTGGATGGATGACATCAGAGAATATGGTAGCGTTATGTGGAAGAGGACAGCACAGAATAGAGTGAAATGGAAAACTGATGAAGAGGCCTTCCTCTTGCAGTGGAGCGAAATAGACTAGACAGACAATATAATGGCTGGCTCTAAGGGACATTATAATAATAGACGCTTCTTGGTAACCCAACCATTGCACGTTTCTCCTTCTACCAACACTCTTTGGACCCCCCCCCCCCCACCCCATTTCGATATCCGGCAAATAATGGTAAAGTCTTACCCCTTCCCCCACAACGGCGGGGGGAGGAGATTTTCGCGACAAACTGTTTCCAATTTGATCTTATTAAGCCTTTACTTAAAGTTGGAAAATGATTTTACCACCATCCACCAAAACAGTAGTATGGAAACTTGTGATCAACCATTTCCTGGTGGCAAATTTGTGGAATTCAGTTGTTGAGCAAATTTCCCATTTTCTCTTCACGCGAATAATTTTATTAGGATGATTTATACTTAGTCCTATAATTATACCAATATTAGACCACCAACAAGTAAGCGAACTCGTTCGATATGTATAGCACCGTGTTTTACCAGCAATTCAGGAAATGTTTGTTTTCATTGGAAAATTGATCATTTCCTTTTAGAAAGGAATAAAGCAAATACTTTATATATTTTTTCTCAAAAATATAATTGTCAGAAGCTTGATTTAACAGTAAAAAGTGCCAAAATTAATTGATGACGGGACCTGCCATAATTTCATTTCGGTTCATATTTACTGTAAAACCTAGCCCAAAGATGGACTCCGACTCTGTATACGTACATTGAAACGAATGTTCAACCTGGGCTATGTAAAACCATGTTTCTCACATTTATTTAGCGAAATGTGTAATTAATGTTACACTTCCTGAAGTAAAAATAGCAATATTCCGAATGAAAGCTCAAATTTCCGTAAATCGTCGTAAAAAAAATAGCACAAAAACACGGGCAAAACATTTTTAATTTGATGATTTGGTAATCAGTATGAGAGATATAAGCTCCCTATTAACAAAGAACAGCAATAATTTGGTTTCAGTTATGTCAAACATCTGTGTCGGTTGCTCTTCGTAGTAGTGCAGTTGCTTCCCGTGATCGAAAGAGAATGTTAAGATATGGAGTGTAATCATGATTGAGTTTTCCCACGACACATTATCTGTTCTAAAGGCATGACCATAATTTCACTTTTTATTTCAGTTTATTAGAAGACTCAGGTTACGCCGTAAGGCAGATCTGGAGGGTGGGGGATAATTAAGGAGTGTTCCTCTCTGTATCTGCCCTGGTTCTACATGTACACAGTCCCTTAAAAGGAAAACAAACTACCCAATTCGACATCTAAAGATGCCACACTTGTTACTTTTCACATTTTACTTTACAACAGAGTTCAGAGACTAACGTTACATGTACCAATTCAAAGTTCAGATCTTTTAAACAAAAACCCCAAAGTGAATATTCTGGTTTTAGAAAAATCATTAATATTTATATATATTTATTTCGCCATAAAAATGTTTGTATATACCTACATAAAATGTAAACCTCAGTTTTTTAAAGTTACACCTTATGGCTTATTTCAAATTGGAGAATAACAGTTTAGGCCAAACAAGTCTCCGATTTCTCGTCATCGGTCGGCTTCATAATCGGTGCGGTGAGGCGAAATACGTGATACATTGCATACGCGGGGACCAAATTTCCCATATACAAAGTATGGTGGCCAAGAGAGGCCTCACAAATCGGGCAAAAGTTCATACCTCTATGTGAAAAAAAGACGTTTAAAGCACAGCACGGTAGAATTCCAATCGATCCAGCAATTTTGGCTGCAATTAGACATCGTTTAATTTTTTTTTTAAATGCTGGCCTTATATGCTTCTTCATTGTGTGTGAACAATTAATATTATTGTAATACCAAACAATCATACACTTAGTAATCGTTTCTGTTTCAAATCGGCTTACCGACCATTAGGCCTAGATACAGCCGAGACACACATCAACTGACCATTGTTTGCAAAATGCTTTGGAAACGTAGTCATAGAAGATCGTGGTTCGATTCTCGCCCTGTGCTTCCATTTGCAACATCGACAGCGTTTGATCGCCCGGTATAAAAACGTGTTCCGCGTTGCTCTCTGAAACGGTTCACTCCGCAGTGAGTAGACAACGGGGTTTGCAGCGCTGTTTATGAACGTTAGCCAGCTCAGGACGCTTCTTAGACCCAGGCTTGCCTTGTAATTTGTATGGATTTCAAGCAACACGATGGTGGTGAAGGGCAGCCATGCCAGACCAGTAAAACCCAATAACATCAGGAAGGTTTTTACGGAGCGGAGCTCCTGTTTCATGAAACGCCGACGCCCGTTTAGATTCGACCCAATTCTCCCCTTGAGCTTCTCCCGAACCACAGAGAACAATCTCATGTAGATGAAACACATGGCAAGAAACGGGATGAGACCGTTGGAGAAGAGGAATATCTGAAGATGGATCGAGTCGAAGACGCCGGTGAAATCCATACAGGAGAAACTTGGTGTTCTTCGGATCCGATTCCATCCGGAGAAAGGAAGGATGACGACTACAGCGAATGTGTAAATCCAAACTGTGGATATTGCTAAAGTTGTTTTTGTTTTGTTGATTATCTGTTGATAAGTTAATGGGTGTAATATTTTCACATAACGATCTGCTGTTACCAGTAGAAGCGACAGGGAACTACAGCCAGACGCAAGTAACAACATACACCACAGTGTCAAACACGCGTATTCGTTGTCCACGTAGTCCGGGTCCAGTGTTGCCGCTATAACCGGCACGAGTGTCAAGCCCTGGAGTGCGTCGGCTGTTGCGAGACTCACCATGAAGGCGTTCGTTGTGGTTCGGAGTGGCTCGCTCTTCGACACGAGCAGAACGACGGCTCCGTTTCCAACGAGGATGAACGGGATCAAGAGAGTTTCCAACGTAACAGTAAGAACGATAACAAAGATTGGGGCCGGTTCTAGACCATCATACGTTGTTGTTACGCCGTTTGTTGACGGCGTAGCTCCTGCGTTCAAACAGTCAAATAAATAACTGTTCTCACACAATGTTTCCAGTCCGCCGTTTTTACCATCCATCTTAGAATTAACCTAGTTGTTAGATAGGCCTATTATACGTTTTACATTGCCAGAATTTCTTCTCATTTATACCATGAAGTCATTGTCTGAAACAAATTTCAGACTAGATTCCTCGACGACCTTTTCGATTGTGTAGGCCTATAGCCCGTTTATACATGTGTAAATCTACATGTAAGTTATTTTTTGAAGTGTTTGTTTCATTTTCATCACAGCAACAACTTGCCCGTTTCATTTTCTGATCGTCACTGACCTAGCACATTTCAAGTGAAGCTGGGCTTGAAAATCCCTACATGCGCGCATCGCTTCTCACATTTTGTTCTTCGTCCGTGTAAAGGGGATTGAACACTGCCGGCTTTTCTTGGGTTTCCCTCTCGAAGCATGAGCGAATGTATTTGCTTCACTTCTGTCCGTTCCTTCAGCCTGGGGTCCGGTCGAGGTGCCACTGAATCGATGCTGCAGACGATGTTTATTTCCAAATGATCAAGCGAACAGCGTACATCATCATTAGCGCACTAATCAAGGGTCACTTTATAATGAAGAAGAAACCACAGAGACGATTTGTCGCACACTCATCTAGGACCCTAATTTGTTTTAACTCACGAAATATGCCCCTACGTCTTATATCTTTGAATAGTGTTATTGGACGATATTTAATTAATTATTGCGTCAATAATTGCGTCACATTTTTTTTACCCAGGTTGATTACTATTGACGGCCACGCACTTCGCCGTGCTTAATTAAGTCACACAGTCTTTGGTTTATACACCATTGTTCAATCTGATCACATTAAGTCCACGCTTGACAGCAATTAACTGTAAGCCGACCCACTGACGTCAAAAATACAACCATTTAATGATCTTTAAATTGCTTGTGGAGAAACAAGCAAGCAAGCTGACCCAATACAAATATTGACTGTCATAATTGGTGCATGTATAATTCATTGCCGTGTATAGTTGAATTCTCGCAAGACCGTACTCCGGTGGTACAGAGCCTTGATGAATGCTTTGTGGCTGACCCACCCATTTGTTCAGCTCGCTGGTCTTTACCCCCCCCCCCCCCCCCGTTAAATGTCATTCCACTGCCCTTGAAATCTATTAAAACCTGTTCTAATTGTGTATGAATACCGAACATAATGTCACAATCATAAATAAATTGCTATTGATGTTACAAAATAAAAAGGTCAAGCAGTGCTGGGCACAAAATGAAAAGTATGATGGTGTCTATGACAAGAAACTGTAACATTTTGAGATCGGCAGAAAATTTGTTAATTTGATTTATTTTTGATAAGGCACTAATATTACATCTCAAATGTTATTCATCTGGGAGAAAAAAAATCTTGATATTATGTGGAGAAGTACAGAATGTGCAAACTCTGCATACAAATACACACACTTTTGCCTGGCGGGAAATCATCCTGGTACTCTAAAGGTCACGCAAATAACGGTAAACGGTAAACACGTCACATGGTCTATAGCGAAAGCAAGGAAACAAACAACCAAAAAAGTGTTTTGTTGGAGCTGGAGTTTTTGTCTGCCAAGGTGAAAAAGTCAATGCTGCCCTCTATTGACTAACGGTATAGTATGACAGTCCTTTTTTGGAATTGAATTGTTCCATTTTCCTCAGAAACATTGTGCAGCATGCATTATGATGGGCTTTGGGACTGTTACAGATTGATTTATTAATCCTCATGCAATATGAATAGATTAGTCTAATTCAAGTCCAAATTTGGTTTTAAAAAAACGCTGGGTTCAATATTTTTACTTCAGCAAGTTGCTCAGTTTTGTAGTGGATAATGAATGCACAATTTGTTCTCTGACTGAGTGGAACTGGCAAAAAGCTATGTTTTTGAAATTAAATTATTTAAATCGGTCATTTTTCTTGGATACTAAGGCTTCCAGACTACTGGTCGCCACTGTATAATTCGTCCTTCGGGGATGTATTTTCAATTTTTTTTTTCAAAGTCATTTACACTGCGGCCTGTCCACTTGACAAAAGTTAAATTGTACTGAAGGTCAGACAGGGTGACCCTCTTTCATACTTAAAAAATGAATGTAGGGCGGAAGTGTATGAATCTTTGATTAATGCTAAAATATTGCGTGTGATGGCCACACAGTATAGTCACTTTAATAATATATATGGCTGTCAGTTACAACTGAAGAATTCGCATGGGAAAGTATATGTGACCCCGCACGGCGAAACCCGCAAAAAGTCGCTGAACCCCAATCCAAGATACAGCCAATTTTCGACCAATGGGGTGTTAAACGGCCTTTTGGGGTTTTTACTGATTATAGTTCCCAGATGTTTATTTCACAATTTCCTGCAAACAAAATTACTGAAATCGATTTATAAGTGTGTGAAAAAGCGAAATTCCGAGCACCATTTTGCGGTTGTTAGTGCGTTTTTTTTTCTTCAAAACATCCTGTATTTCTCGAAATCGTAATTTCATTGTTTTTCGACTTTCAAAGTCCATAACTTTCCAACAGAATGCATGATGGATATAATTTTTTCACCATTGAAAAGCCAAAGAGTTGCCCTTTCATATGATACCAATAACTCATTTTTTTAATTTCTGGGACGTTTTTGTGGGTTTTGTCATGCTGGGTCACATTTGGACAGTAGTCTCAAACAACAAGGCTAAAAAAGTCTCCGATTTATGGTCTCCATGCCCGTCGCTTCAGAAAGCCGCGCGTCGGCAGTTTAATTTTTATTTATTAAATTTTTTTTGTTGCTATGAAACGATGTCCAATTGCAGCCAAAATGGAATTCTGCCATGCTGTGTTTTAAACGACTTTTTAACATAGGGGCATGAACGTTTGCCCGATTTATGAGGCCTCTCTTAGCCACCATACTTTCCATACTATGGGAAATTTTGTTCTGGTTTCAATAACCGTGTATACATGTATCACGTATTTCACTGGTTGGCAAAAAAAAAAGATTAAAGATTATCCCCCAAAAAAGATAGAAAAAAAGAAGAAAAATAAAAGAAAAAAAGGTGTCACCGCACCGATTTTGAATTCAACCTATGACTAGAGACAACCGAAGTTCGTTGTTTAATATTTCTCATACATGAGAATGTTTCTCAAAAAATGTTAGATTTTTTTTGTACCTTCGTGTAAAAAGGATTGCACTTGTAGGTGATGTTTGTTTTGCATACATGCAGCTACAATGCAGTGACGTATTTAACGAGCAATTCAGGACTTGTTCATTATCGATGTTTGTTGATGTTTAGCCATAGAGGAAGGAGAAGAAGGAACTACTTGGAAAGTATCGCTACTTATAGGAGAAAAGACGTATCCCCTTGCAATTATAATAATATTAGTAAGTAAACAACATTTCTAGATTTTAAAGGTACAACATTGGTCATGTTGGCAAAACTACTTCTAAATTTTGCTTATTCTCTTTTAATCAGGATTAAAACAATAGTTTCGGCTCAAAGTCATGAGAAAAGTGTAAAAAGCATTTTTTTTTAAAAGAAAACACTTAAAGAAAACAAAATTGGTGTCTGGTGACTTTGTTTAATTTGCAGTTGTTCCTCTTTTTTATTTGAAATGAGTGCACTTCAGACAAAATAATTTTATAGTCAAGTCATGTATGTTCAAACTCATTAGCGCCCTCTGTTGCCAGAAAATCATGACATACCATTGGTCGTGAATAGTACTTTCAGAATAATCTATTTTATTAATTTTCGCGATAATAATTATGGGCACAGGAGGAGTGGGGGCCTGGTTTATTCTGCCTAATTAGGTCTTCCATTTTATCCCCCAGTATAGTTGTGTTCTTGCAGTTTTGGGGAAGGTAGACCCAAGAATGGTTTGGGGAAAAATACAGTTTTTACTTCAATGTTGTTTTTAATCTTTTACTTTGTCTGGTCTTTAACACTTTGTATGATGGAAAATGATGAAACTGACTCAGAGCTGGGTTCATTGAGCATGGTTTGGCCAGCAGCGTTCCTGGTTTGGTTGGGTTCGAAAGGGGGCACTCGGTGGCATCAGGATTTTCAATAGTTACGCTTGCATTATAGCTAGTGGTTTCTTAATTAATTTAATTTTGTTGTGGATTTAGGTGATTCCCCATTGTTCCAAATGTAGCGGTCCAAAACTATTTTTTATAAATATTCATTTTGACCTTTAACCTTTAAACTGACTAGACGTAGCTAGCTCGCGATGCGTGAATCCCACCTGCTTTAGAACTTCGTTGTGTATGTACAGTATGTGTATGCATGTGCATAATGTAGACTGTTAACATAAACCATGTCAAACTAGTTAGTAGCGCGTGTACGTGTGTGGGCATATGCGCATGCAGGCTAGGCTATGCCGGGAGTTTCAAGCCTCCAGTCCGGTTCAATTTCCGTCTAACGTTTCATCTAGAAATATTTGATAATTACTAGCTGGATCTGGCAGATTTCGAGGTCAATTTATTGCAGCCATTCGGATTTATTCTCATTGTAAAAATGGAGGCTGTCAGGAGATCAGATGTGAAGGTTCCACCACTGACAGGTAACGTACTTTCGTATTCGGAACCCTGTCCCAGACCTTGCGTACACTGTACTGCTGTTACTACAGACAGTACTAGCACTAGCAGTACACTGCCGACAACGTGGTGGGCGGTAGAGGAGGAAGTCATGGCGGGTAGGTCTGTCAAAGCGAAGGGCCAGGTGGACTAATTACCAACCATGACGGATGTAGCAAGGATTTGGTTCAGCGTGGAGGGGGCGGGGTACACTTTTTGTAAGGCACTAGTTAGCTATGTGACAAAAAATATCAACATCAACAGATTCCAATACAACTGGTATCATTGTCAAGGTCTTGAATAGACGATTACAATGATATAACAAGGATCATCTTCCTGTGCTGTGACCAAAAATAAGGAAGTTATGACATGTTGAATCCGGCAATTTTAGGCCTGTAAATGGCAATTATTTTATAAGGAAAAACAAAAGAAATGTACATTTGACTTGTGACCCGTTTCCTAGATTTTCTCGGATTCCATATCATAACTTTCTTAATTCTTGTCCGATTTTCAAAAGGTTGGTATCACTGGAATGCTTGGGAAAAGAGGAAGAATAATAACCTATTTCCAGGCTAATTCAATGATTAGTTTGTTTTGTAGTGCTGATTTACAAATAAGAAATACAAAAAAAATGTGTTAAAAAAAATAATAAAAAAAATGAAAAAAATAATGAAAACAAATAAAATTACTCAAATCTGAGGATTATTTTCATATTTTTACACTGAAATCTTCGAAAGATTCTCATCCCTGATTTAATTAAATATTAGAACAATTTATAAATTATATTGGACTGTATATATATGAAACAAAATAATGAAAATAAATTTAAAAAAAAAAACATTCAAATTACTCAAAATATGAGGTTTTTTAAATATTTATACTGAAATCTGCGAGAAATTCTTATCCCTGATTTAATTAAACATTAGAAAAAATAATAAATGATATTGGACTGGAAAGATGAAAAAATGAAATAAGTTATGAGAACTAATATTATTGTGTTACGCCGATGTATATTAGGTTTAAACGGACGATTTATCAGACTGAAAATTCCGCCGATTGAACGTTCGTTTTGTTGACATCAAAAATGGTACACAATGTAGCGTGCTGAACGCGGCGCAATACAATCTTTGATTGACATCAATTTCTGTGAATCAAAAAACGTTAACTGCTAATCGTCCAATCGCCATCAAAATTGGCCAAGAGGTAGAAAACAAGTACAGAAAAATTAATATTGTGGTTTGATAAGGTGTTTTACTCAACTTTTGGTAAATCGTCGATGGTTTTGATGAGCAAGAGCGAACCCAAATTTCGAGAATTGTTTTTGGAAACTTCTAGATGCCGCATTCAAAAAATTTGAGAACGAGGTTGAAGTAGAATATGTGATCTACGTCTTCGAAAAAAAAGCTCCTGGGTACGTCAAAAAGAACGGCCTCAGCGAAACGTTACAAAGCGATTCAACCCGAGATTGAGGCCGCGGCCGAAAAGATTTGCGACAATGCGTGGGATACGCACATACCTACACTAGTACAAATAAAATAATATGGAAGTTAACTTCTAAGTTACTTTTGCTTTTAAATACAGACTATACTAGTTGTACCATGGTTGTACTCAAGTTGTTGTGTAGTTAGCAGTTCGAGTCGGAGTCCTGTAAAGTCGAGTCAGAGTACGTAGACTTTCAAGTCTGCGTACGTGTCCTCAGAGTTTCGAGTATTATGAGTATGAGTCCTGAATACTTTGAAAAAGTACTCAAAAAGTACTTGAGAAGTAATGAGTGCATGGTATACATGTACGTATGTAGGTCAGCATTCATTAATTAGTGTGAGAATTATATAGAACTAGAATGGGATAATTTCAATACATGTACATGTCTGTTCAAAAGGAGTGCCATAGTCGAGCAGTTTAGTGAGGCATTGGATTTGTGTTCTGGTAGGTGAGTCATCAGAATGTGGGTTCGAATCCTGGCTGAGACCATGGTGCTTGTGTCCTTCAGCAAGACACTTTATGGCTGATTTTGAAAAAAAAAATATAAATTCGGTAAGTAGAAGTATTAGTCAATGATAAAAATAAAAGAAAATAACAAATTGCATTAAATTGAAATTTTTCAAAAAAGGTTCACTTTTCAGAGAATGGCCCTTTACAATAATTGCTTCTCTCCACCCAGGAGTAAATGGGTACCTGTGAGGGCAGAGTTGGTTGTTGTGTTTCAGTATCATGACCTTATCATGGGATGTTATTTTCAGTGTGCTAATCTGAAACTAACACTCTGATTCCATGCCCTGTTGACCGTGACGATACTGCCCCTTTACATGTATTTTGATATGACAATTTAATAAGTTTATTTTTCCCAACAGGCAACTATTCGTGGTTCTCTTGGGTAGAATGTCGTATCTGGCCGCCACTATTTTTCATTAAATATAACCAATAATGTAATCTTACCTACCTGGTAAGGTGGAGAACATATGGATGATGATGGACATATACTTCAAATTATTCCAGGATATTTATTTCATGAAAAATCAGGCATTTTTGGCATACGATGACTTCCTCAGTCATGTCAGTCTGATCTTGTAAACTCCACAATTAGTGACCAACACAGTCATTGTACATGCGTAGTGGCAACTATAATAGGATCCTTCTATTTTCTGAAGGGGAGGATTTTTTTAGAATGGAAATCAAGTCTGAAAACCATCATAAAAGTGGATTTTAAAGATAGTTTTCGCTTTCTGTACCACCAAAAATCGATAGAATGATTTTTTAACTGGTTAGTGGTTGCAAAAAAAATCCAAAAAAGCCCTTAAAAAGCGGCGGCCGGATACGACATTCTTTCCGTTCTCTTAGTTGCCCCAGTAAATCTCAGATTGTCTCAGGTTACCCTAAGCAACTGGTCACTCCTTAATATCAGCTCTCTTGGTTACCCCAGTGTGTTCCAGGATGTTTCAGGTTGCCCTAGGTAACCGGGCAAGGCTTAATTTCATACCCTACACACAGTTAGCCAGCAATACCTTAGGGTGCCTTTTGAGCACCCTGTTTGCTAAATGGACATGTCCTGTTTAATTTTGTATACACGCAAACGTGTTATAATAATAATAATAATGTGTGGACTTATATAGCGCACGTATCCACAAACTGAGTGGTGCTCAAGGTGCATTATATTATTACCCCTGCTCATAAGGCTCATAAGGCTCATAAATCATTCCTGAAACCATCTCAGCTCCCTGGGGAGTATACAGCTCAATTGCTGCCATTACAGCGCATATAGGGTTAATCAACCAACTCTGCCCTCACAGGTACCTATTTAACCCCTGGGTGGAGAGAAGCAATTATGGTTAAGTGTCTTGCTCAAGGACACAAGTGTCACGGCCGGGATTCGAACCCACATTCTGCTGCTAACACCAGAATTTGAGTCCGGTAAGCTAGACCGCTCGGCCACGACACTCCATTGTAAGTTAAATATTTGAATGCCCCATTTATTTTTCAATTAATAACAAATTTTGTTGTTCTATTTCCAAATCCCAGCTTCTTTCCTGTAATATAATTACTCAATATACATCATGTACGTTGTACATCTAGGATACATTTCTGTTACACAGTATGTTGGACCTTCCTGGGCACATTATGGCTGTGTTTGTTTCAATGGAGATCACTGATCACGATCGTGTGATATTGCCCAGTGCGAAAACAAATGGAAACTTTGGGATGGAAATCCATGTCGTAGCTCATAGCCGCTAGATAATGCCTGTTGTATACAGCTGAGTACCAGACTACAGCTGAACCGTGCCCGTGGCTGAATGAGCAGAATCCATCCGCTAAATTTAGATTTTTGCTGTGACAAACCGTTTTAGATATATCATTTGATAGTGCAATGATAATTTAGGTCTTTCTTTCAAATTCTTTCAAAAAGGTTTCAAGATGATTCAAGATGATTTAATGAATTCTGTAATGATTTTCGTCTTGTTATGTTCATTTGCGCCATCTTGGATCTCACTTATTCCACCCAGGGGCCAATTTCATAGAGTTGCTAAGCAGGAAACTTTGCTAAGCACAAGAAAATTTTTAATAAATATTTTCTGCTTAGCTCAGCTCTCTAAAATTGGGTCCAGGATTGGCAAAAACCAAGATCCGGAGCAGTCAACTCCTGGTCTAAACTATATCTGGTGATTGAGATCCAGATACGTGCAAAACAGACCCATCATATGACCAGAAGGCCTTGATCTTAACCACGGCCACCATGGCCAGTGGCCATTGCCGTGGTGCCCCCCCCCCCCAGTTGGTCCCAGTGCCCCTTTGGTTGGCCTTGAAATTTTGAGTCGGCCAATGCCAAAGTGGCCGTGCCCTCTCAATCCTTAAGGTCAAAGCCTGGACCAGACTGGATTTCACACTGCACTGTAAACAGTGTATTGTTCTTTATTACATTCTTAAATGCAATGGTTTACTATTGACTTCTGACAGCTGCACTCCACAAATTGTACAATTTTGCACTGTGTGTATTTAAAGGGAAGGTACAACATCAGTTGGGATTTTGAAATTTCATTTCAACCCTTTAGTTTTCAAGAAATATCTTAAAAACTAACCTGTGAAAGTTCCTCTTGTTTTTGAGAAAAATAAACAACTGTCATTATGTGCATGTTTTTTTAAAAACATTTTGTTGTTTCACAAAATGCTACTGGATGGCAACAAACTTGTTAGGGTAAGATTTGTGATGACACCATATTGAAATAATCTCTTTTGAGTAGTGGGGGTTCTGAGAAGAACCGTTGGTTAACTCGACTTTTCGATCAATGCTCTATATATCGTCTTCAGAAAATAACTTGTAAATTCGCA
Source organism: Zoroaster sp. YZ-2022 (assembly GCA_029582265.1). Lineage (NCBI taxonomy): Eukaryota > Metazoa > Echinodermata > Asteroidea > Forcipulatida > Zoroasteridae > Zoroaster > Zoroaster sp. YZ-2022. Next base: position 30,867,090 of record CM055828.1, on the reverse strand, counting down.
AAAATTCCCTTTTTCTCTAAGATGAAAATGCTGCAAACAAAACCATTCCTCATAGTAACTAATACATGTAACAACTTGACATTTTTAGGTAATAATTGGTTTATTTGATAATATTGTTATTACAGTGTTGTACCTTCCCTTTAACCCTCATTCTGTGATATATACTTGCCAAGGTATCTAATGTACTGTCAAACCATACACTGACATAGTAAGTACATTTACAGGTCAAAATGAGTCGACTGTTTTGACTGGTAAAAAAGCATTGTCTGGTATTGTTCAGGGTGGTCAAAATGACAGTAAAAACCAGTCAAAAATGCCCACTATGTGCACATTTGGGTCGACAGTCAAAACTAGCATTTGGCTAGTTTTTGATCACTGTAGCTACATGTAGGCCTACATGTACTTGCCACTAAAGTTCAGCTAAAGTAGGAGGGTTGTGAGAGTGATTATGAATCATGTTTTCAGATACATAATCCATATATATTTCCGGATAAAACTGTTCAGTTGCATTTTTATGTGTGTGGTCGCTGATTGACCTCGCCTTCTGGTGGTAATTAATTATTCTTAATCAATACTGAACATGTCACTAGAAACCAATTTGGACTATTGATGTTGGAACAAATGGAACAAATCATCCAAAATCCCTCTGAAGGTAATGGCCCGAAAAAACAAAAGTTGTAAATTATTAGCTGAAAGAATTATTAGCTTTCAATTCAATTCAATATTACATTTATTTCCATTCACCAGATACATTATGTAAATGGAGACATTTATAACATATACAACACAGAGTATAAGAATTAAAAACAGAAAAAACATGATGTAGACATAATACGCAAAAGCTTGTCAACGTCGGCTTTAAACAAATAATAGTTAATTAAAGTAATAGACATATATATAATATACATATATACACACAAATTTATGGACAATTTTATAATGTACAACACAGAGTATAAGAATTAAAAACCAAGAGAAAACAAGATGTAGACATAATAAACAGAAGCTTGTCAATGTCAGCTTTAAACCCTCCTACAATCAGTGCAATTTTTGAAACAACCCATTCAGGCCACTCCAAGCCATTAGCCGTTACCAGTGGCCTCCTACATGTATGGTTACCCTTCTGTACACGGTCACACCACTGAGATTGCAGGGTAAGGTGGTCTCCCATCGATACATTGTAGGTCATACTAATACTGAAGGTTGCTAAAGAACAGAATTGGGTTCTACAAATAATAGTTAATAGTTAACAAATAATAGTTAATAGTTAATTAAAACCCTCCTACACATGGAGGCCACTCCCAACCACTAAATTCTGTTCTTTAGCAACCTTCAGTACATGTACAAGCCTGCTGTCTTTTCCAAGTAATATTCCAAAATCAATTGTGTGCCACCCAAGGTCACTGTAAATGTTTGAACATATTAGTATGGCCTGCAATGTATCGATGGGAGACCACCTTACCCTGCAATCTCAGTGGTGTGACAATGCACAGAAGGGTAACCATAGGAGGCCACTGGCAACAGCTAATGGCTTGGAGTGGCCTGAATGGGTTATTTCAAAAATTGCACTGATTGTAGGAGGGTTTAAAGTATTATAAATAATACACGTACATTACATGTATACAAATGCACATACATAAATGCACATACATCATACACACATAATATACGCTACATACATGTAGATACACACATGCATACATAAACATATAAAAAGATAAAGCAATGAATGTACATGAATGAGAGGGGGAACAAATGTTTGAAGCGTACAATAATGTATCAGAATGGAGGCACAATCACAATAAGCAAAAGCTTATAGAATGCAGGGCCACACCGAAGGTTACTTCTTATAAATTTACATAATCTGACTTAAAAATACACAACTGCGGTTCCTAGGTCAAATTCAGAAAAAGGGAAAAAAGATGTTGAAAATTTGGCCCTGCATTCTATAGGTACTTCCTTTCAATTTTTCTAAACCTGGCGCCAGAGGGCGCTGTGACAGGTGATAATGTCATCAGTCACATTTAAAAAAAGGTCACATGTCAATAGTAATTTTGTCCAATGAAGGCATGTCCAAATACCATATCATGTTGGCTGCATACCCTATAAAAGTGTTTCAGAATGTTTTTTCACTTCCGGAGAGGTCAGATTGGGGTCATGTCTGTGTCCGAAATGCCACATAATTCAAGAAGATGATGCAAAGATTGTGTGAATAGCTTTTGTGGTTCATGAGATATGATTTTTTGGAAATATTAAAATTTGATTTAGTGTAATTCGACATCCGATGACGTCGCCATGATGTCACAACTTTACCTGAAACTATATGTCACAACTTTATTAACAACTACATGTTATGGTCTAAGTATGGTCAAGATTGAAGGATCTGTGAAGTTTGCAACTGTGGGTTTTTTTTTTTTGAGAAGGAAGGAAAAAAAAAAAAAACAATTTCAAAGAGGTGTCCGTGGTGTCACACGAACACCTTTTGAAGCCAACCTATGACCAGAAAGCAGAGATTTTTTGGTGGGTCTATTAGGCCTTATATCACCAGTGTACTTCCTCCATGATTGTACACTCCCTTTAAATATTCACATAATAGGATTTATTGCTCTTTTTTCCATAATAGTGCTTAAATACAATGAATTATTATTTTTATTATTATTGGTTTATTAAAAACACACATTTTGCAGCCGTGAGGCTGAATTGCATTGTGTTTACAAAAATATATCAAAATACAGTAAAATATGGTACACATAAAAAGATAATCAGTAACAAGGGGCTTAATTATATTAACCACAACAAAAACCACCCAAAAATCCAGCAAAAATTCACTAAAAGACAACACAATGTATTGAAGTGTTGCACACAACTAGGTAGAATTCCCATCCATGGTTGAGAAGAAGAAAAAATTTTTTGTTTAAATTAATTTGTTAATTAGTTTGGTAAGGTATTAAAGGAACTGTACTGTTTTTGAACCTGTTAGAGGTACATAATAATAATAAGAAGAATAATTCGTTCTTACACAGCGCATTCCACGTAGACCCATGTCTCAATGCACTTCACATCATCACCCTCGGCCATTGGGCCAAACATCATTCCTGCAATCCCTCCCAGCTCCCCGGGGAGTATCACTATTATTATTATTATTATTATTATTATTATTATTATTGAACATGATGTTACACCTGCTTATTCATGACATTTAATAGTTTATAGTGCATTCTGTCCATCATCACTTCACATCATGGGTTTTACATTGGGAATGTTCCGGTTGTACATTCCGGTTGTACACATTGCGTGGGGAATGCCGACACTTTGCACATTGGAACTTTTGTGCACATATTGTACACAAGCTAAGTCACCCGTGGATCGTGATCGGGTTTTCAATAGCATGTAAACATTGGAAGTTTGTTATGATTAGGTGAAATACAATATGTACATGTAGGGTTGATATGGGGTTTGGTGGGAGTGATGTGAGCGCTTTTGGGTGTTTCAGAAGGTGGCATTCTCCGTGTAGATTACACATACACATTTCGGGAGTTTTGGATCTGACTGTTGAGTGCGCAAAATAAAAATGTCCATGGGAGAAGTCGGGTTTGAAAAGACGAAGTCCTGCAACTTGAAGGGTAACGGCTTGGCATTGCTGGGACTTGTTGATGGACATTGTGAAGAATATATCATACATATACCTGTAGACCAGCTACATGTATCTGCTGTGACACCATGTAAAAATACCCTTTGAGTAAGAAGTGGTCTTTACTTATCCTTTTTACCATGCAAAGCGACAAATCTTACTACATGGTGTCACCGCAAACAGTCTTTACTTATCCTTTTCACCATGCAAAGCTACAAATCTTATTACATGGTGTCACCGCAAACAGTCTTTACTTATCCTTTTCACCATGCAAAGCGACAAAATCTTACTACATGTACATGGTGTCAGGCAAACTGCAATATGTGCATATTGTTATTAACCCTAACCCCCTAGGTATTCTGGCTAGGAACCTTCCTGAATCCTCCAAAATCCATCAGTGCACGTTTGGAAACATGCCCTTATTTTCATGCACCATGCAAATGTACCATGCATTTTTGTTGATCTTTCATATTCAGCACTTATGGCCTGTGCTTCTTGCCAGGTAGTAATTTTGCCCCATTTGAAGAGGTGAAAGTACCAGTTTCCAACAGTGCTGAATTTTTCCAAAAAAAGTGCCCTTTGGATGATTTGGGGTGGTTAGGGTTAATATATTCATCAAGTGGGCATACATTGACGGTTGTCATTGAAATCTGAGAAAAACATTAAGTGTGTTTCTGAACATGTTAATTGATTTGCGCATATCATTTTTTTTTAAATGCCGCTGGTGTAAACAAGTTGTATTAGGGGGCGTGGCTAAGTCACAAATAGTGATACATATAGGTCAGTACACCCATACAACCTGTCAATCAGATGGCACAGATTAACCAATAGGGTCCCGCATTACCAGTTACCATCTTGACTACTTTGCAAATACACGTACATATTCGCGTGCGTTGCATCTCGGTGTAGTGTACATACTACATGTATGTACATTTTACAATCTAGGTGTGTTACATACAGAGCAATTAACAAGTTATTGATTTAATTTTGCCCTACACCGACGTGTGTATAGCACTGTATACTCGGTGCTTTCCGAGTGTTTGTGAAAAAACTACACAGGTGACTCGGGCGGGATTCGAACCCACAACCTCCTGCTTACTAGTGCAGACGTCTTAACCTCTCGACCACCGAGCTTGCCCGATGTCAATTGGCCGGCTAGAATCCCATATAGCAGCGGGTTCCACGATATATAGGTTGGTGAAATTCTTGCGTCGGGAGATAAACAATTGATTTAATTTTTCCCTACACCGACGTGTGTATACAACTGTAGCACTGTATACTCAGTGCTTTCCGAGTGTCTGTGAAAAAACTACACAGGTGACTCGGGCGGGATTCGAACCAACGACCTCCTGCTTACTAGTGCAGACGTCTTAACCTCTCGACCACCGAGCTTGCCCGATGTCAATTGGCTGGCTAGAATCCCATATAGCAGCGGGTTCCGCGATACAATGTATAGGTTGGTGAAATAAACAATTGATTTAATTTTGCCCTACACCGACGTGTGTATAGCACTGTATACTCAGTGCTTTCCGAGTGTCTGTGAAAAAACTACACAGGTGACTCGGGCGGGATTCGAACCAACGACCTCCTGCTTACTAGTGCAGACGTCTTAACCTCTCGACCAAGTTAATTTAACGAGATAGTTAACAAGTTAATTAACAAGTTAATTAACAAGTTAAAAAAAAAATTATGGCTAACTGTTGTTCTGTGTGGTTGTTACATTTAATAGACAGTATTTGGGGAGGTAAGGTAAATTGTGCTCTATTTTTGTCTTTAACTAGATCAGCATTTAGTATGTAACATCAACTTGCGCGTGCTCACTGTGCTATTTGCGAAGAGGTCTATGACAATCCTGTTGGTAAGTGTGACATAATTCCAAAATAAACCACTCCCACTGTACATTTTGACTCCAACGAGCATCAGATCTGATTGGAAATGCATTGACCACCTTTTTCTTTAAGGATTTATGCAAGCAATTAGAAAGCTTGGGACCGAAGTACAGTATGTGTTGTAAAGATTCAAAATCTTATTTTAAAAAAATGTATGTAAATTTCTGCCTCAGGAATCGCTTTTGAACGTTAAAATCAAGGAAGTTGGGTTAAATTACGCACAATGGTATGCCAGCTTTGGAACTGGAAGTTGCAAAAAAGAATGCGCGCACTACCAATGCGCATGTCATATATCGACAGGTGTTGGTGATGCACTTTGCGTCCATACAATGTACATGGTGACCGAGTTTTTCAGCACTGCCAAAGTTGGGCGGAGATTATGGTCACAGCTGGATCCATTGGTGTATTCTTGTTGCATTGATATGGGCAACCGTGAGCGATTGAATGTACTACATGTATGTAGTAGGAACATGCAGAGTGTTCAACCACAAGCACATGAAGACGTTTTCATAGAGGTACATTGGTACGTGTACCACAGTGTATGTAATGCAGTGAAATGTTACAAATGATATTCAGCATGTGATTGATGATAATGTTGCATGCCGTCTGTGTAGCTGATGTCGGAACAGATGTCATGGCAACAAACCTTTTAATTTGATTTTGGACCATTAGGCATGACTAGTTACGAAAGCTTGGCCATTAGGTGTAATATTGTATGCTTTACTCATCGTACTCGGATGTTTTTACTATCTCGTAAAAAACGTTATTGTGCATTCATAATTGCAAGGAATAATGTATGAAGATATTAATCAAGTTTTAATTCAGTAGTTATTAGATTTCATAGGTATAACGGATACAAAGGATTGCGTTAATTTACAATACCTGTACATTAAATGGGAAGTAATCTCTAAGAAGATCTGTAAGAGAAAGTCAATTTTTTATGTACACTTAAAATATAAAATTGCAGTTTACCAATCCATCTAACATGTATTTCTAATGGCAGTAGTAGTGTTTGTGATGTCATTGGCGAACTGTGTACAATAATATTTTAGCTGTAAAGATCCACAGTTTCAGGTGAACATTCATATTTTGGATCTCTCTTTTCTTGATCATTTTATTAAGTTTAACAAACTTATGAAAGTTTAGCTGGAATCTCCACAAAAATCCCTTCTGTGACTGCAAGGGTCAAAATCAGTCAAAATGTTGATACGGTATACTTGCCAAGGTATATCTAATGCACTTAAAAGTCAAACACTGTCAAACCGTACGTGTAGTAAGTACATTTACAGGTCAAAATGAGTCAACCGTTTTTTGACTGGTAAAAGCACTATCAAGTATCATGTATTGTTGAGGATGGCTAAAATGACAGTTAGGCCTATTATTAGCGTATGATGCAGCAAGTCATAGTTCCAGTGGAAGTCTGTGAAGCTAGGTTCTGGCCTGGTCATCGACATCAATCAGGTTGCCGGTGCACATGTGCAGTGGGCAGGTGTTAATGATGTGCTCCGCCGTTTGGTCGCCGGTACCGCAAGGGCAGGAGGGTTTAGTGGCCAGGCTCATCTTTGTCATATGCTTTACAAGGCGATTGTGACCGGAGCGTAAAATGACAGTAAAAACTGGTCAAAAATTTCCCCTATGTGCACAGTTTGTTCAACAGTCAAAAACAGTCAGTTGACTGATTACTATAGCTACATGTACTTGCCACTAAAGTTCAGCTATAGTAGGAGAGTTTAAAAAAAATAAACCGGGTTGAAAACACTTCTTCCATGTACACGTAACAGTTACAGTAATACTTTCAATCACCTGTCAGGACCAATAACAGTTGAATTGCATTATTCCTCCTTATTTTTGAGTAATAATAATAATAATAATAATAATAATAATTCCTTCGTTAAAAGGTAGATAAAACAATAGGGCGACACCAATTTGTCGCCCTAATAAAAAAAATTCTATGAAAAAGTGTCGCCCTAACATAGCATTCAGTAAATTAATAACAACAACAACAACAACAACAACAACAACAACAACAACAACAACAACAACAACAACAACAACAATAAATCCACCAAACTGGTGCTCAAGGTATGACATTATTACCCCTGCTCATCAGGCTCATAAATCATTCCTGAAACCATCCCAGCTCCCTGGGGAGTATACAGCTCAGTTGCTGCCATTTCAGCGCATATGGGGCTAATCAAACACAACAACCAACTCTGCCCTCACAGGTACCCATTTACCCCTGGGTGGAGAGAAGCAATTATGTGTCTTGCTCAAGGACACAAGTAACCCGGTCGCGGTTGGGATTCGAACCCACATTCTGACGACTCAGCCATCAGAACACAAATCCGTTGCACTGAACTGCTCGACCTTTGAAAGGTCATTAAACCATGCAAAGAGCATGAACAGGAATTGTTCTGGTGTATTTTAATGTCTGAAAACAGAGCTTTAAAATCACTTCCACAATTTACAAGCTCATCAACGAGTTTATATCATGATTTTGTTTTCTCTTACCATGTCAAACAACTTTGTCGTGTTTTTGTTTGAATTGTGTTTCTTAAATTTTGTTCACTTTTCCCTGGACTATCAAATCTACAGTGTACATTGTATGTACTGTAGTTTGAGATCAACTTAACTAGGCTTGTCATTTTCTGTTTAATTTGCGAAACGTGTGTACCGTGATTTGACACAGACCATGTACTGTACATGTACACGTTTTTAAACGAATATTGTTATCACTAATTACATAATTGTCTGTATTCAGGACAGAAAATAATCCAATACGAATTCAGACAAAAATAGTACAGATTAAAGAAATCCAAGCCTGACACAAAACATCATCAGAAATATTTCTGGTTGTATTAAATTAAAAACAAATTATCAATTGAACTTCCTGGAAATCGTGATATAATAATAGCAGGCCCACTGGTCGCACTTATATATATCGTAGAAGGTTCCATTTTTTAAATGTAGGATTCGTTGATGACACGTTTCATGAATTTGAAAACGTTTAGCAAATTTATTTTTGTGTACATGTGTAAACGTCCCAACTCTAAAAATTTCTTATTATCCAAAATATACATACATGTATTAGGGTAAAGTTGGTACATGTTTCAATCATGGAAGTGTTTTATTTTTATTTATTTCTTAATTTTATTACATTTTACACTGGAAAGCAGATTACATCAATTAAACATAAAACCAAAACCCTAAAAAACAAAAACTACACAAAAATTCATTGTAACAAAGCCAATGAGTGGTAAGATAGAACAGGTGACCAGCAACTCTACAAGGCCATTCTACCACAAGAAACCCACTAAACATTATATACCTCGTTACACCCCCCATACCCCCCATCCCCCCCCCCATCCCCCCCATTCCCCCCATTCCCCCCATTCCCCCCATCCCCCCATCCCCCCCACCGAAAAACTGGAAGCAAATTTTGTTCTGTAAAACTGAGACACTTAAATGACAAAGGAAGTTGATTCCAGATTGGAACAATCCGCTGAAAATAAAAATAATTATGTGATTCAGTTTTATACCTAGGAACAGTTAACATATAAGGATCAGAAGAAAGTCTAGTGGTAGGACGGCCTTAAGTTACATTAAAACTAACATAACAATCCATATCAAAATGTGTAATTTTACAATTAAAAAAATATATAATATATCACCAATTTCTCTTCTAAAAGACAACGGTAAAATGTCAAGACGATCCAATCGTGACTTATAGTCTTCCTCAGGATAATGCAGGATAAATTTTGTAGCCCATCTTTGAACACCTTCAGTTAACCTAATGTTAGGTTTTGATGTTCCACTCCACACAGAACTACAATATTCAAGGTCACAGAGAAAACGTTAAATGTTACACATCAAATTTACAAAAAGTTGCCAATTTATACCAATGTTGTACCTTTCCTTTACTGTACATGTACGTAAGTCATCTGCAACAAAATTGTATGGCCCATTACAGCAGACATGTAGAAATCAAAGCACAGACGACAAATATAGAATATCCATGTGCATTATAAATTCTGAATTTGTTAACCAGATTTGTTGGAGACAGGGATAATTGGAATACCGACAATATAATTTGGAGTGGCGGTAACAAGGCTTTACAACTGGGTCAGGCTGACTGTTGGCATTACGAATCAAAGAATGACATTTTATCATGTGTCGTCAGAGTTCGGGATGGTACTGACTTTCAGTTCAGTTGTATGACATGTATTTATGTAAAGGGAAGGTACTATGTCGCAGGGAACACTTCCATTGAGTGGCAAATCTTGAATTTTGATTATAAGCAAAAATGTGAATTTTGCGGAGAGTACACAAAAAATCAGAGTGGAAATAATTTATCTTTTCTTAAACATGGCAGCACCTCGGACAAAATTATTTCTAGGGAAGATTATTTATTTTACTACATGCCTTGTATTTTCCTTGAATAACGGGAAAACAAATGTAGTTTAAAATAAAAATATTCACAACACAAAGAAAGTATAAAAAGCATGGTTACACAAATTTAATTTAAACAAATTTATTTTTGGATTGTGTAATTTTTTTTTAGTATTTTTTTCTTTCTACAAGGAAAATAAACAAATTCAGATTTAAAAATGAAAATGCATGAAATTTGTAAACATTTCTAGCAAGTAAACGGAGATGTTATCAAGGGATTCCAAATTGAATGTAAAGAGAAGTACAATGTATCTCTAACCTGCACTCGGCCTTGCCCGTGGAGCTCCCACAGGCAAACAAATTCCATTCACATGCATACCGTCACAATTCGCAAATTGTCTTTTTACACTTTATCTGCATGAATTTTTGCACCTGTAATCCCTAAAAAAAACTTTAAAAAAACATTGTCTCTAGGGCCTCACACATTTCAACCCACCATAACAACTTGCGTTATACGCACAAGCCAAAAAAAGGGTTAAAAAAAACCTGCATAATATCTGAAAATTGTCCGCAAGCACTCCTCTCTGGCCAATGTATGTTATAGCTTATTGTGATTTGTAACATGAACTGTATGTCATTTCTTTCATTACAGAAATATTCGGGCAAGGAGACCACGGATACAACACATTTAGGTAAATACAAAATAATTATATACACATAGCTAGATTGCACGATTTTCAGAATAATATACATGTAGCTAGTGTGTCTGTATTTACACATGTACAGTTGCTGAATGTTAGCTATCAATTGTATAGATCTATACACTAATATTCCAACAAACTATGTTAGAGTTTTAATTGTGTTGTGCTTTATATTCAATTTAAATTGATTAAAATTTGCTATGTATACCGGTACGTGTGTGGTTGTAAGTGATTTTTTAAATTTATTCCCCCCCCCCCCCAATCTATTTTTTTGGATGAAACACAAAGCCATGCATATTTCAATCATGTACATGTGTTGTATTCCTTCAGCACTGGATGTTATAACATTCCTATTTTCAGAACAAAAAATATCTTTGAGCGTTTGAACCTAAAAATTTGCATCGGAGCTTGTTAACAGCATTCATGCATGTTAGAGCAGTACATAAAATGAAATGAAGGACAATTTACTGTAAAAAAAAAAAAAAAAAAAATTCTTTTACACTTTCAAATGAAGATTGTATAGCAATCTATCATCTATCAGATGACTTAATTTTAAATAAATTGCGCGAACTACAAGTTTCTTTTGATTACACTACATGTATTAGTCATTCAGTACCAAATTAAGGGGTCAGATCTGTCATGTAACATGATTGTTGGCGTTGACACCAGTAGATTAGACTCATCACAGTACATTAACATGAATCCAAAACATTAAAAAAAAAAAAGCTGCATTACTGTACCCCTTTTGAAGCTGAGCTGTGACCAGTAACCAGACACTTATAACTTTGCCTTACGCACCTATCATTTTCAGTGATATATTGTTTCATGGATATTGTATCATGGATATATATTGAATCATGGATATATTGTTTCGCGGATATTGTATCGTGACCTTTACAGCAATATCGCAATCATCCCCAAAACCCTGTTTAGTTTTGATGCATTTACCATTTACTGACTGCGACACGTATATCAAGTAACATATGAAACTGTGTTTGAATATTTGTTTGAGTGAAGAATTCATGAGGGACGTCAAGTCGGCGAAATCGTCCAACTTTCAAAGTTCAGTTCTTTTTTTTTTTCTCTTCCATCCCAGAATTCCAGCCATTGTCTACAACAGAAGAACCTTTTTGGCGTTTTGCGAGGCCCGGAAGAATTCATTTCGAGACTGGGGAAGCATGGATCTGGTTCTACGGAGGGGCATACTGAAAGACGGGGAGGTGTTATGGGGAGATATCCAGGTCATAGCGTCAATGTCTGATTATAGGTAAATAACAGACTGTTTTTTGCAGTTGTGGTCACCATGGTAACCCTAGATTCAAAAACTAACCAAATTAGTGTCTAAACTCTTGCTTGGAGATGGTATCAAGTATCAAGGAGAAATGTTACATGTATGTCGGAAGTGCTCTTATTTTCAAGAAAACAGAAAAAACTATTTCCAGAAGGCTTTTTTTAGTGCCCTAATTTAACCCTTCTGTGACTGCAAGGGTCAAAATCAGTCAAAATGTTGATATACTTGCTAAAGTACATATCTAGTGCACTTAAAAAGTCAAACACTGTCAATCCTTACGTGTAGTAAGTACATTTACAGGTCAAAATGAGTCAACCGTTTTTGACTGGTAAAAGCATTGTCTGGTATTGTTCAGGGTGGTCAAAATGACAGTAAAAAACAGTCAAAAATGCCCCTGTGTGCACATTTGGGTCAACAGTCAAAACAGTCAGTTGACTGATTTTGACCTCTATAGCTACTTGCCACTAAAGTGCAGCTATAGTAGGAGGATTAAAAAAAAATTATTAAAAAAAAGTTAAAAATGTAATTCTAAAGAGGCTTTTTAAAGGCATGTTAGTCCTTTTCTAGCGACTTCCCAGTAATGTCTGCATTTTGCCTGTTGTAGAACAATGAACCCGGTTCCAATCATCAACAAACGCAACAACACAATACTGCTAGTCTTCACTGCTTTCCCAGAAGAACTGTCAGAAGCAGACCTCATCAAAGGGGAGATATACCAGCAGAAGGTGTTGGTGACCAAGTCGAGGGACAACGGGTTGACCTGGAGCGAGCCTCGAGACGTAACGGAAACAACGCTCGGCATGATGGACCCCCACCCTCATATATATGCATCTGGTATGTGTCCTCAATAATAATATTATTGTATCTATCTTATCTCCTTAAACACATCTCACGAAAGACTGTGCTTTTAATTAAGATTCATTCAGTTTCCCTGGTCCTTCATGTCTGCTTGATTGAACGATACCAGCAGTGAGTTTTTCACTGGAAAGCTCTGGAGGCAGTTCAAGGTTTTTCGCTGGCTGCTGCGTTGCTCCTCTGATGTGGACTGTCTCCAGGGTGTCTGATGTGGAAGCTCGCTGCTTTGAATCTTTTGCTGTATTTCTGATTGATTTGTTTGGCCTGTAAAAAAATTTACATTTTCTTTAATTTTGTATGTTTTTTTGTGTTAATTCTGTAGTTTTTCGCCTTGAGCATCTTGTTGGTGGATATATGCGCTTGATCAATTCCATTTAATATTGTTATTATTGTAGTGCATTTCATAACTGAAAGAGACCTCAATGCACTTCTTGCAGGTTGCTGGAACTTTACCAACTCTCCGTGGTACATATATACAGCCTCTAGCAACATGTTAGGCACTTGAGAAGTGGGTGGGGGGGGGGGGAGGGCTTATCAAACTCAAACACAATTATACATTACACCCTCACAGGTCGCATTTAAGCTTCTGGGTGAAGAGAAACAAAGTGTCTTGCTCCTGGACACAAGTACACATAATCGGCCTGGCTGGGTTTCAAAGTCGCATTCTGACAACTTGGCCACAAGAACTGGAATCCACATTGATACTGTGTTTGTGCATTGCCACTGTATTATAACTGAACAACGTGTGGCCCGCATTTGTGTTCGATCATTAAGAAGCATCAGTTAGATTAAATCAAATGATTTGAAGTAGAGTTTGCTTGGCATTCTAAGTACATGTTGGTGCCCCTAGGGCTTTGTCCACATATTAAGGATGCAGTGAGGGTGTTTTGACTGATTGTGGAAGGGTTGGGCATTTGTCATTCACTGTGCATAAAACCACCCCCACAGTCTTTTGTCGCTTTGTCTGTTCCCTTCTATACAATCATCGTCTCGATCACAGGAAATCACAGTTGCGAGGCACACTGCTGGAGCAACAATTAATTAAAATGGGAAATCTGCATTCTATGAGGTTAAAAGTATCCATCTGATCCAGACCCTGTTTAAAGGCCTCCATAGTTTGTGCATTTGTGGAGTTTGGTTGGGTAAAAGATTTTGGTGCAGTCCTGGGTATACATGTAGATCAGTAATTATATTAATGATTGGGAATCATTACCAAAATTTCCAATTCAGTGATAGCCTGTATCCTAACGCCCTCCCGCATGACTATTTATTATTTGTGACTGGCTCTGGCAAAACCCTAAACTTGGACCCAATTTTCAAAAGTGACCTCCCAAATTTATCATGAAAATTAACAGTGTTCCCAACAACGTTTCAGGATTTTTCTTTTTTCATCAAAATCTAGAAAAAATGGTCTATAATGGTGACATGAAAACTGGTCCCTCAAACTGGTCCCTCAAACTGGTCCCTGGGGTCAGTTTTTGACCTTTTCATGGCTGTTAGGCATTATGGTAAATACTGAGTTTCAAGTTTTGCCAGAGCGGGTCACATTTGAGTTAAATGAACTGATTTGTTTTGAAATATTCCAAAAAAGTCTGGGAAATTTGTTGGAATTTCAGGTCAATTTAAGGACATTTTTAGAACTTTTGTGGAACATTTGAAAACAATGAATGAACCTGTGATTATTTTTCAAACGTGTAATAGATAAATAAGTAATATTCAGTATTTTTTAACCCTATCCCACAAGGTATTCTGACTAAGAATCTTCCTGAATCCTCCAAAATCCTCCAGTGCACTTTTGGAAACATGCCCTTATCTTCAAAATGCACTGGCATTTTCGTTAATCTTTCATATTCAGCACTTATGGCCTGTACTTTTTGCCTGGTAGTAATTTTGTCCCATTTGAAGAGGTGAAAGTACCAGTTTCCAACAGTACTGAATTTTTCCCCAAAAAGTACCCCTTGGAGGATTTTGCAGGATATGGGGTGGTTAGGGTTAATGGACCCCAAAAATGGGGGACGTGGGGAAGGGGAGAGGGAGACTTGGAGGGGGTTGTTTCTTTGGACAATCCCCCCTGGACAAAAAGTGGGGATTATACGCGTATGTCCAGCTTTGGATTTATTCCCATCATGTGAGTATTGTATGTACATGTAGTTAATTGCTGTTTGGTTGTGCCAAAGGCATTCATCATCCTGTGGTTACCCCGCAGATGCGAGTTGAATGTTTCACTGAGTGAATGAACTTGTTTAATGGTTGATAACAGCATGCAGATTGATAAACAATGTTATACAGCATCTACACCTGCCACTAATCCAGTGAATCTTTAAAGATGTACTCTGTATCAACCATGTTTTGGGGGGCTATTTTAACAGCAATTCCAGAATTTAAAAAACAATTTTTTTAGCGGAACATTGTTATTTTACTTGAAGAAGTGAAAACAAATGTTTTAAATGAAATATTTCTCAAAATAATCGCATGGAGTTACAGTAAATATGTTCTGAAATTAATTTATGGTGGGTTCTGTCATAATTTTGGCACTGTTTTACTGTAAAACCAAGCTTTTGATAACTATTTTGTGGAATTATCTCATTTTAGAGTATTTGTTTTCCTTTCTAAAAGGAAACTGTCAATGTTCCAATGAGAACAAATAATTCCGGAAATTGCCCTGTAAAACACAGACAATACATCTTTACTGAAGGCATACATGTACATTGTAGACTGCAGAATCAAAAGAAAAAGGTGTTCAGCGGGGAGGGTTTCCGTTAGGTCATATTTTTAGGTTTTGTTTGTGAATTTTATATTGATTTTTTTCCCCCCCCGTTTCTCTTCATAATGAAATTGATGTTGATGATCCAAGGACCTGGGCATGGAATACAGCTGAGTTCTGGCAGGCTCATTGTACCCGGAAATGTCTTCTGGAAACCACCGGCAGACCCTGGTAAGTCTATTTCTTTCAGTTTATCTGGTCAATTTCATGGTAAGTTTGCAATTTCTACCCATCAGTAATTCTTGTGATGGCCAAAACTTCCAGTGACAGTCTTACCTTTGAATTTATCAATATTTTGCAAAACATCCAAAGACAGTCTTACCTTTGAATTTATCAATATTTTGCAAAACATCCAATGACAGTCTTACCTTTGAATTTATCAATATTTTGCAAAACATCCAATGACAGTCTTACCTTTGAATTTATCAATATTTTGCAAAACATCCAATGACAGTCTTACCTTTGAATTTATCAATATTTTGCAAAACATCCAATGACAGTCTTACCTTTGAATTTATCAATATTTTGCATTGTTCTGAAATTTAGGTTGATATATTGTAGATGGGTTAAGATCATAACATGGGTTAAGATCATAGCAGATGGGACATGCCCTATGGCCATTTTCCGCTTTCTCCTGAAGATGATCAGAGCATACTGATTGAAATGTCGGGTTGTAACTTCCAGTTCTTTTCAGAACTAATTACTACGCAATTTGAGAATTTCACATGGTGTCACCACAAACAGTCTTTACTCATCTTTCATCATTGTAATTTGGATGCTTATAGTCAGAAGACATGTTATTCTGAACTATTATCTCTTTTTTTTCTTCAAATTTGTATACTGATAAAGTATTTTTAGTGTATTAGTATATATATTTTTTTAAATAATTTGATTATAACTTGTAATTATGGTCGACTTAGTCACTTATGCTTATTTGACCCATCTAATCGACATCATTCAATAACTGAAACGTAAAGAGGCTTCATTGGCTGTAGACAAGTATTTAAGTTGAAACAATAATTAGAATCTGACAGTAAATTTGCATAATTTGTCCAGAATTTGTTTTAAATTAATTTAAAAAAATAAAAATTGGCCAGCTGTCCCATTTGTATTTCATTACAACATTATTTGAGAATAGATCGCTAAACTTGGAGTGAAACCTTTCGAAAATTGTGTGACTATTCCACCATGGGAAAAAATCTATTAACCCATTCCTTAAAAAATCTTTAGTTGATAAATATAAAGTGTACATTTAAAGTGTACAACAAACTTACTTTAAGAAACATTTTGCCAACGTCACTAACCCTCCTATGACTGCAAGGGTAAAAAATCAGTCAAAATGTTGATATACTTGCCAAGGTATACATGTAGCTTGTGCACTTAAAAGTCAAGCACTGTCAAACCTCACGTGTAGTAAGTACGTACATTTACAGGTCAAAATGAGTCGACCGTTTTTGACTGGTAAAAGCATTGTCTTGTACTGTTGAGAGTGGTAAAAAATGTACAGCAAACTTACTTTAAGAAACATTTTGCCAACGTCACTAACCCTCCTACATGTATGACTGCAAGGGTAAAAAATCAGTCAAAATGTTGATATACTTGCCAAGGTATATCTTGTGCACTTAAAAGTCGAGCACTGTCAAACCTCTGTTGAGAGTGGTAAAAAATGACAGTAAAAACCAGTCAAAAATGTCCCTGTTTGGGTGAACATTTGGGTCAACAGTCAAAACAGGCAGTTGACTGGTTTTGACCACTATACACCTGTACATTTTGTACTTGCCACTAAAGTTCAGCTATAGTAGGAGGGTTCTTATTGTGTTTAATGCCTTTGAAGCCACTGTATACACTATTGGTTATCACAGAAAAAACAACATTTAAATGATAACAAATTTACATGTTACTTACTTAATCATGCTGTCAAACATACATGTTCCTTGAAATATCTCTACGATTAATGAAATTATTTCACAAATGAATGTTTGTTCTCTGTGGACATAAATCCCATGTTAACATGAATACACAAAACCTGAATGACACATTGAAATAAGGTGAAACTTCAATCATAGATTGGTATTTTAACAGTGTATCTCCTTCATTCTTGAAGTGTGAATTATGCAATTTACCAAATGTAAATACTGGCTTTTAACCCTAACTCCCTCTAGAGCCATTGTACTAAAACAATAAAAATCCTTCAAAATTCTCCAACTGGCTTTGTTGTCTAGGGAGTTAGGGTTAAATTAAGGGACATAATGTACACTGTACACATGCATGTATGAAACGTGTACTGGTTAAATAGTTCATATACATGTACTGTATATGACATTTATAAACACAATAAAGGGGGCCACTTTGCATCCGTCACATTAGCAGTTTTTCCAATGGTTGTTATTTATTTTTAAGTACCTGAAACCGACCAAAAAGTGTTTCAACATGTGAATGGACATGCAGGCTTATACTAGAACTAATTTGAGTTGATTTATTTTATTTTTTTATTTTTTTATTTATTTTTTTACCCTCAAATTTCCATAAAAATTGGACGGAAAAAGTTACCTCACTTTTCCGTCCATTTGTTGATGGAAATTTTAGGGTAATTAAAAAAAGATATAGTAATAATCAACTCAAATTATCTTTAGGATAAGCATGCATGTCTATTCAAATGTTGAAATTCTTTTTGGGTGGTTTCAGATATTTAAAAAAAAAATTACAACCATTAGAAAAACTGCTAACGTGACGGTAGGAAAGTGGCCCCCTTTATTGTGTTTTATGTCATATGTTTGTACTTCGTACACGTTATTAAATTCCACCACCAGCTTATTCAGAATCCAGCACGAGTCAATTAATTTCCTCATTAAAAAATCCACTTAAGTTTGGCTTGTCATCTTTCTCACGTTTATCATTATACAAACATGTATATAATCATGTTGTGTGTACATATATGTTTGTATTTATACATGTACAATACACATCAGGTCCGTTAGGTGCAGTATAATATCTAGTGCATGCTTTGTCATCTCATTATAAATAAATCACGCTTTAAAGATTCACTATCATCACCGTGCTGTTTGTATACATACATGTATACATGTACATGTACATGTAGCTATAAATTATGTACATATATAGTGCATATATATTTTAACCAAAATTTTACTCTGATGTGAAACACTAACTGCTGGTGTGCAGATGCTTAATGATCGTAGGATGGGCTGGATTTAACCGCAAGATTCTTGGACCATCAGGAGGACCTTGCAGTCAGGTTGGGGGCGTCTTTGAGGATTGCATGCGTGCGCCAGCAGTGTTTTGTAAAATTGTGGTTTAAATGGTTACTACATTATACAATAAGTATGATGATGATGTCTTTGGTGTGTTTCACTTCAGTCATGACTAGTTCAGTTTGAACCTGTACATGTACAGTACGTCTAGTGGTGTTAGGAGTTAACGGTTAGTTTGTTAATTGTTTAACCAAATCTTTCACGGTTGGTTGACCAAACGTCGGCACCTGACAGCCACACAAACTAGATCGTCGGCAAATGGCACAATCTGCGTACAAATAAATTTTCAATCAAAAAGCATCAATAAACTTCTGCAATGATTGTTTTAATAACCATTGCAGCAAAAAAGAAAGTCTAGAACAACAAAATGGGTGGAAAATTCTTCCAAAGGTTTTGGTCGTATATTTTAAATATTGGTTTCCGTTAGCTGGTTAGCTAATTTATAAATGGCTTGCGCAGTTTTGGTCGGTTAACCATCCCAACACTAATGTCTAGCTAGATATAATGAAAACGGACTTGTTTATCACAAATTCGCCAATAAATGGCAGATTTCCTACTTTTGGAAATGTTGGAATGGCCTTTCCACTTGATGTAGAACCACACCAAAAATATGACACTTGATTGATTGATTTGTTTATTTGTTTGCTTGTTTGCTTGTTTGCTTGTACACTGTATGTCTTTTTGTTTGTTGTTGTGTTTGTTAATTAGTTTATTTGTTTTTTCATCGTTCATTTGTTCGTTTGCTTTATGTCTTTTGCCATTGTTGATTTTTCATTTTTTTTCTTCTCTTTTTTCCTTCAGGTTTTTTATCAGAAATCAAGCACAAGATTTTAGAGTTCTTTGACTGTTTTTACAGTGCCCAGAGCCGCTCCATGGTCATTTACAGTGACGATGGGGGTGACACTTGGGAAAAGGGTGGCAGTGTACCAGCGGCCTTTGACCTCGAGGGTCAACTCGTCAATGCTAACGAATGCCAGGTAGGTTTTTTTTTATACTGCGAACTCTGAGATTTTAGATTTGGAATTTTCATTTTTTTTTTTTCCATTCATTTCAAAAATGAAAAGTCCCTAAAAAAATAACGATATATGTTAGATATTCAAAGCTTATACCTAAAATTAACATAAAGAATTATTGTTACTCTTGTTGATATGTTGCCTTTAACTTTTTTTCATTCCTTTAAGTGCTGATAAAATTAAAATGTCTTCTTCAGATTCCTGGAAAAACTCATTTCTATCGATTCCGTCCGACATGATGACATTTTTAGCAAGAAAACAAAACTAAATAAAATTGCGTGAAAAAATAATGTCCTTTGCCATTATTGACTGTGCTGTACACTGAATAAAAAAAATTATAACTTTTAATCCTCAATAAAAAATATTGTATAAAAAAGTATTGTATGCAGGTTTTTTTTCACTAGCTGGCTGGGCTATAGCCTTGAATCAAAAGTACACACGGCAACCCAGAACACCCTATAAAAAGACAATGTATATGATCGCGAGTGGTGAATCCACAAGCGCCTTCCAGTCCGTTCTGAGAATGCTACTACTGAATTACACATGTATTCATTAACCTCCAGCAAAATGAATAACTTAAGTATGCAAATTTACTTAAACCAATCACCGTAAGCAAAATGTTGGGCTCGTCTATATTTAAATAAGTGCTACCATAACAAATTAATTACCTTATGCATTATGTATTAACATTTCTCTACCAAATCAGTAGAGAAATATACAGAAAAACATAAGACCACAGAACGGACTGATGAAGGCCACTCTTGCGTGCGTGGTGTTTTTTCGTGCGTGGTGTTCCGGTTTGTCGCATGGGCCTTAACTAAAGGCCAGCCGGACTAGTGAACTTGACGTTAAACTAGTCTGCCTGCATTTTCACTCTTCCAAGTTTTTTTTTCCTTACTTGGTGTACTGTATGTATTTTGATGAAAACTCTCATTTCAAAGGTTCCACTTTTTCTTATGACCAGAGGTTTAAAGCCACTCTTGCTGTTTATGTTGATCTATCTCTGTACAATGTAGCATTGTTTCAACTAGCTTTTCGCAAGCAGACCATCGCAAAAGCCAATTTACCCTATTTGTAATTTCCGAAAACATAAATGATTCCAGTTTAAAAAAACAACAACATCGCTTAAATATTTCGGTCTCGGGTGCTATCATTTAAAGGGACAATATCATCACGATCAGAGCAGACAGCGCATGGAATCGGTGTCCTAAGATGAACACAGTGACTAAAAATTATTGGCTCATTTATACAACAGCAAGGGTAACATGACCTTATCATATGGGGCATTATTTTCAGTCACTGAGTTACATGTAGTCTAAAACTAGCACTCCGATTCCACGTTGATTGTGACGATACTGTCCCTGTAAGGCCATTCCAATTTTATTAGTTGGTTTACGGATTTTTTAGGTGCTGAAAAAGGTTGTCAGATAGGAGAAAAAAAAATAAAATAAAAAAATCAAATATTCGGACCAATGTTTGAATATTCGTCGCCGGGCAAAACAAAAAGAAAAAAGTATGGATTTCCAATTTTTATTTCTTTCGATTTTTCAACAAAATAAGTCGCTGCATCCGTAAACCAACTAATAAAATTGGCCTAAGATTTCTAAAACCAAAGGCGGAAATTCCACGTTGGAATGAATACGGACAATCTGAATACATTTATTATTATTATCTTATTCACTACTATCTTGTGAACGACACAATGAAAAAAGCTGAAGACTTCACAGGTCGGTTTTTAAATACATGTACATGCAACTGTACATTCATTGTGTATATTTTAGATTCTTATAAAGTATGGATGCATTCATAGGCATATTACCTTATGCTGTCTTTAAGGTCGAAACCTGTTTAGTTGTACAGAGTCAAGGGAGATTGAGTTGGCATTTCTAAGGGGAAAAAAAATCATCTAAAATTCATTCATTTCAACAGAAGCATATTAATATTTTCATTCAGGAGAAATTTCCCAGGCCCCATAGTGTCCGACTTTTGACAACACATGGGACTCATAAATTATTTTCAAGGCTTGGGATTGCTAAAAATAGCAGCTAAATGAATCAACAGTGGTAGCTGTAACTTGCATCTATTTTAGGTCACAGAAATACGTGTACATGTGATAAAACCTCTCTTAAAATAATAAATCATATGATATTTTATGTGCGCTATTAACTGATCTATTTAGCCCTATGTTGGGAGGTCTTCCTTTTTGTCAAAATATTGTTGTCAATTTAAAAACAAAACGGAAATAAACATAAAATAATAATCGCAAAAAAATTAGTTCAATTTAGTACAATATTGGCAATTGGAAGGGAATATGTATATGTACTTCATTACAACTCTCAAGTTTTCAATATGTCATAAAACTAATCTGTGAAAATTTGTTGATCTTCTGAAACTGATCATACCCAGGGGCTTTTGCCTTTGTGTTTCAGCACAAAGTGATACAACGACATACGTGTATTCTGCTGTAAGGCTCTCTGGAGCTAAAAACGTGAAGAATCGTTCCTGCGTGTATTTATTAGAGTTATAAGGAATGAACATTTCCCCCCCTGGGTTACAAAGATAAACTGTCATCGGCAACTTACATTATAGCTTGCCATTATCTTTTATTTCCATAAAGGGGAATGTACAACATACATGTTATTGGTACAATGGTATCTGGTAAATTATCAAATTATTATCCCAATACTTACTTGATGTGAAGTTGCAGGCAGACAAATCTTCTGCAGAACAAATTTCCAGGTTTATTTATTTATTTATTTAGTATTTAAATTAGGGCTGTGCCGAATATTTGAATATTCGATCGATGGTTCGAATATCCGGTTGGTTTTTTCCAGTTTGAATATTCGAAGAAAAAAATTAAGTTTTGATGAATTTTTTTTCGCTTTATATTGGCGCTTCCATCATTATCTCCCCCCCCCCCCCCCCAATCATCCTCTTGTCTACACTTGGTCACCACCTAGCAAGTCCATCCTAGTCCGGGCGACATTTGTTTAGTACATTTTTTGGCGCCACCATATTGTGCGTGCTCATTTTATCACGTGGCACAATTTACAATCGGTGGCCTTCGAATATCGAATATTTGATCAAAATCAAAATCCGAATATCGGGTTACCAAATTATTTGAAAACACACAGCCCTAATTTAAATACAACTGTTTATTTTAAATTAATTTCCCCCTTTAAAACCTGCTCAGACTGCACTACAGATAGATCTTCTACAATGTACATGTAGAATGATTTTCAGGGCCCTTCCAGACCGCGATCTGAATCCAAAATATTTTCCTTTAAAAAAAAAATTGTTCAGCTTCATGCCTAGAAGTTGGTAGATTAAATATGGCCAATTTCAGTGCCTAAGCTGAACATTTTACTTAGCAATGAAAAACAGACTTCCAGCCAAAATACGTACATTCTGTATTATTCTGTCTGAACTGTTCTCCTGTCGGAGAAAACCAACAAATGTGCACATTCACAAAAAGTGTTTTTCTATAAAAAAAAAAGTCAACACTTTTCTCACTGCCTTCGTATTGAGGTTATTTTATTTGTGTAAGATTGAGAGAAAGTAAGCATACATGTACATCAGACAGCTACAAGCAGAGTTTCTTCCCGAGAACTCTGAGTGACTGGGATGCGCTCCCCCAAAACATCATTGAACTGCCCACAGTGGAGCAGTTCAAGGGAGCCATCAGTTCCTATAGATAGGAGCGGATTTTTACTTGCACCACATATGTATATAGAGAGCACGTTTAGACAAGTGTCCACCATTTTGAGGCACCACAATACAATACAATACAATACAATACAATGAAGGCATTTATATAGCGCTCTTACACAAACAGTATCACAGCGCTTACTTGCACCACAGATCCTCGTTAAGTTACTGAACAGGCTTTCAACGAGTTCCAGCATAGAAATAGAAATGGAAATAGAAGCAGTTAGACCCGTGGCCATGACCCCACAGGTTTTCATCTCTCCTGCGGTAAAGACTGCACGTAGAACTTTTATTCCCTTTTTAATCAAATTAATTCAAATGCCCAAGACAGTTGAGACAATCTGGTTGGACGAAACGGGATCATGTCGGGGTGCATTAACGGCTGTGGTAAAGACCGGCTGGTGAAGATTCATGTTGAACGCTAGCTGTTATTAGATACAGGATGTGAGATTACAGTGTAACTGCGTGACATGGGATTGAACCAATCAGAGTGTAGAAATTTGTATTTGCGTCACGCAGACTGAAAGGACTAAGTCGGAATATTTCATCTGTTTTAAATGTGGACATACATGTATTTTGTTGGTTTCTTTCTTGTTCTTTTTCCACACAAATAAGACTTAATATTTGATTTTTTTTATACAAAATTGAGATGGCTTTTATTAACCCTCCTATGTACAGTGCAGTTGCCATAGAATTGTCAGACCTTTCAAAACCTTTCAAGTTTGCTGTACTGAAGGGTTTTGAAAGGTGAGAAAACTGTCTGACAAAAGGGACATATGAAAGGTTTTGAAAGGTGTATACATATACTCTCTGAACAAACTGGTGTTGAAATGTTTCAATACCTTTCAAAGGGTATTGAAAGGTGTGGTTGTTCAGTAGCAACAAATTCTGGAGGGTTTTAAAGGGTTCATAATAATTGATAGCCATTTTGACCCGTAAGCAGATTTTGAAAGGTTTTGAAAGGTCAAACCATAGGAGGGTTAATTTGAATAAAAGTTTGACACGCCATCTTTGCCGCAGGATCAAAACTGACAAGATGATAAAGGAACCAACTAAAGACAAACAGTTATTCCCTGATTTCATGAAAGCTCTTGAGTTCCATGCTCACATTCATGTATGACTGCTACTGTCAATTTTTAATTGAAGAACTAATTACATACATGTACCTCATATCAACTAGCCCTCAAGCTTTTAAAAGCTCTAAAGCTTTGGAATTTACATGTTCACTTTGACTTATCATGTTTATTGCTCCCCTCGAATCATAAATTGACTTTTTTTTTTTTTTTGTGCCCTGGGCTATTTTTAGATGGAACATTTTTACCGGCTGCTAATTCTTTTGCGAAAATTGTCCATCCATGCACAATGCTAATAGTAGGGTGGATGACATCAGGAAATTAGTTTTGAGGTATTGTCTACCGTAGAGATACATGTACATGTATGGGAAAGAATCAGTAATTCCAAAAATAATTCAAAACATTTTAAATAGAGAATTAGCTGTTGAAAACTGCTTACTAACCTATAAGACCTGTTGTATAAATGCAAAATAATTGTTATTGGCCTTACGTTTCGAACCTAGCAGGTTCTTTCCTTTGAGAAGGAACCTGCTAGATTTGAAACGTAAGGCCAAGAACCATTATTTTGCATCAAAACATTTTAATGTAAAACTTCAATGTACTTGGTGTTAAGCTCTTGATAATATCAATCTTCCCTGGAAATAACGTTGTCTGATATGCTGTCATCATTAAGAAAAGTGAAAGTTTATTGGAAAGGGTATTTTTTTTCCTAAATTCCTCATTAATTAGAAGGAATACATCAAAATCTGAATGCATTTTCACTATCGTCATCTTAACAACACAACATTATTATCTGAAACTGTCACAGGTTGGTTGTTTCAAGTATTCTTGATTTATAACATTCCTGTGATTTCTCAGGATTTTTTTTACCAAATCTCCCTTTGCCTCAAAATTTTCTTGAAAGATGAGAAGTAGCCAACCAAGGAAAGAAAGAAGTAGCCTGTATTGTGGCCTAAACCTTTAGTTTCTTGTTTGTGGGGATGCGGAGAGTCTGTAAATCCTCCAAAATTAAACATCCAGGAGTTTCAGGGGGCTTTGTCCTCTAGATCAAAGGGAGACTCGGACACATTATCCATTTTCCAGGATTTTTTTAAACTTTTGTCAAATCACACCCCTATTATAGAGAGTAAGCATATTCATAGAAGCAGTTTTGCCAACATACCCCAACATGGTACTTACCTTTAAACATATTCAATATTATTATTTAGTATTCTCTTCAATGAAATTTTACATGGATGACTTTACATTTATTCATGTTTAGTTTACAATCCAGTAAATATCCGGATTTCTCTTCATTGTCAAGAAATTTTTCTCAATTATGAATGATAGACGATGTACATGTAAAAAAAAAAGAAGCAATTTCCATGTTTAGTTTATGGCCAAACCTTTATAGGAAATACAATAATAGATACTGTCAGCAGTCATGGAGACAGAATCATGTGCTGCCGACACCCAAGTTTCAATTGCCTCTTTACAACATTAGTCTAGAAACCTTCAGGGAACACAGAACTCAACGAAAAATAACATCAGTGATACACAGTAAGAGGATAAGGGCACTTATCGTAAATGTGGGTAATTCCGCAACATTTGGCTACAGGAGGCAGAGGGGTATTTTTACTTCTTCTGTTAGATGAATAGGGCGCGCATGAACCCCCCCCCCCCCCCACCCGCAGGGGTAGGGATAACCGGGTCTTCTGAATGCTCATTGCGTCTGAAATGCTGAGCTGAAAATCCGCTACATCGTGCCAGATGGCACGGGTCTTCTATTTCCATTGATGATTATATATATATTTTATACAATTTATCTTGCAGATGTGCATGGGTTGCTGTCTCAGCTTAGTACAGTACATTTCCTTGTGATGAGTCACTGTTGTTTCCTCTTGTTTTTGTGGTTGTGGTGCCCACGATTTGCCTTGATGCTTGTAAGCATGAAGGGAAATAAGATATATATATGTGCTTCAGTTTTCCCTGACTGAATACAGGTTGATATCATGTAACTGATTTTGTTCATGTCTATGGGATGATATTATAATTCAAAAGTGCACTTTTGTTAAAGAGGGGCTCTAAGGTCAAATTTAGTTTTGTGATTTTCCAATAACTAGAGTCCTTATTAAAGTGTGAAAAAATTACAAACAAAATTAGTCTCTAACCTCACGTTAAAGTGATGTAAAATGTCATTTTATTTGATAACCTTCCTGTGTGAAATTTGTTAATATCCAAAGACAACAGTGACGTCACATTTCAAATAAATGGATCTCTACATTGTTGTACGGTGAATTTGCAGTTCATTCCTGAATCTCCACAATATTTGATCAAATCGGCGTTGAAATTGACTTTTTTACAAACAAAAAATTCCAGTATGGAATGTTACAGACTCATTTACCGTAAGAAAATAGTGACGTCATGTTTCAAATATCACTCTGAAAGGGTATCAAATAAAATGATATGTTACACCACTTTAAAGTGAAGTTAGAGACTTGTAATTTTTTTCACACTTTAATAAGTGACTCTGTAGAAAATGAGTGCATCACAAAACCGAATTTGACCTTAGAGTGCCTCTTTAATTGAACAAAAGTAATAATTTTGCCTTTAAGAAAGAACCAATAAAAGCCAATAACCATTATTTTGCATTATTTTTCAAACTGCTTAACAAACAAATAGACCTATAGTATAAATGCAAAAAAAAAGTAGTAAGTGGCTTAAGGCCAGAAAAAAAAGTCTCCAGTTTCTGGTCATAGGTCAGCTTCAAAATCGGTGCAGTGACGCCCTTTTTTCTCTTTTTAAAAAAAAAGTTTTAATCTTTTTTTTTTGCCAGCAAGTGAAATACATGTATGCGCAGTTATTGGGACCAGACCAAATTTCCCATACACAAAATATGGTGGCTATCAAAAGAGAGACCTCACAGATCCGGCAAACTTTCATTTTAAACATAGCATGGCAGAATTCCAATCGCTCCAGCAATTTTGGCTGCAATTGGACATCGTTTCATAGCAACAACAAAAAAGAAAATTAAAAATGCTGACGCTTGGGTCTGAGGAGACGCGCGCAGAGACCAGAAACAGGGCTTCTTTTTTGGGGGGCCTAATGGGTGGACCCTAGCATGAATATTTACAATGAGATTTTACAGTTATAAATGCATGAGACAACTACATGGATCAAACTTTCTCTGAATTGTTGAGAAATGAAATCATCTTTTTAGATTGAAAATATTAACATTCTGTGCAGTGCATAGGCTAAGAAAAAAGGCATTCTATTCTGATCGTGTGGCAGAAATTGTAAATGAATTTTCAACATTTTGTTTGGAAGTGACACAAAGTATAGAAAATTACATATTTTTTTCTTCTTTTCTGTTTATCTTCAATTTGTGTGATATGATGTGGTAAGAGATTCCAATCTTTCAGAGTCCG
Source organism: Zoroaster sp. YZ-2022 (assembly GCA_029582265.1). Classification (NCBI taxonomy): domain Eukaryota; kingdom Metazoa; phylum Echinodermata; class Asteroidea; order Forcipulatida; family Zoroasteridae; genus Zoroaster; species Zoroaster sp. YZ-2022. The sequence continues at coordinate 30,839,097 of CM055828.1, read as the reverse complement.
GGGTATAAATGAATACTGCATGAGATTTGGATAAATTTACAGTGACGAGATGAGCGTGGGACCGGGCAAAAGATCGTTTGAAGCGGTATGGCGAGGCGACCCAGGAGGGCTTCATGGAAGATGGTGACTCTTGCCACTTTCCTTCTAATCTCCAAAGGCTCCCAACCCAGTTGATCTTTCATTGCCGTTACGCTGCTGTATCTCCCGTAGTCCCCAATGACGAAGCGGGCACTTCTATTTTGTACCGCTTCCAACTTCAGTATGAGTTATCTTGTATCAGGATCCCATATGGACCCACCATACTCCAGGCATGGATGTACTAGTGTTTGGTATGTTAAGTTTTTTACCAACTTCGAACAGGAGTGAAGGTTCCGTCGTACAAACCCCAGAGTTTTGTTTGCTTTACTTATAATATTGTGTATGTGTGAGTTCCAAGTGAGACTTGATGTGATTGTGACCCCAAGATATGGGTATTCTTTTGTTTCAGAAGCTACAATGTCACAAAGTTTTGAAGCTGGAAGTGTGCTACTTTCTTAATTTGACCAATTAATAAAAACAAAACTTGTGTGAAAGTGAACATTTGCGTTTCACGAACTGACACTAACTCAATTCACCATAGACAATACACTGTGAATGCCGCAGCCGACAAAATAAAACGTTTTCACGAAGTGACACAAACCTTAGTGCGCAAAAAAACACAGCATGCAGTGGTTTTGCATTTTCACAAGGTGACATAAACTTCACATAGTAAATACGTAACCATGTGTCACTTCATGAAAATGCAAACCAGGTTTTTTTGTAGTTTTCTTTTTTACAATCTAACACAAACATATTGTTTTCAGTGGTTAATTGCTTAGTTTATTAAAAACGTCAGAGAGTCCAAAACATATTTCCATAATTCGATAAAGTTTTACAAAGACCACAAAGGAACAACAATTCAAAAATATTAATTTTTAATGAAGAAACGTGTGTTTCAAAAAGAGACTAATTCCAAATGGCGTTTTCTTCAAATGTAAATTTTGTCAGGTGGGCAAGTTTGTGTCACTTCATGAGACTGGTGACGATATACATGTATGCAAGACATACACTGTATGTTCAGAAAACAAACTGGAAGTTTCAGCTTTACTTCATTGTGTTGCTAACAAGAAAATGGTGTTAAAACTTTCAAGAAAATAGTGAAAATCCATTCAGATTTAGTTTTAATCATTCTGAGATTTTTCATCTCCTGAAGTCAAACATCCATTTTGGAAATTGTTCAGTAATTTTACTAAAATGATAGAAATATTTCAAGAGATGATTGTGACCATCATGAAATTTATACCAAGTAAGTTTTATGTAAGACTATGATAATGTATGTTTGTTTTTTTATTTCATAGTGGTTTTAATTTCAAACTTGCATGAGTTATTTTCCTCATTAAGTTGTGAAGACCTTTTTACCAAAAGTAACAAGCTTTTAGATCACTTCAATCATTACAATCCAACTGCGGTTCAACTGAGACTCTCATCAAGGTGTCGGATCTGAAGGCCACCTCACACCTTAAGACCCGAGTACAACTGACAGGGATCTTGAGAAGCAGCCATCGGATCTAAGAACAACCCACACACTCTACGACTGAATAAATACACTCAAAGACTTAGAAATGACTTGCGCATGCGTGCTTTTCTGTCTTGAGAGTCATAACTGGCATTTTATGCAGCTCCAATCGTAGACTGGTCCTTTGTCTTTATCCTATCAAGGATAAAAAAGGCTTCAGGTGTACCATTCAGACCCCTGTCTTTATCCTATCAAGGATAAAAAAAGGCTTTGGCGGTACCATTGCTGTCTTTATCCTATCAAGGATTAAAAAATGGCTTCGGGTGTACCATTCAGACCCCTGTCTTTATCCTATCAAGGATATAAAAAGGCTCTGTGGGTACCATTCAGTCCCCTGTCTTTATCCTGTCAAGGATAAAAAAAGGCTTCTGGTGTACCATTCAGACCCCTGTCTTTATCCTGTCAAGGATAAAAAAAGGCTCTGAGGGTACCATTCAAGGATATGTACATTGTGCCGGGGATCTGACGTCACGTTTCGAGGCTCACGAGCGAGCTACCAACCAAGGTCAAAGTTGAATCTCCCCAAAACTAAGAGGCTGGTATCTGGCATCTTTCGTGTGCATCGAAGCGTGATGTCAGATCTTCGGTCTACTCTAATCGCAGACTCGGTCATAAAGATTCAACAGTTGAATCTCTGAGTCTGAATCTGTGACTGGTCGGGGGAAGAGTAAATCTACTAATCTGAACTACATGTACTAGGCCGTGGAGTGTTTCAATTACAGAAACAGTAAAAAAAATGTTACAAATACAAAACTCAAACAAAGTTGCCCAAATACTGACATACAGACCGATATCACGGCACAGCCATATTGTTTTTCTTCAATAACAATCAACGTGACCACTGATCTCTATACTAACTGGATAGGAGATGGGCGCTGATTGGCCTATAAAAAGTTGAAGTAACCGCCCGCCATGTTGGTTCCCCCAAAAGGTCAAGAGTCAAATGTCATGTCAGCATACAGACAATAACAACAACTGGTTCAGCAGCACTCGGCATTGTTGTCGGTCGGGTAGCGGTAAACCTGTCCAGCCGTCACGCATGCGCCTTCTTTCTTGGGGGAACAAAGATGGCGAACAACGAGCTTCAGCCAATCGGCATGATCTCCTATCCAGTTAGTATAGAGATAAGTGAACATGACCAAACTGAGTCTGGAAGGGAAAATAGTCTGGTCCCTTGTATGCATTGATATTTAGTACAGGGAACCTGACAAAGATGGCTGCAGCTACAGAAAGGTTTATACTTTTCCACATCAGAGTGCAATAATCCATGGGCATAATGAATTAATGCCAGCTGCAATAATGAGACTTCTAAACCATTCTGTTGTGGCAAGTTGATTGTAATGGACTGAACAAGCTCCGTTGTTTGTAATTTCCTTAACCACTTTGCGCATACCGTCAAGGCTTGTCCCTTAACCCAGGCGGGAGCATGTTAATCAGTGGCCGGTAATTTACTTAACAGAATTACTGATGACAGCCTTAAAAGCATTGATTGGAGGATATTGATGTTCAGGGTCTCAGGACAGGTTGATGTTCAGGGGTGATAATTGGAAGAGGGCATTTGAAATCATCTCTCCACCCCCCAACCTTTGACAACAAATTTACACCACTACAATTTTGCTTAGTTTGAAGAAGCTTTTTGTAACTGCCTTACAGCAAAACTTGTGTTGACAAAAGTTTTCCCCAGATCTCACATGGACTTCTATTGCCACCCCAATCCTCTTCATCACACCTTCCAAAAATATTGTTCATCCTATCTGCAGACGTTCACTTCCTTTGCTATATCTTTAGCCAACGAAATGGCCAGTCAAAGAGACCTTGTCATAAAACACCCTTAATTAATATCCTCGGACTTGAAGTAATCCTCACTATTCCCAAAAGCAACATTACGAAAGCAAGTTACAGATAATTTAAACCCTCGTAAGAATCACGGCTGCATTTTTGCTTTCCAGAACGGCTGAGTCGGTGTAGGAGCTGTGAATAATGGGTTTATCACGCGGAGACGAAGGGAAGCTTAGTTTTTTAGTTCTGCATGAGTCCTCTCGTAAGTACAGCACTGTGTGGGTGTGTGATATTTCACACAGATGTCAAAGACCCAAGATTATCATTTTCAATTGATATCGGTGGCCGTATCATTTGAAAGGGCTTTCCTGCTTGGGTTACCGCTACGTGCTTTTCCGTCCCGAGGGGAAAGACTTCGGAATGGATGAAGACTTCAGAATGGATGTTGGAAACGGGTTGCGTAGAGTGCACGGCGGGCAAGGTACTAGACATGCAATCACTGCAATGTTATACGCTGTAGTGAACGAGACCGCTTGAATCTTATACATATGTGCATGTATATGTTCTTGAATAGTTTTAAGACTGCATACATTATACACGTACTTGGGCAAATTTGTATTGATTTAGATCCTGTTTGTGTTCTTAATATGATTTTTATGTCCAATAAAGAGCAGACCTCTTTAATATAATAAGCAACAATAAATGGTTTTGTTTTTCGAATGTATAAGCCCTTCCAAAATTTTAAATATTTTCAAGGTAGTACAGAGAGTGTACTCCTTTTTAAGACCCCCCCCCCTCCCCCCGGCCCTCTCTCACAGAATAATTATTACTTTTTTAACATTTATTCCTCTATCTAGTTTTCACCGTATCTCTGCAGTCATACATAACTGGCAAACCCCCTCCTCTAAAAAGTTCTGAACTACCTTTAAATTGTTCAATATTTTGGATGGTCTCCCTTACTCATCAGTACCTACTTGCAAGACTTCGAGTACTCAAACAAGTCCTGAGTCATGAAGGTCGAGTCCAAGTCTGAGGCAGGAGATTTCAAAAATGAAACTCTAGTAAAAGGATACTGAATTCAGATGACTTAATATTTATTTAAAATGTTGTATTAATTTGTTAAACATTCATTCTGCACACATTAACATGATTTTATGATGTGTATTGTATTTTATTATAATCATCAATTACTAAGACATTTTCAAATTTTTAGAAGGGAGCTTAATAACTTATACATTCAGCAACATTCTATGGTTTTTAAAAATGATTAATATTGAACAAGATATTTTGCCTCCGAGTCTTGAGTTACTAAACCTCAAGCCCGATTCCCAAGGGTCAAGACGGACTGAGTCAACAGTACATTGTGACTCAAGTGAGTCCTACTCGAGTCCAAATCTAACTCACAAGTCATACAAGTCTGTCTATTTGCTAGAAAATAAAACATAGTTCTCACACAAAACATTCACATGTACATATTACATGCAAGTAATGGTACCTACCTGGCATTATAATAGTGAAATACATTGTGCATACATGCTTAAGTATTTGACCATGAGTCAAAGGAAAGCTAATCTCTATCTCCTGATAGAGCCAACTAATTATGGAGTAATTCTGTTAACAAGATCTGAAGTGTCAATTCTCAGTCTGCGCCTATGTAGTGAGATAATTGCTTTGAATATACTGTACATGTGAAACCTGAGTGGTGCCAGCGGGGACAAAAAATAAAACTAATAAATTGTCAGCTGGGCAGCTTTCGGTGTATAATCAATATTGCTACTTTAAGGTACATAGGAGTCGTAATTCAAAAAATAACAAAATTGTTGAATTTTCCAGCAACTTTTTGTGAAACATAAAAGATTTTTTTAAAACGTGAGCACCTTTTGTGAAGACATTTTCGCCGGTTAGTTTTATGATATATTTCTTGAAATTTATTTAAAGGGTTGAAATGAACCAGATTCCAATATTGTACCGTCCCTTTATTGTATAGATCTTAATTCAAAGAGAGTAAGCACACTTGTTTGGCCAACATTAGCAATGTTGTACTTTCCCTTTTGAATAATTAAAATGTGTTTATTTGGTTTGGTTTTTGAACATATCCAAAAAGAACAATTGTGTACCAGTACGGATTTGAGATGTAGCCATTTCTTGGTGTTTCGCTTGACCATAAAATAAATACATCGCCATAATAAAACTGTTTTACATGTACGTAAAGACTATTTGCGGTGACACCATGTGAAAAAAAAATCTTTTTTTGAGTAGTAATTACATATAGTTGTGAAAAGAACTGGTGGTTGCAACTCAACGTTTCGATCAGTATGCCCTGATCGTCTTCAGGAGAACAAAAGAAACTGTTTTAAGAATTTGATTTTGAAGTTTAAAATTTGGTTTTGCAGCTAGCCTACTTAACCATACATGCCACCAAACAGCTAGCCTTGACCAAGGCTGTCTAACACTCATCGGGATCCTGTGCATACAATACATAGCCAACCAGGCCACAATCAGACGATGGACCATGTCCTGTACATGTATGTACTTCCCAACACAGACCATGTACCACCTACACACGCATACACTAGAAATACATGTACGCGATGTACAATGTAGCTGCAATGTGCATAACAGAGTCCCCCCGGCTCCCGGGACTTAGCAAATGCATGTGTGGGGAAATACATGTACTAGTACACCATTAGTGTAGGGTCCCTCGTCGCATGGTGGCCTGGCCGGATACGTACTGAATGCCCACCGGATCTGGCAAAGCGCGGCAGGCAGTTAAGACAGCCTTGGTCAAGGCCACCAACCATCCTGCTTTCATCCAGAATACTCATTAGTGGATCCACTCATTGGCAAAGGAGACCATGCATCCTATTTTTATCACCATACACATAAATTCACCATATGTATTATATTTTATGTTTACTTATTTTATGGTTGTTTTCCCACCTTTTTGCAGCCACTATGGAGCCACTTCAGGGCTAAGGCTGTGCAGGGTATCCGGGTACCCAGATACCTGACCGAAACTGTCATTTACCCGGTTCCATTTCAAGGTTCCAATTATCCGTAAACGACTTATTTAAAACTTACTGAGCATTTAAGCCACACAAATGGAAGTCTCTGATCTTTTGTTAACATTTTTTTGTGTTGGGAATGGGGATGCATCGAATCGTTTCTAATATGATGTCATTCATAACTAAAGATAAGGTATAGACGAACTATTCAATAAAAAATGGGAACAAAAACAGCAAAGGCCCCCCAAAAAGTCTCTGATTTCTGGTCACAGGTTGGTGACGCGTTTTTTTTTTTTTTTTTTTTTTTTTTGTGGTAAAGCTGATGATGATATCAGTATTCTTGAGAAACAATTTTGTCTGAGGAGCTGTCGCTGTTAGGAAAAATTGAGGAAAGAATACTTTTCCTAAATTATAGCAAACAAATTTTCAATGTTCTTTTTAACAACATAATGTAATCAGCTGGACTGTTAAGAAGCAGTTTTGCCAACATTACCAATGTTGTACCTTCCCTTTAATGTACATCTTGATTCAAAGAGAGTAAACATACTCATAGAAGCAGTTTTGCCAACATTACCAATGTTGTACCTTCCATTTAATGTATATCTTGATTCAAAGAGAGTAAGCATACTCATAGAAGCAGTTTTGCCAACATTACCAATGTTGTACCTTCCCTTTAATGTACATCTTGATTCAAAGAGAGTAAACATACTCATAGAAGCAGTTTTGCCAACATTACCAATGTTGTACCTTCCATTTAATGTATATCTTGATTCAAAGAGAGTAAGCATACTCATAGAAGCAGTTTAGACAGCATTACCAATGTGTACATTCACTTTAATGTACATCTTGATTCAAAGAGAGTAAGCATACTCATAGAAGCAGTTTTGCCAACATTACCAATGTTGTACCTTCCCTTTAATGTATATCTTGATTCAAAGAGAGTAAGCATACTCATAGAAGCAGTTTTGCCAACATTACCAATGTTGTACCTTCCCTTCAATGTATATCTTGATTCAAAGAGAGTAAGCATATGGGGCGATGGGGAAAATATGGGGCGATGGGGAAAATATGGGGCGACCACCCCCGACCTCATGCGTCCACAGGTGGCGGATAGTGGAGCGACCCCCAGATATGGAGGCTAGCTGTGAATAACCAATAAGCAGTCGCGGACCAACTGGCGGTGTAGACAGAGAGCGAGGGGGAGTAGTTTGTGTGGTGCAACTACCCTATTCAAATACCTCATATGCTCAATGAAAGAAACACCGGGCGAGAAAGAGGCGCCTATAAATAACCTCAACCAACCCACTGCCTTGTGGGAAAGACGGCAAGATGCAGTCAAAGGCTACAGGAAGGACGCCTTAAACATAACCATCCGACAACACGTCTGGCCAGTGCGTCGGAGTTAGGCTAAAAACCTGTTAGACATGAAGAGAAATGAAAAGAGAGGCCGTAACGCTCAAGGCCAAATGGAGCAAAGGAAAACGCCAAATCCAAATTCAGAGGGAAGACCTCAACATGACGCGCCACGATTAAACCCTTCGGGGAGTCGTGGGGTTGATAGAAGGAGGAAAGGCAACTCCGACCTGAACATTTGTACATACAACACAAGAACTCTACGAACACAAGATGATCTAGAAAGACTCCTTGAAGAAATAGAAAACTTCAACTGGGATATAATAGGACTCAGCGAAACTAAAATACATGGAGAGGGACTTACCCAAACAAGTAACGGGATATGGATATATGATGCAGGGAAAACTAAAGAGGATCCAAACAACAGAGGTCTAGGCTTCATAATTCATCCAAGAATTAAGGACCACGTGAAAGGATTCACCAAACACTCAAACCGTATCATTTCAATGAATATGAATCTAACCAATGAAGGGACAATGACGATAGTACAAGTCTATGCACCAACCCAAGATTACAGTGAAGAGGTCATTGAAACATTCTATGAGGACCTAAGTAAAGTAATCCAAGAAAACAGACAGTCAGAATATACCATCGTTATGGGGGATTTCAATGCCAAAATTGGAACCAAGAAACAAGACGAAACATTTACATGTATGGACCAGTTCAGTACAGGTAAAAGAAACGACAGAGGCAACAGGTTGATAGAGTTTGCTCTACAAGAAGAACTCATCATTGCTAACACTCTGTTTAAAAAATCACAAAACAGATACTGGACGTGGAAGAGCCCAAACGCCATTACCACAAACCAAATTGATTTCTTCTTAATCAGCCAGAGCGGCATCGTACAAAACTGCGAAGTAATCACCAAGGTACACATCGGTAGTGACCATAGGATGGTAAGAACAAAGATATCCATCAGCAGAAAACTAGCCCGACTAAAAACAATAAAAAGAATCAAACCCATGTTGATAAGCAACCAAAAACTGTACGAGAACAAGGACGAGTTTCAACTGAACCTCAAGAACCGCTTTGAGGTACTGATAGACAAAGCCATGGAAGTAGATGAACGTTGCACAGAAATCAACAACATAATCAAGGAAGAAGCAGCTAAACTTGCCAAGAGAGACAAGGAAACCGGAAAACGGACTCCAACACAGGAAGACATAGAAATCCACACACTCGACAAGAGAAGAAAGACCTTGAGAAATAAGGATACATTATCACAACACGAGAAGATTGAGCTTTGTGAAGCGAGCAAGCTCGTTAAAAAGAAAAGGAGACAAAGGCAGAGAAGAAGAAGGACAGAAAAGATAGAATCGATCATCAAAAAGGGAAGGGGTCCAAAGCAAATCGACAAGAACAGCAACAAACCCAAAATCAGCTCAATGAAAAAACCAAATGGAGAAAAAACAACAGATAGAACAGAAATACTGGAAATATGTGCTGACTTCTACAAAGATCTGTACAGCTCAAAAACAGAGCCGGGAGAAGATACAAACAGATCAAGCCCAGATGAATTAGATGTGCCACCAATTCTACAATCAGAAGTCCAAACAGCAATAAATCAAATGAAAAGAAATAAAGCACCAGGCATTGATCAAATAACAACTGATATAATGATACTAGGTGGAGAAGCTGTCATCCAAGAAATGGTCACCTTATTCAATGTCATCCTGAGTATAAAGAAGATACCAAAAGATTGGAAGGAAGCTAAAATCATCATACTCTTCAAAAAAGGAGACAAAAGTGAAGTAAAGAACTACAGACCAATAAGTCTTCTTTCGCACCAGTATAAAATATTACAAGAGTATTGCACAACAGAATAGAAAGGACCCTGGATGAAAATCAGACAAGAGAACAAGCAGGATTCAGGAAGGGATACTCAACAACGGACCACATGCAAGCTATAAACCAGATTATAGAAAAGACAAATGAATACAACCTACCACTATGCATCGGCTTTGTGGATTTTGAAAAGGCATTCGACTCCATAGAGCACCCGGCAATGTTTGGATCACTACGAAATATAGGTATAAATGAAACCTACATTAACATCCTTGAAGACATATATACAGATGCCACAGCTAAAATTCACTTAGACAACGAAATATCACCCGAGATCAAGATATCCAGAGGTGTTCGACAGGGTGACCCACTGTCCCCCAAACTCTTCAATGCAGCTCTCGAAGAAGTCTTCAAGAATGCAGAGATGGAAGAGGAAGGAATTAACATTGATGGAGAGACACTATCAAACCTCAGATTCGCTGATGATGTAGCAATTTTCACAGATTCTATCGAAAGCCTGGAAAGACAACTAAACAAGGTCAACAAAGAATGCAGCCGATTCGGGCTAAAAATGCACAAAGGAAAGACAAAATATATTACAAACATTAATTCTCGAGCCGATGTCAAAATCGAAAATGAAATAATAGAAAAGGTAAAGGAGTACAAGTACCTTGGGCAAACATTAAAACTACAAGACACAACTAAAGAAGAAGTGCTGACAAGAATAAAAACAGGATGGTGTCTGTTCGGAAGATACAAAGAAATCTTCTATGACAGACAACTACCAATATCGTTGAAGAGAAGAGTTTTCGACCAATGCATACTCCCAACGATAACATGGATGCCAAACCTGGTCAATTACCAAGGAAATATACAATAAACTGTTGACCACCCAGAGAGCAATGGAAAGAAAGATGATAGGAGTAACACTAAGGGACCGGATACCCAACCAATCAATACGAGATAAAACTAAAGTCAAAGACATGGCTAAATACGTAAACACAATGAAATGGAAGTGGGCGGGACACATAGCAAGAATGACAGACAACAGATGGACCATAAGAACCACGGAATGGCAACCAAGAACAGGAAAGAGATCCAGGGGCAGACCCAAAAAAAGATGGAGAGATGACATAATAAAGTTAGTTGGGGGGACTTGGACAAGGACGGCAAAAGAAAGAGCAACCTGGAATGGTCTGACAGAGGGCTACATCCTGCAGTGGATGGACGATGCCTAGATAGATAGATAGATAGATAGATAGAATTACATATAGTTGTGAAAAGAACTGGTGGTTGCAACTCAACGTTTCGATCAGTATGCCCTGATCATCTTCAGGAGAACAAAAGAAACTGTTTTAAGAATTTGATTTTGAAGTTTAAAATTTGGTTTTGCAGCTAGCCTACTTAACCATACATGCCACCAAACAGCTAGCCTTGACCAAGGCTGTCTAACACTCATCGGGATCCTGTGCATACAATTCATAGCCAACCAGGCCACAATCAGACGATGGACCATGTCCTGTACATGTACATGTATGTACTTCCCAACACAGACCATGTACCACCTACACACGCATACACTAGAAGTACATGTACGTGATGTACAATGTAGCTGCAATGTGCATAACAGAGTCCCCCCGGCTCCCGGGACTTAGCAAATGCATGTGTGGGGAAATACATGTACTAGTACACCATTAGTGTAGGGTCCCTCGTCGCATGGTGGCCTGGCCGGATATGTACTGAATGCCCACCGGATCTGGCAAAGCGCGGCGGGCAGTTAAGACAGCCTTGGTCAAGGCCACCAACCATCCTGCTTTCATCCAGAATACTCATTAGTGGATCCACTCATTGGCAAAGGAGACCATGCATCCTATTTTTATCACCATACACATAAATTCACCATATGTATTATATTTTATGTTTACTTATTTTATGGTTGTTTTCCCACCTTTTTGCAGCCACTATGGAGCCACTTCAGGGCTAAGGCTGTGCAGGGTATCCGGGTACCCAGATACCTGACCGAAACTGTCATTTACCCGGTTCCATTTCAAGGTTCCAATTATCCGTAAACGACTTATTTAAAACTTACTGAGCATTTAAGCCACACAAATGGAAGTCTCTGATCTTTTGTTAACATTTTTTTGTGTTGGGAATGGGGATGCATCGAATCGTTTCTAATATGATGTCATTCATAACTAAAGATAAGGTATAGACGAACTATTCAATAAAAAATGGGAACAAAAACAGCAAAGGCCCCCCAAAAAGTCTCTGATTTCTGGTCACAGGTTGGCTTCAAAATCGGTGTGGTGACGCGTTTTTTTTTTTTTTTTTTTTTTTTTTTTTTTTTGTAAAGCTGATGATGATATCAGTATTCTTGAGAAACAATTTTGTCTGAGGAGCTGTCGCTGTTAGGAAAAATTGAGGAAAGAATACTTTTCCTAAATTATAGCAAACAAATTTTCAATGTTCTTTTTAACAACATAATGTCATCAGCTGGACTGTTAAGAAGCAGTTTTGCCAACATTACCAATGTTGTACCTTCCCTTTAATGTACATCTTGATTCAAAGAGAGTAAACATACTCATAGAAGCAGTTTTGCCAACATTACCAATGTTGTACCTTCCATTTAATGTATATCTTGATTCAAAGAGAGTAAGCATACTCATAGAAGCAGTTTTGCCAACATTACCAATGTTGTACCTTCCCTTTAATGTACATCTTGATTCAAAGAGAGTAAACATACTCATAGAAGCAGTTTTGCCAACATTACCAATGTTGTACCTTCCATTTAATGTATATCTTGATTCAAAGAGAGTAAGCATACTCATAGAAGCAGTTTAGACAGCATTACCAATGTGTACATTCCCTTTAATGTACATCTTGATTCAAAGAGAGTAAGCATACTCATAGAAGCAGTTTTGCCAACATTACCAATGTTGTACCTTCCCTTTAATGTATATCTTGATTCAAAGAGAGTAAGCATACTCATAGAAGCAGTTTTGCCAACATTACCAATGTTGTACCTTCCCTTCAATGTATATCTTGATTCAAAGAGAGTAAGCATATGGGGCGATGGGGAAAATATGGGGCGATGGGGAAAATATGGGGCGACCACCCCCGACCTCACGCGTCCACAGGTGGCGGATAGTGGAGCGACCCCCAGATATGGAGGCTAGCTGTGAATAACCAATAAGCAGTCGCGGACCAACTGGCGGTGTAGACAGAGAGCGAGGGGGAGTAGTTTGTGTGGTGCAACTACCCTATTCAAATACCTCATATGCTCAATGAAAGAAACACCGGGCGAGAAAGAGGCGCCCATAAATAACCTCAACCAACCCACTGCCTTGTGGGAAAGACGGCAAGATGCAGTCAAAGGCTACAGGAAGGACGCCTTAAACATAACCATCCGACAACACGTCTGGCCAGTGCGTCGGAGTTAGGCTAAAAACCTGTTAGACATGAAGAGAAATGAAAAGAGAGGCCGTAACGCTCAAGGCCAAATGGAGCAAAGGAAAACGCCAAATCCAAATTCAGAGGGAAGACCTCAACATGACGCGCCACGATTAAACCCTTCGGGGAGTCATGGGGTTGATAGAAGGAGGAAAGGCAACTCCGACCTGAACATTTGTACATACAACACAAGAACGCTACGAACACAAGATAATCTAGAAAGACTCCTTGAAGAAATAGAAAACTTCAACTGGGATATAATAGGACTCAGCGAAACTAAAATACATGGAGAGGGACTTACCCAAACAAGTAACGGGATATGGATATATGATGCAGGGAAAACTAAAGAGGATCCAAACAACAGAGGTCTAGGCTTCATAATTCATCCAAGAATTAAGGACCACGTGAAAGGATTCACCAAACACTCAAACCGTATCATTTCAATGAATATGAATCTAACCAATGAAGGGACAATGACGATAGTACAAGTCTATGCACCAACCCAAGATTACAGTGAAGAGGTCATTGAAACATTCTATGAGGACCTAAGTAAAGTAATCCAAGAAAACAGACAGTCAGAATATACCATCGTTATGGGGGATTTCAATGCCAAAATTGGAACCAAGAAACAAGACGAAACATTTACATGTATGGACCAGTTCGGTACAGGTAAAAGAAACGACAGAGGCAACAGGTTGATAGAGTTTGCTCTACAAGAAGAACTCATCATTGCTAACACTCTGTTTAAAAAACCACAAAACAGATACTGGACGTGGAAGAGCCCAAACGCCATTACCACAAACCAAATTGATTTCTTCTTAATCAGCCAGAGGGGCATCGTACAAAACTGCGAAGTAATCACCAAGGTAGACATCGGTAGTGACCATAGGATGGTAAGAACAAAGATATCCATCAGCAGAAAACTAGCCCGACTAAAAACAATAAAAAGAATCAAACCCATGTTGATAAGCAACCAAAAACTGTACGAGAACAAGGACGAGTTTCAACTGAACCTCAAGAACCGCTTTGAGGTACTGAAAGACAAAGCCATGGAAGTAGATGAACGTTGCACAGAAATCAACAACATAATCAAGGAAGAAGCAGCTAAACTTGCCAAGAGAGACAAGGAAACCGGAAAACGGACTCCAACACAGGAAGACATAGAAATCCACACACTCGACAAGAGAAGAAAGACCTTGAGAAATAAGGATACATTATCACAACACGAGAAGATTGAGCTTTGTGAAGCGAGCAAGCTCGTTAAAAAGAAAAGGAGACAAAGGCAGAGAAGAAGGAGGACAGAAAAGATAGAATCGATCATCAAAAAGGGAAGGGGTCCAAAGCAAATCGACAAGAACAGCAACAAACCCAAAATCAGCTCAATGAAAAAACCAAATCGAGAAAAAACAACAGATAGAACAGAAATAATGGAAATATGTGCTGACTTCTACAAAGATCTGTACAGCTCAAAAACAGAGCCGGGAGAAGATACAAACAGATCAAGCCCAGATGAATTAGATGTGCCACCAATTCTACAATCAGAAGTCCAAACAGCAATAAATCAAATGAAAAGAAATAAAGCACCAGGCATTGATCAAATAACAACTGATATAATGATACTAGGTGGAGAAGCTGTCATCCAAGAAATGGTCACCTTATTCAATGTCATCCTGAGTATAAAGAAGATACCAAAAGATTGGAAGGAAGCTAAAATCATCATACTCTTCAAAAAAGGAGACAAAAGTGAAGTAAAGAACTACAGACCAATAAGTCTTCTTTCGCACCAGTATAAAATATTACAAGAGTATTGCACAACAGAATAGAAAGGACCCTGGATGAAAATCAGACAAGAGAACAAGCAGGATTCAGGAAGGGATACTCAACAACGGACCACATGCAAGCTATAAACCAGATTATAGAAAAGACAAATGAATACAACCTACCACTATGCATCGGCTTTGTGGATTTTGAAAAGGCATTCGACTCCATAGAGCATCCGGCAATGTTTGGATCACTACGAAATATAGGTATAAATGAAACCTATATTAACATCCTTGAAGACATATATACAGATGCCACAGCTAAAATTCACTTAGACAACGAAATATCACCCGAGATCAAGATATCCAGAGGTGTTCGACAGGGTGACCCACTGTCCCCCAAACTCTTCAATGCAGCTCTCGAAGAAGTCTTCAAGAATGCAGAGATGGAAGAGGAAGGAATTAACATTGATGGAGAGACACTATCAAACCTCAGATTCGCTGATGATGTAGCAATTTTCACAGATTCTATCGAAAGCCTGGAAAGACAACTAAACAAGGTCAACAAAGAATGCAGCCGATTCGCTAAAAATGCACAAAGGAAAGACAAAATATATTACAAACATTAATTCTCGAGCCGATGTCAAAATCGAAAATGAAATAATAGAAAAGGTAAAGGAGTACAAGTACCTTGGGCAAACATTAAAACTACAAGACACAACTAAAGAAGAAGTGCTGACAAGAATAAAAACAGGATGGTGTCTGTTCGGAAGATACAAAGAAATCTTCTACGACAGACAACTACCAATATCGTTGAAGAGAAGAGTTTTCGACCAATGCATACTCCCAACGATAACATGGATGCCAAACCTGGTCAATTACCAAGGAAATATACAATAAACTGTTGACCACCCAGAGAGCAATGGAAAGAAAGATGATAGGAGTAACACTAAGGGACCGGATACCCAACCAATCAATACGAGATAAAACTAAAGTCAAAGACATGGCTAAATACGTAAACACAATGAAATGGAAGTGGGCGGGACACATAGCAAGAATGACAGACAACAGATGGACCATAAGAACCACGGAATGGCAACCAAGAACAGGAAAGAGATCCAGGGGCAGACCCAAAAAAAGATGGAGAGATGACATAATAAAGTTAGTTGGGGGGACTTGGACAAGGACGGCAAAAGAAAGAGCAACCTGGAATGGTCTGACAGAGGGCTACATCCTGCAGTGGATGGACGATGCCTAGATAGATAGATAGATAGATAGATAGATAGAATTACATATAGTTGTGAAAAGAACTGGTGGTTGCAACTCAACGTTTCGATCAGTATGCCCTGATCATCTTCAGGAGAACAAAAGAAACTGTTTTAAGAATTTGATTTTGAAGTTTAAAATTTGGTTTTGCAGCTAGCCTACTTAACCATACATGCCACCAAACAGCTAGCCTTGACCAAGGCTGTCTAACACTCATCGGGATCCTGTGCATACAATACATAGCCAACCAGGCCACAATCAGACGATGGACCATGTCCTGTACATGTACATGTATGTACTTCCCAACACAGACCATGTACCACCTACACACGCATACACTAGAAGTACATGTACGTGATGTACAATGTAGCTGCAATGTGCATAACAGAGTCCCCCCGGCTCCCGGGACTTAGCAAATGCATGTGTGGGGAAATACATGTACTAGTACACTATTAGTGTAGGGTCCCTCGTCGCATGGTGGCCTGGCCGGATACGTACTGAATGCCCACCGGATCTGGCAAAGCGCGGCGGGCAGTTAAGACAGCCTTGGTCAAGGCCACCAACCATCCGGCTTTCATCCAGAATACTCATTAGTGGATCCACTCATTGGCAAAGGAGACCATGCATCCTATTTTTATCACCATACACATAAATTCACCATATGTATTATATTTTATGTTTACTTATTTTATGGTTGTTTTCCCACCTTTTTGCAGCCACTATGGAGCCACTTTAGGACTAAGGCTGTGCAGGGTATCCGGGTACCCGGATACCCGACCGAAACTGTCATTTACCCGTTCCATTTCAAGGTTCCAATTATCCGTAAACGACTTATTTAAAACTTACTGAGCATTTAAGCCACACAAATGGAAGTCTCCGATCTTTTGTTAACATTTTTTTGTGTGGGGAATGGGAATGCATCGAATCGTTTCTAATATGATGTCATTCATAACTAAAGATAAGGTATAGACGAACTATTCAATAAAAAATGGGAACAAAAACAGCAAAGGCCCCCCAAAAAGTCTCTGATTTCTGGTCACAGGTTGGCTTCAAAATCGGTGTGGTGACGCGTTTTTATTTATTTATTTTTTTTGGGTAAAGCTGATGATGATATCAGTATTCTTGAGAAACAATTTTGTCTGAGGAGCTGTCGCTGTTAGGAAAAATTGAGGAAAGAATACTTTTCCTAAATTATAGCAAACAAATTTTCAATGTTCTTTTTAACAACATAATGTAATCAGCTGGACTGTTAAGAAGCAGTTTTGCCAACATTACCAATGTTGTACCTTCCCTTTAATGTACATCTTGATTCAAAGAGAGTAAACATACTCATAGAAGCAGTTTTGCCAACATTACCAATGTTGTACCTTCCATTTAATGTATATCTTGATTCAAAGAGAGTAAGCATACTCATAGAAGCAGTTTTGCCAACATTACCAATGTTGTACCTTCCCTTTAATGTATATCTTGATTCAAAGAGAGTAAGCATACTCATTCATAGAAGCAGTTTAGACAACATTACCAATGTGTACATTCCCTTTAATATATATCTTGATTCAAAGAGAGTAAGCATACTCATAGAAGCAGTTTGGCCAACATTACCAATGTGTACCTTCCCTTTAATGTATATCTTGATTCAAAGAGAGTAAGCATACTCATAGAAGCAGTTTGGCCAACATTACCAGTGTGTACCTTCCCTTTAATGTATATTGATTCAAAGAGAGTAAGCATACTCATACTCATAGAAGCAGTTTGGCCAACATTACCAATGATGCACCTTCATTTAATGTGTATCTTGATTTAAAGAGAGTAAGCATACCCATAGAAGCAGTTTTGCCAACATTACCAATGTTGTACCTTCCCTTTAATGTATATCTTGATTCAAAGAGAGTAAGCATGTACTCATAAAAGCAGTTTTGCCAGCATGACCAATGTTGTACAGGCCTTCCCATTAATGTACAAATGTATGTCTTGATTCAAAGAGAGTAAGCACACTCATAAAAGCATTTTTGCCAGCATTACCAATGTTGTACCTTCCCTTTAAAGTTTCAGCTAAATGCAGGTTCTTAGTCATGAAGCAAATCACAATTTCTGAAGAAAAGTCTTTGAAGCAAAGAGTCCTTATTTTGAATCCTCATGTTTATCCTTTTATATAAAGTGTACACATTAACCTGGCACTTTAATTTCATGTTGTGTATTAATATAAATGTGTTTTTTATTTATATTTTCAATTGTGTCTTGTTGTGTTCACTAACTTTTCTGTTATTTCTATACATGACTGTATATATTATTGTATTTTTATGAGCAAAGGGCAGGAGGGCACATCTTTTTAATGAAATTTTTTTTGTCAACTTTTACTTTTACCCTGGACAGCCCCAAGTCACAAATATATTTTTCATAGAAGATAAACAAAAATTGCTCTACTAGTAGAAGCAAAGTCAATTAATTTCCAATACACGTTAGTCATTCCACAAAAACAAATTGTACAGGTCATCTAAGTGAAGAGCTATTAAGCAAATGAATGAATTAACGATGTGCAGGGGATAGATTTATTGCCAGTCATTTATTGCCAGTCAATTATTGCTGGTCACATACGGACTGTTAAACAATGTTTTGGCAAATTATTTTGTGAAACATCACATTTAAAAGCAATTTACTTCAATTTCTCAAGGAAAAAATTTGAGTGAGTTGATTGAACAAACAATACACATGTACATGCCATTTAGGGAAAAACACACGGAATATGCATTTTAGATGTTGGTGTTAATTTTTGTTCGTGCATACATAAGGCTTGCAGAAATTTGTCTGCAGGAATGAGTGATTCCATCTGCCCACTAAATGTGAAGCCACTATCGCATATAGTGGAAACAGTAACCCATACAAAATCAGTGAAATGAACTGCACTGTCTTTATAATTACATTGTCCACGCATTTATGCACTTGGCGGAAAAATATAATGGAGAGGCAAGACTAATGTACCTCCTTGGCAGTGATGATTGAAGGACGGTAACAAAGGACGTAGTCCTCCCCCCCCCAACATCAGATTCATCTGCTCGTTTTTGATGACCAGTATGATACATTATATTTAATCTACTATCAAGGTCAGCCTCGACTTAACTGAACGGAAACCCAACCTTAAAGTAACAGAGAGTGCCTTTAAAACCTAATGCTATGGTGTGTACAGTAATAATTGTGAAGTCAATATTTGTGTATTGATTAGATGAGCTTTATACATGTACTTGTACATGTGCATTTTGAATATAATGAAATATGTGTATCATGTTTTGTGTTTTGCAATTTGTGCGGTGTATACGTTGTGCCTGGAGGGGGAGGGGCATGGGTAGGGGGAGGGAGGGAGGGAGGGAGGGAGATAAGTGCCGTAGTTATTCATTGACAGAATTGTTAAAGGTACCTAAAGACAGTTTAGCCCTTCTGATTGGTTGAGACCTGGGGCCAATTTCATAGGGCTGCTTAGCAGAGAATTTGGCTTAGCAAATATTTTTGCTTTATAGCAATATAAAACAGACTACCAGCCAAAATACACACATTCTGTATGAAAGTTTAGCTGGTAACCAACAAAATCTGCTAAGCAATTTTTTTTCTGGTAAGCAATTTTGTTTTGCTAAGCAGCTCAATGAAATTGGGCCCAGGGGACAGGTATGGAAAGGGATCAGGTAACAAGTGGATCAGGCATGGCCTAACGGTAATTCCTCTACCTTTCTCCCCCAGTGGTTTTGGGTTTGACTCCCACTGGATTGGGGTTGCAGTTCCTGCCCGATATGATGCTGGGTAATTTCCCCTAGAATGTTTGTTTTCCTCCCACATCTACTACGGAACATATAACCCTCGCTATCTTCACTTAGTTCACAGGTTTCTTCAGGGTTACAAACTGTATGCCTGATTGCTTTTTACCCTACTGTATCATTTCCTTCGAAAATATCTTGAAAAATTTATCAAATAAGGTTTACTCTAGCGTAACAATTTCCCCAACGGCTTTGCTGTCAGCATTTGTGTGTGTTAACACAATCCTCAACTTCACCTTAATTATTTCCATTCCCATCAAATGTCCAGGCAGTTGAGTTCGACGATGGACGAGTCTATATCAACAGCAGGACCCTTGGCGTTCAAACACCGCGGCAACAGGCATTCAGTCATGATGGTTGCCTCTCCTTCAACCCTGGTGAATTGGCAACGCAGCTTCATGAGCCGGGCCACACGTTGACCAAATGGATTCCAGCAGTCCGTAACTTTGGCGGTTGCCAGGTCGGTAGAATCAGAACATTGTTTGGAATGAAACTTTATCTTCCTTAAAATTAAAGCTGTGTATACCATTGGTGAAATGTAGACTTTTATTTGTGTCCTTAAACCACAAGTTCAATCTGAGTCCTCAAGTGTCAAGTCAGAGTCTTGAGTCTGAGTTTTGAGTCTCGAGTCCAAATCCTGCCAGTCAAGTCCATGTCACAAGGCTTGAGTCTGAGTCACAAATTCTTTAAAAATTAATATTTTAGCAAGAAAACCAAATATTGTATACAAACAGCCAGTGTTCAAATCTGTTGGCAATTCTGTACATTATAAATTTACGATTTGTATGGTAACTTTTATTATACATATAGATTATCAATACTGGGCACATTTTCAAAAACTGTAATCGTCGCTTGATTTAAATTTTTTTAAATTTGATATTGAACATGCCATTTTGCTTCACAAAAACCTCAAGTCTGGCACAGTCTGGGGCAGAATCCCAAAGATTGAGTCAGAGTCAGAGCCATTGTATGTGGTAACTCGTCATTTATACATGTAAAGCTGGTGAAATGTAATATAGACACCTGTATGCTCTGAGAAGAGCTGTTGATTTTCCACCTAGTATACTCTGGTCATCTTAAGGAAAATGCCCTGACTCTGGGAGCTTAAGTAGGGTAGAGTGGGATTGTGCTGCTGGGATTAGGGGATTAGAGGATTAGGGGATTAGAGATTAGAGGGCATAGTCCTGAATCTGACTTGAAGCTCACTTGTCGAAACGTCAAGTTAACCCTAACGGCTTTTCTCAACTCACAAGACATACTTTTTCTTTGATTGACATACAGGGCAGCATTCTAGGTTTCCACGCCCCTAATCAAATACCACCGGATGCCTACGACTACAGCACCTGGGTCTTATTCTCCAACCCTGCCAGCAGCGAGACGCGCGTCAACATGTCGGTGCGTCTGAGCCGCAACAGCTGCCGAACGTGGAGTTCACCGTGGCAACTGTACTCCGGCGCCAGCGCCTACTCCGATCTGGTCGGCTACGAGACGCGCACCAACGACGGCACACTGGTTTTGAACTTTGGCTGTCTCTACGAATGCGGGAGCTTGCATCCATATGAGAGGATCGTCTTCCAGACGTTTACATTAGAGAAAATGATGGAGGGGGTTGGCATGGCAACGAAACCTGAAGTAATCGAGGAAATTCAAGAAACATAGAAATAGTTTTAACATTGGATATTATATTTTGTTTGTTTATATCTTAATTTTTAAGATGCAGTTTAAAACATCAGTTGTCCAAAACAATCTACAGTTGACGTACATGTGTAGTTAATGTAAAACATCCAATCCCATCACTTAGGGATTGCGTCTTTTCAATGAATTAGCTGAATTCAGTGATTTTTTTTTTAATATGCACACAATTACATGTAATATAAGTTTTTTTTTTAAAACCTAGGCAGTTCCTAGACCATCTTCAGTGATTTTTGTATTCCATTAGAGCCAAATTCATCCCTGTGTATTATCAAATGCGCAACATGCAGAGCCTAATAATACATATATATATATAAATGCTGCACAAACCATTATACACATGTACTGTACTTGTAGGTTGTCCTGGTGGCATGGCCAATTCGTCACGTCAGTACCAAGGGGCCTGCTTCCGTTTTTGGTTGACATTCTACTTGGTTAGACACAGAATGCAACTGACAACAAAATACAACAAAATAGTTTATCGGACAACAAAATAGTTTATCCTAAAAATAGCAGTAGGATGTTTTTTTTTATCAATGGCCAAAGTATACAAAATTTAGTATTGAAGGTTTGGCTGGTAACCAAGAAAAATTGCTAAGCAAACTTGTCCCTGATTAGCAGCTGAGTGGAATCAGCCTCTGTTTGGTCATCAGCATCCTTCAATCAGCAGTGTTAGCGCTCAGCACAAGATGGTGTTGTGAGCCGGACTGATTATACATGGCACTTGTCTTGTAAATTGTATAGTATAACTCAACTGGCCGATCAGTGCTTTTTGGCCAATCAGTGCTTTTTGGCCAATCAGTGCTTTTTGGCCAATCAGTGCTTTTGATTTGTTGATTTTGATGGGCCAGATTGGTGTGATTTCTAAGTCATGACAAAATGGTTGCAGCGAACCTTGTCATTGTAGATTGAAGAATCGAGGGCAAAATCCACCGTAATTGAAATGATGGACTCATTCTTTTCCGACATTGGTACATGTTCTTGCGATAAGTCTGAAAATATTTGATTTCTATGCAAAAGGACGTTGAGCAGCTTTCCAATGTCATCCCAAACCCAGGTTAATAGTCACAGCCAGGGTATTCTGAAGTTTTTTGCCTTTTTAATACCAATGATTGTATACACGAATCCAGTCTGTTTTGTGTAGTTCATGAAACTGCTTCAATGTGGCATATTTTCAGGCTCGGTTTCCAATTTACACTGGAATCGGGGGAGCGCAAAGTGAGCGTCACGTGGCAATTCGTAAACACATAGAGGTCCTTGATACAAAAGCATAATCATGAACATGTATGTACATTGCTGTAAAAACACATGTTAACACCTGTTGTCTTTGTATGTCTCATTTGCTGATTAGCATGCTTGATTCTCTGGACAGAATCCAAAAGAATTTGAGTAAACTCGGCCGGTGAGAATATGCCCTGTTCATTGTTAATGCATTGTGGTATTGGAAGGCTGAATGTAATTTGTAAATATTAAGGCCAAATAAAATGTCTCCGGTTTCTGGTCAACGCGGCGAGGTAATGATCGCCCAATTGCAGCCAAAGTTGCTAGATTGATTTATATTCTGCCGCACTGTGTTTTAAATGACCTTTTCACATTGGGGTATGAATGTTTGGCCGATTTGTATGGGCAATTTGCTCTGGTTCCAATAATCACGCATATACACCCATCACAACTTCTAAGTTCCCCCTAATATTTTTTAGAATATCTCAACAAGTATTGCATGAATTTTAAAAATTCAAAAAGCAAATGACAGAATGACATGTTCTACACAGCTCGTAATAAAATGGTTGAAATTCAGTCATGCATGCACAATTGACAGTGATTTGAATGAAAATTCAGCTGAAAAAAAAGTTGGCAGTGCAAAGCATTGCTTCAATGGCATGTTACACATGTAGTTTTCTGTAAGAACTCACTTATGGAGAATAATGGAGGACCAATTCCATATTAAACTCTTGCTTTACCCTTCTAAAACAATGGACATGCATGTTGCATGTTGCTCTTTGAATATTCTTTTCTTATTATGAAACAGCCATCAATACCATTGTTATTGATGCATGAGAGTTCTTACAGAAAACTACATGTGTAACATGCCAATGAAGCAATGCTTTGTACTGCAACTTTTTTTTCAGCTGAATTTTCATTCAAATCACTGTCAATTGTGCATGCATGAATGAATTTCAACCATTTCATTACGAGCTGTGTAGAACATGTCATTCTGTCATTTGCTTTTTGAATTTTTTAAATTCATGCAATACTTGTTGAGATATTCTAAAAAATATTAGGGGGAACTTAGAAGTTGTGATGGGTGTATGTTAACATGTATCACTTAAAAATAAATTACAAAAAAATTTCACCGCACCGATTTTGAAGCTGACCTTATGACCAGAAACCAGAGTCTTTTTTTGACCTCTACTAAGGTAAATTTGCAATTCATAAATAGCAACATTTTCAAATTGTATTGTGAAACTTACTTGGTGTGTGATGGGATCAATCTTCCATAGTTTTGTCTGAGATGCTGTCACCTTTGATGATAGTTGAAATAACTTCCATAATTTAGGAAAGAGTACTCTTTCCTCAATTTGACATTTGAATGAATACAACAAAATCTAACATGCAACAAAACCTAACATTACCAATGCTGTATTTTACCTTTTAATGTATATCTTGATTCAAAGAGAGTAAGCATACTCATAGAATCAGTTTTGCCAACATTACCAATGTTGTACCTTCCCTTCAATGTATATCTTGATTCAAAGAGAGTAAGCATACTCATAGAAGCAGTTTTGCCAACATTACCAATGTTGTATCTTCCCTTCAATGTATATCTTGATTCAAAGAGTGTAAGCATACTCATAGAAGCAGTTTTGCCAACATTACCAATGTTGTACCCTCCCTTCAATGTATATCTTGATTCAAAGAGAGTAAGCATACTCATAGAATCAGTTTTGCCAACATTACCAATGTTGTATCTTCCCTTCAATGTATATCTTGATTCAAAGAGAGTAAGCATACTCATAGAAGCAGTTTTGCCAACATTACCAATGTTGTACCTTTCCTTAATGTATATCTTGATTCAAAGAGAGTAAGCATACTCATAGAAGCAGTTTGGCCAACATTACCAATGTTGTACCTTCCCTTCAATGTATATCTTGATTCAAAGAGAGTAAGCATACTCATAGAAGCAGTTTGGCCAACATTACCAATGTT
Source organism: Zoroaster sp. YZ-2022 (assembly GCA_029582265.1). Taxonomy (NCBI): domain Eukaryota; kingdom Metazoa; phylum Echinodermata; class Asteroidea; order Forcipulatida; family Zoroasteridae; genus Zoroaster; species Zoroaster sp. YZ-2022. Next base: position 30,814,343 of record CM055828.1, on the reverse strand, counting down.
GTACCTTCCCTTCAATGTATATCTTGATTCAAAGAGAGTAAGCATACTCATAGAAGCAGTTTGGCCAACATTACCAATGTTGTACATTTCCTGTAATGTATCTTGATTCAAAGCATACTAAGCATGGTTGAACTGTCATTATTTTCACTGCCCAAAATCTGCTCAAGTTCACCAAAATTACACAAACAAAAGTTAAACCCCTGGCTCGGGGGCTGATAGCACATTTCAAAAGGAGGACAAATGTCATTTTTGTTATTTTTGTTTGAACTCGCTAGATGCTAATTAAAAATTATTTTTTCGAATATCATTTTAATATATTGCTACACAGTGATATCTTACAAAGGATGTTTAAAAATGTATTTTTTTTCCTTCATTTTGTGATTTTTATACGGTACTAGTTTAACTAAAGGGATGTTATGGCCGAGCGGTACAAATGTAGTCAGTATGTGGGTTCGAATCCTGGCCGCAACCGTGGTACTTGTGTCCTTGAGCAAGGCACTGTAATGTACATTGCTTCTCTATACCCAGGAGTATAAATGGGTACCTGTGAGGGTAGAGGTTGATATTGTGGTTGAAAAAGCTTCCAAAGTGCTGCGGTGGCTCAGGGCTGTATACTCCCCAGGGAGATAAGGAAGTTTAGGATTGAAATTGGCCAAATGACCGGGGTAATGTTTGTAAGCGCTTTAAATAGATTTCTCGCTTCATAAGAATCCAATGTTCTTTTATTATAATAAAGTATTTTCTTATTATATATTTAGGTTATACTTTAAAGGACTTGCTGGTCATTTTGGGGTCTTAAGATAAACTTGAATAAGTTGATAGGTTTAGGACTGTACATAGTATAATATTATAGATTGTGCTTGATATTCAAAACACTTGCCAATCACCTGTCCCCTTCCGAGGATGGGGGGGGGGGGGGGGGAGGGCTCTTCACACAAAAATTGACACTCAAATTGCTGTGCTCAGTTTCTATAAAAATGAACAAAATGATTGGAAAATTACTCCATCCAACCTCATCCCCAGCCGTATTGAATATGCCTGACCCTTCTTCTTTTCCATAGTCCCAAACCTCACCCCCACCCCTCCATTCTGATGATGGAGCTGAATTTTTTATTTTTTATTCACAAACTTGTTATTCACTTTTTTGCCGTTGCAGTGTAAGTGTGATTACACTAACGGCTGTACGTGTGCGTGTGTGAGCGCATTCAAACCGGGGACGTATAACAAAAGGGACAATGGTCCCCGGTTGCTCTCACAATGGAGAACAATGCGTCCCCGTATTTTTGGACAAATGAATTTGACAAAGGAAGTCCCCGATTGCAGGCGTTTACACACGTGTGTGTGTGTGTGTGTTCAAGCACTGGCCGCGTTATGGGGACAGAGAACAAAAGAGGGATCCGGAATTACTTAGCTGTGGGGACATTTTGTGTGTCCCCACAACGTTTTTAATCCCCAAAATCCTTTGTATTTTGTCCCCACAACGCCCCGCGCGGGATTGTGTGTGTGTGTACGAGCACTGGCAGGGTTGTGGGGACCTATAACAAAAGGGAAGGCAAGAACGAGTGTCTGTGGGGACATTTTCATGTCCCCACAACGTTTTAGGTCCCCGATTCCTTGTCGAATAACGTGTAAATGTCCCCACAATTACGGTGCGTGACTGTGTGTGTGTGTGTGTGTGCTCATGTAGATGATGATTCTGTTATAAAATAGAAACTACTTTTACAAATGGAAAAGCAATACCAGATATGGTATAGATATGATGGACCAAACATATAGAAATGTTTTTATTGTACCTGTATGTTTTAAACAGCAATAACTTTTAAATATAAAGAATCTACCATGAATTTATATAAATGCCGTCATAATTATGTGGTTAAATGTACATTTATACGTATATCGTGTGATATGTTCCCAAAGAAATGGCTTCCAAGTATTGACTTCTTCACGAATACAACAGCACACAGCTGCAAGCCGAATTGTGTAATACATGCTGGTCTAGCTTGTTATTATCTATCATATCAATTAATATTTGTAGCTTTGCATGGTGAAAAGGATAAGTAAAGACCGTTTGCGGTGACACCATGTGAAATTCTCAGATTGAGTAGTAATTAGTTCTGAAAAGAACTGGAGGGTTACAACTCGACGTTTCGGTCAGTATGCTCTGATCGTCTTCAGGAGAATGCCGGACTCTGAGAAGCTGATGCTTCAGTAGACTGCTGGAGGATTCACACGAAGACTGGATGCTGGATCCTCCAGCAGTCTACTGAAGCAGCTTCTCCCAGAGTCCGGCATTGATTGTGAACCCCCCTTTTCTGCAACCCTGGATCCGCCTCTAAAGGTAAATAGTGATCATTGATCGCTAGGTAGACCAAGATGCAATATGATCGCTAGCTAGACCAAGATGCAATACGATCGCTAGCTAGACCAAGATGCAATACGATCGCTAGCTAGACCAAGATTCAATATGATCGCTAGCTAGACCAAGATGCAATATGCACTTCTGTTTGCGAAGAAGTCTTTATGTACATTTCAATGTAGCTGTTTGATTTTTTGTGTATTATATTAAACCATTGAAGAGTATATTTATAGTATAGAATAGTAATGCATCCTGGATAATTTGTTATTCAGTGCAGTGTGTATATTGAAATCAACCATAGAGTGCAATAAAATGAATAAATTAGCAATAACTTTTTTTTAAATGATGTTTTGCATGATTTGGGATTTGTTCAAGGAAATGGCTGTAATTTACACAAATATTCAGGTTTCTTCTCTCTAAATTATTAGTTTTTTGAGTAACGTTGCATCGCCTGTGTGGTAATTATTTTTTACTATTTCAGCTGTGATTCGAAGAACATTTGTTTTATCTGAACATTCATATTTTCATGAAAGATATTGAATTGTCAAAAGAGCATAGCTTTAACAGTAATTAGGTGCCTAAATGAACTTATGAAAAATGAATCTTGGATTTTTGTTACTGTAAAAACATGCCCTGAAGATTTGTTTGGTGAATTTTGTCATTTTAAAGTATTTGTTTATAATTTGAGTATTCTGCAAAATAAAAATGTTCAGATTGATAAGAAAATTGTGGTACATCTTTAAGTATGTACATGCACAGACTGACAACAAGTATTTGAACAGATTTGTAATTATTTGTGTGGCGGTCCAGGAAAACCCAACACATGGTCAAATTTTTACAATTCTTGTTGAGCATTTAATCAAGTAATACACCCTTTACTGATCTCATAACAGTTTTAATGAGTTCAATATTCAAACCACAACTAAAGTTATGACCTTTCAAAGACGGTTCTAAAACCCACAAACGGAGAAATTAGGCTTCAAAGTTGGCTATGCAGTAAACGTAAATCCCTTGAATTGAGGTGAAATTGACATTATAGTAAACATAGTGTAAAAGTGTTTTTCATTTCTTTCAAACTAAGATTTTTCACATAAAGGAGTTATGGTCAATTCTTACGTAAATCGGTCCATAATTACAAAATGTGCGTGGCGACTTCCGACGGGTTTTCCCCGACTGCCACACATTTACAATGTTGATTTCATCATTGTTTTATCAGTTGTACATTACCAGGTGAATCTTATATAATCCTTTGTAATAAGTCTTCACCACTAATTATCTCATCCCTCTCCCTAACCCCGCCCCTCTGTATCTATTGTTTACATATTCATATAGCAACCCAGGGTGCATGCATATTCATATAGCAACCCAGGGTGCATGCATATTCATATAGCAACCCAGGGTGCATGCATATTCATATAGCAACCCAGGGTGCATGCATATTCATATAGCAACCCAGGGTGCATGCATATTCATATAGCAACCCAGGGTGAATGCATATTCATATAGCAACCCAGGGTGAATGCATATTCATATAGCAACCCAGGGTGAATGCATATTCATATAGCAACCCAGGGTGAATGCATATTCATATAGCAACCCAGGGCGCATGCATATTCATATAGCAACCCAGGGTGCATGCATATTCATATAGCAACCCAGGGTGAATGCATATTCATATAGCAACCCAGGGTGAATGCATATTCATATAGCAACCCAGGGTGAATGCATATTCATATAGCAACCCAGGGTGAATGCATATTCATATAGCAACCCAGGGTGAATGCATATTCATATAGCAACCCAGGGTGAATGCATATTCATATAGCAACCCAGGGCGCATGCATATTCATATAGCAACCCAGGGTGCATGCATATTCATATAGCAACCCAGGGTGCATGCATATTCATATAGCAACCCAGGGTGCATGCATATTCATATAGCAACCCAGGGCGCATGCATATTCATGAATAGATCTGGTCATAAGGCCTGTGATTTCTCAGGATTTTTCCTGATTTCATGATTTTGTACAAACCTCCCTTTGCCTCAAACATGTTTTGGAAGAAGAGAAGTAGCCACCATGGAAAGAAGAGAAGTAGCCACCATGGAAAGAAAGAAGTAGCCACCATGGAAAGAAAGAAGTAGCCACCAAGGAAAGAAAGAAGTAGCCACCATGGAAAGAAGAGAAGTAGCCACCATGGAAAGAAAGAAGTAGCCACCATGGAAAGAAAGAAGTAGCCACCATGGAAAGAAAGAAGTAGCCTGTATTGTCTCCAAACCTCTAGTTTCTTGTTTGTAGGGATGCGGAGAGTCTGTAATAATTAAACATCCAGGAGGTTCAGGGGACTTTGTCCTGGAGACCAAATGGAGACCCAAACTCGCTATCCATTTTTCAGGGCGTTTTACTTTTGTCAAATCACACCCCCTGGGTTATGTTGCTTGAATCAAGATATACATTTAGAAACCAACATGTGAAAGTTGCAACTTACAAAATTCTCGTCATCAACCAAAAAATAGTGAAAATGCATTTGGAATTTAGGAAAAAGTATAAATTCGAACTGGAAGTTATTTCACGTTTCTTTTAAAATAACACTTCAGATAAAATTATTTCTAGGGAAAATTGATACCATCATCAGCTTTACACCAAGTAAGTTTGACATTAAAATTCGACCATTTAAAAAAAAATAACCTTTTCACCTTACCTTTAAAAACACCGACTCTGACCTATTTAATTATGTATTAAGTGAATTAAGCCGTACCTTTTGTCGTATGGGGAAATTTCAAGCGATTATTTTATTCAGCTAAGTAAAGTACTCTGTAGATGTGGTTGTTGGTGTACGCATAACTAGGGTTGGTTCAGCAGGAGGCATAACTAGGGTTGGTTCAGCAGGAGGCATAACTAGGGTTGGTTCAGCAGGAGGGATAACTAGGGTTGGTTCAGCAGGAGGGATAACTAGGGTTGGTTCAGCAGGAGGCATAACTAGGGTTGGTTCAGCAGGAGGGATAACTAGGGTTGGTTCAGCAGTCGCATAACTAGGGTTGGTTCAGCAGGAGGCATAACTAGGGTTGGTTCAGCAGGAGGCATAACTAGGGTTGGTTCAGCAGGAGGCATAACTAGGGTTGGTTCAGCAGGAGGCATAACTAGGGTTGGTTCAGCAGGAGGCATAACTAGGGTTGGTTCAGCAGGAGGGATAACTAGGGTTGGTTCAGCAGGAGGGATAACTAGGGTTGGTTCAGCAGGAGGGATAACTAGGGTTGGTTCAGCAGGAGGGATAACTAGGGTTGGTTCAGCAGGAGGCATAACTAGGGTTGGTTCAGCAGGAGACATAACTAGGGTTGGTTCAGCAGGAGGCATAACTAGGGTTGGTTCAGCAGGAGGCATAACTAGGGTTGGTTCAGCAGGAGGGATAACTAGGGTTGGTTCAGCAGTCGCATAACTAGGGTTGGTTCAGCAGGAGGCATAACTAGGGTTGGTTCAGCAGGAGGCATAACTAGGGTTGGTTCAGCAGGAGGCATAACTAGGGTTGGTTCAGCAGGAGGCATAACTAGGGTTGGTTCAGCAGGAGGGATAACTAGGGTTGGTTCAGCAGGAGGGATAACTAGGGTTGGTTCAGCAGTCGCATAACTAGGGTTGGTTCAGCAGGAGGCATAACTAGGGTTGGTTCAGCAGGAGGCATAACTAGGGTTGGTTCAGCAGGAGGCATAACTAGGGTTGGTTCAGCAGGAGGGATAACTAGGGTTGGTTCAGCAGGAGGCATAACTAGGGTTGGTTCAGCAGGAGGCATAACTAGGGTTGGTTCAGCAGGAGGCATAACTAGGGTTGGTTCAGCAGGAGGCATAACTAGGGTTGGTTCAGCAGGAGGGATAACTAGGGTTGGTTCAGCAGTCGCATAACTAGGGTTGGTTCAGCAGGAGGCATAACTAGGGTTGGTTCAGCAGGAGGCATTACTAGGGTTGGTTCAGCAGGAGGCATAACTAGGGTTGGTTCAGCAGGAGGCATAACTAGGGTTGGTTCAGCAGGAGGGATAACTAGGGTTGGTTCAGCAGGAGGCATAACTAGGGTTGGTTCAGCAGGAGGGATAACTAGGGTTGGTTCAGCAGGAGGGATAACTAGGGTTGGTTCAGCAGGAGGCATAACTAGGGTTGGTTCAGCCGGAGGGATAACTAGGGTTGGTTCAGCAGGAGGGATAACTAGGGTTGGTTCAGCAGGAGGGATAACTAGGGTTGGTTCAGCAGGAGGCATAACTAGGGTTGGTTCAGCAGGAGGGATAACTAGGGTTGGTTCAGCAGGAGGCATAACTAGGGTTGGTTCAGCAGGAGGCATAACTAGGGTTGGTTCAGCAGGAGGCATAACTAGGGTTGGTTCAGCAGGAGGCATAACTAGGGTTGGTTCAGCAGGAGGGATAACTAGGGTTGGTTCAGCAGGAGGCATAACTAGGGTTGGTTCAGCAGGAGGCATAACTAGGGTTGGTTCAGCAGGAGGGATAACTAGGGTTGGTTCAGCAGGAGGGATAACTAGGGTTGGTTCAGCAGTCGCATAACTAGGGTTGGTTCAGCAGGAGGCATAACTAGGGTTGGTTCAGCAGGAGGGATAACTAGGGTTGGTTCAGCAGGAGGGATAACTAGGGTTGGTTCAGCAGGAGGGATAACTAGGGTTGGTTCAGCAGGAGGCATAACTAGGGTTGGTTCAGCAGGAGGCATAACTAGGGTTGGTTCAGCAGGAGGGATAACTAGGGTTGGTTCAGCAGGAGGGATAACTAGGGTTGGTTCAGCAGGAGGCATAACTAGGGTTGGTTCAGCAGGAGGCATAACTAGGGTTGGTTCAGCAGGAGGGATAACTAGGGTTGGTTCAGCAGGAGGCATAACTAGGGTTGGTTCAGCAGGAGGCATAACTAGGGTTGGTTCGGCAGGAGGGATATCTAGGGTTGGTTCAGCAGGAGGGATAACTAGGGTTGGTTCAGCAAGAGGGAGGGGCACTTTTGGTACCTGTGTGTTATCTTATGTTTTTCTTAGGGATCAGAATTCTTCGCAGGGAGGGGAAACAGGCCTCTGTGGAGCACGTCCCCCTCCCCTGATGGGTAACTATGTTTTTCACTAGAATCATGCACTTGAAGCATTTTTTTCACAGACCCTTATGTTTTTCTTAGGAATCCGAATTCTGAGAAGGGGTTCCTGAGAACACCGTGTACCAAAAATCTAAATTTACCATCGATTTAAAAACAATGGGTCTTGCGCCCCTACCTTTTTGGATGTGTACCCGTCTTAATCATCGTGTACACCTCCCTATCGGCGACCTTGGATCCGCCCCTGACAGGGTAATTGTTTTATTGTATATCTATAATGTGATTCAAAGGAAAACTGCAAGCATGCTCGCTAGAAGCGATTTTTTTGGCCAACATTGGCAATTCTGAGCCACCTTTATAATAACAAAGCCTATAGTGAATACACAGTCTAAAGAAAAAAATATGGTAATTATTATATTAAGTTGTGCAGCTGTGCTGACAGATTGTATGTTTCCACGATCTAAATCAATAGTAATATTATCTAGGTACTCGCAGTCCTATGGTTCAAATAGTCAGTTTGAGGCATTGTATTCGTAATTAACGTGGAAAGAGAGTTCTGGGCAAAATGCAAAATGCGAATGTATCAACATTTGTTGCTTTCCCTGAGGTCAAAACAAATTTGCTCAATTTTGTATTGAAAAGGCTATTCTTGTGCAGAATGTTAACTTTTGTATCTCTCTCTCTCTCTCTCTCTCTCCAGGATATCTGGATATTGTCAATTTCATTGGCACAATTGAATTATGGATAAAATAATATTTTGTAAATGTTAATATTGTTTTGTTTATTGTTTATTCTTCTTTAATGTTATTTTTTCTGTTCTTTTGCCTCAGTCCACTATTAAAGGGCCAGTATCTTCACGATCAGAGCAGACTTTCAACAGGGCATGGAATCAGTGTCCTAGTTTAAAATGAACACAGTGACTGAAAATTATTGGCTTATTTATGCAGCGGCAATGGTTATAATGACCTTATCATGTTGGGGGTATTATGGCAGTCACTCAGTTATCACTCCGACTCCATGCCCAGTTGATCGTGACGATACTGGCCCTTTAAGTGTTGTATTTATTTTATATAAACCAAATAATTTGTAGTGTTCCCTTGAGCTATGTAGGTGAAGTTGAATTATGCTGGTCTAACAGAACGTTTACTTGCAATGGTATCCCGAATGGGGCCTACTAATATATCCTCATTAGGGGATTATAAGAAACAAAATATCTCTGAATCGGTCATCGACCCCGTGAGCAGGATGATCAGGGCCGTAACGAACGGGGGGGGGGGGGGGTGACACCCCAAATAATTTTTCTCAGTCGGCATTTAGAGCCTCAGTCGGCAAATGAAGCATCAAAGGTACTAGAGCAAGGGTTGGTCCAGAATAAATTTTGGGTTTGCCGACTGCAAATGTCTGTCTGTCGGTCGGTCTGTGTGGCCTATTTCGCTCCACTGCAAGAGGAAGGCCTCTTCATCAGCTTTCCATTTCACTCTATCCTGTACTGTCCTCTCCCACGTAACGCTACCATATTCTCTGATGACATCCCTCCACCTTCTGCTTTGTCTACCGTCCTCTCCCTCTGGTATGCTCTAGGTGTCCAGTCCGTAAAATGTATTGTGTTTCCAAGCACTGCGAGATCTGCCGAATTGTTTGTTATCAATTGTTTTAACTTTGTAATAACATTGTATTTTACCCACTGATGCCAGTCCGCAAATGGGCTTCCATACCCCCAAAGAAAATGCCTTGGCTACGCCCCTGAGGATGGATTGATGCATGTACGATGTACGTGTTCCAACTTAAACCCCTTTTATAAGCTTTCGATCATAATTTTTTAACATGTTATACTTTCCCGTTATACAGTCGTGGAGGGAGGGTATACAATAATAATGGTAATTACATGATTACCGATTTATTTCCAAAAGCTATCTTGGTATGAAAAATACTTCTGTCCAAAGTCGTCTCATTTCAAATACTACACAAATGAGTATGCACATTTTCAAAAAGTCACAGTTTTTCTAAAAGTGTATTCTGTAACACTTATGGAGATAACACTTTTCTCATGACTGGGATGCTACATTGAGCTGAAACTTTCACAGGTTGGTTGTTTAAAATACGTATCTTTGATTCAAATATAGTGAGCATACTCGCAGAAGAAGTTTTGTCAACATAACCAATGTTTTTCCTTAGCTTTAAGTCTATTTCAGTACATAAGATGTGTACCCTAGGCCTTCCTGTCATACCTTTAAGTATTTCAATATATTTATTACAGTCGTTGTCTACCTTTCTATATAGACTGGAAGAGCATCCTCCCCAGGGCATACGATAACCCTGGCGACCATCAAGTGTGTCGTCATGACCCCCATGAGACAACTATGAGAAGGTGGCATGTGATGCTACCATGGGAACGGTATGTGAGATAAAGCCTGAAGCCGAAAACGATGAATAATTGATACGCCGACGGAAAGAGATGGATGGATGGCTGGATGAATAAACTTGTACTCAATTTAACACTTTATCATAACAGTTCAAACAGAGCCACAACAATTAAAGGGAAGGTACAACATTCGGTAATGACGAGATTCTCAAATTGACGAATTAGTATCTAAAAACTAACTTGGTTTGCGCGTATCAGTCATCCTGTGATATTAATTTGTCTGGAGTGCTTTCATCTTAAAGAAGACACGAACTGTTGTCAGATTTACAAAAAGTTATAAAAAAACAAACAAACAAACAAACAAACAAACAAAAAGTTTTTCGACGTTTTCTATAGACAATCCCGTTATCATATTTAGGCACTATTGTCCTTTAAATCCTCCCCTGCTCATATACCCAATCATAATGAGTTAAATCGCCGCCACTGTACATGTATATGACATCATCTATGTATACGGCTCTGCATAAACAGTGGCATTTATATACCGACTGGAGGTTCAGACGCAATCATTGAATCCCTTGGGCCGCCATATATCTACTCCCAAAAACCACTTATTACATTTCTATCAAGGAAACCTTTGCATGCATTCCTTTTTTGTGTTTTTGTTAGTAAGGAGCAATTAAATGGTTGCGTGATGGCTTCCCTAATTTGTACAGTACCGATGAGCTGCAGAACCCTTTATCCAGTCAGTATAATGGAGATTAATGGTAACGCCCTCAAATGCCTAAGTAGAGTAATTCACTGGCAAAAAACGACAACAGTGGTTGCCATTATACAAAGTATTTATATAATATTAATAAAATACCCCCCACCCCTCTGGCAACACGACTTTATATAATTATTCTAAGTAAGCTTTTCAGTAAAAACCACTTAAAACGCTACATAATGGGATGGAAGGAAGTTAATCTAATTTTACGGACAATAGAGGGCGGTAATGCGTCAAGTAATTCACAGGTTATCTGAACAAAAGAATAGACGAAGTTGAAATAAATAAATTAATTCTTTTCTCTCTCTCAAAATGTTCTTGGTTATTAACATTTTGATAACACCACTTATTTCATGCCACATGTTATAATATAGACTACACGAACTTTTATTCTGGTAAATTTAATAAAAGAGCTTTTACTGTGAAATAAAATGGTTATTCAATTAAGAGTGTATTTTTTAAATGACATTTTAATACATTTTGTTCTATTTTTACCGCCTTGCTGGGGGGGGAGCGAGAGTTTCTGACAAGGGGTCTGCACGATAACGCACGGCTCCGTGTTTCAGCCTTTACTGGCAACGGCGGGTCCAGGGGGGCAAAGATAGGCATGTTCACCATTGTCGCCGTGCACGTAAATTTACCGTATACGTTTTGTTTTGTGTCTATTTTTTTTAGTAGTGTTTCCCTTTTTTACCGCGTCCCCTCCTCCTCTTTTCGAGATCCTCGGTCCACCCCCTGGTTACTGGTAAGTGAAATCGAAGCCTATGCAGGCCAACACTGGTATAAATATTTTGGGCAGGACGGGGATCAGTGAACTGGTTGCGCAGACCCTGACATCTTGTTCAACTCTAAACTCCTATAGCCACTTTGGCTAGAAACCATCCCAAATCCACCAAAATCCATCAACACGCAGTAGAAATGCAGAGCATCCATAACAGTCCTGAATCCAACAAAAGCAGCGGGTGGAGTTTGATAGATTTGGTACACATGGTTAGATGCTCTATTCACTGGGCTGTGGAGTACTGAATCCATCAAAATCAGGCAAAACCAGGAGAAGGATTTTAGCTCAGAGTCAGGATATGTTATGGATAATGTGTAGAATTTGTCATTCATAAATTATCAAAATGAAAAAAGCATTGATGGTATCAATGATCTTCCTTTGATCTGAATGCATGTTCCCTTTTGTGCTTGATTAATTGTGATCAAACAAAAAGATTCGTTGTGTAAACTTAAGCATATACTCGTATTTTATTTTAGAAGCAGTTTTACCAACATTGCCAAAAAAGAATGTTTTATCTTCCATTTAAAAGAGATTGACTCAAAAGGTATTTATATCGAAATTAAGTTGATGGAGAAAGTAAGTTGCTTCGCAACTTTTTGTTTGTATCGTCCATAACAAACAAATACTAAAAGCACTGGGCGCACCCCACTAAATAGTGACAAATTCATGCGCCAAGCTGTTGATCATAATTTGTATGTCCTCAAATTATTGTCTGAAAAACAAAGATTTGAGGCCCACACTTTCGATGGATTGTGTATATGTAAAAATGGTCCAATATCATGACCTGGGGTCATTGACTTCCATCTTTGAGTATTTTGGATATACTAGGCCCTGAAAAAGTGTTCCTAATTTGCTTCCAAGTGTAATGCCTTTTAAAACAATGGATGCCTTTCAGTGGTTTTAATGGTTTTTGAATATTTTATATTAGCAATGGTTACTTTGGGAGTTTAGTGGGTGCATGAACTCTGTAGGTGCACCGCAATGCAATGTAATTTTTCAACAGCGCCCTCTTGCGATAATACAAACTACTCCACATTGTTTTGTGCCAGTGTTGTTCCCTGACGTCATCCTCGACTCATAACATTTACTGACGACATGCGAAGTGTGCGATGATTCCTTACCACCTCACTAAGTTGCTCAATTTGTGATGAATTTTGTTGAAAAAAGGGATAGAATTATAGTTCATGTGTAACTGTAACATACTGCCAGTGAATGTAAGTAAAATTTGATTATATCAAGTTTTGATTTTAAAAGGATTAACGTAACCACATGCGTGCCGACAATAACAATAACATTGGCATTATCAACACACCTCTTCTGACCTCATCTTGCGTATGACTCACTGAGTCACTCAGCACTGCCACTGGACTAAATTGATCATGGACATGGATTGGACATGTCCGGTAGGGATGGCCAGCCAGCTGTGGTCTGGGACCATTAGTAGTAATTATTGCACTGTTTGTGTAAACGCATGAAGATGCAGATTTTGATGTGAAAAGATTGACATTACATTTAATTCAATTCAATAAAAAAAAATGGTTTCAGTAAATCCTGTCACTGTAAATTGTAATAACTAATATGCACCATGGTTTTTTTATTTGGCAAAATTGGGGTAGAATGTCGTATCCGACCACCACTTGTTCTCATTAAATATAACCAATAATGTTAACTTACATACCTAGTAAGGTGGAGAACATATGAATGATGTGGTCAAAATGACAGTAAAAACCAGTCAAAAATGCCCCTGTTTGCACATTTGGGTCAACAGCCAAAACAGGCAGTTTAATGTTTTTGCTACTTGCCACTAAAGTTCAGCTAAAGTAAGGAGTGTTAATATTATTATTGTTTTCTCGCAGTCTGGACCATTTGGTGAATTTTATCCCATAATTGGGGGTATTATATTGAAATTATTAATAATATTAAACTTATTGAAATACATGACACAGTGTAGTTATAAATTTATCAAATATTGAGTGCCTTTAGTTTGAGCAATATTTACAATTCTTAATACGGCATCATCCACAAAAATCTTCACTGCTTTCTTGTTTACAAGGTGAAACCTTGTAACAGTTTTTAACCATTCCACCGTGAGACACTGAATACGCTAGTAGAAGTCTGAACAGTGATCTTTGTCCTTAGAAATTAATATGCTGCATTGGTGTCATTAATCTTGTAATCTTCTTGTTGATTTATTATAATCATCATTATCTAATGTCTCATCATCCCGTAGAATGTTATACTAATTCTGGTTTGTACTGTATCTCTTACACACAGCCTCTAAATCCCATGAAACATGAGATATTGTTTTAAAGGGATGTACAACACTGTGAATGGTACATGTACATGTACATACACTAGGGCTGTGCTGGGTATGCAGGTATCTGGATACCCGACCGAAACGGTCATTACCCGGTTCCATTGTTCGGTTCCAATTACTTTTTAAAATTCAGACTTAACATTTGAGCGGTGCGAACAGAAATCTGTGACTCTTGAACAATGTAAATACACTTTTACAGACAATTATCTTTAAAATCAAGATATTGCACTCCAATTAAGAAAAGATCAATTTAAGTATAGTATTCTTTATATTATAAAAGTCAATTTTGTTACCATTTACAGGACATGTATTTGTCTACCACAGGAGGCATGTTTTCAACAAAAATGAAAACCGGTATCCGGGTATCCGAAGTTTCCTGATGTCGGGTATCCGGTTCCAAAAATATCCGAAAACGCACAGCCCTATTATACATACACGCGTACAGTGTACATGTGTGTCCATCTCAAGTTAAGGACAATCCCTGGCTTAAGTACATGTAAGACTGAGGATATGCTGTGTATCCGGATAGACGGATACCCGACCAAAACTATCATTACCCAGTTTCATTTTTCGGTTCCAATTAACCCTCCTACTGATAGACCATTTGAAACCATTCAAAATTTCCACTTTCAAAAATGCCCATTGGTTTTGTACACACATGGTGATACCATTTGAACAGTGTTGGTAGCAAGCTTTACTACCATTCAAATCCATTCAAATGCATAGAGGGTCCATTGATTCACCACTTTAGAAGTATCCAAACAAGGTTTTGTATTAGCTGTACTACCATTTGTAAAGATCCAAACAAGGTTTTGTATTAGCTGACCTACCATTCAAAACCATTTGGGGAAATCAATAATGTACACAGTTATTTCACCATTCAAAACCACAAAAGCGAATGGTTTCAAATGGTGCATCAACTTGTACATGTATGAAAAAGGTACCAAAAGTACATGTAGGAGGGTTAATTACCCGGAACTGACTATTGAAAATTTCGTCTGAACATTTAAGCCACACGAATGGAAGTGTCTGATTTTTTTTTTTTTTTTTAAATATATTTTTTAAACAAAATGTGTGTGGGTAATGGGGATGCTACGAGTCATTTTTAATATAGAGGTGGGAAGTTATTACAGTGTGTAATGCTATGGTCCCACAGGAATATTTCGATCTTTCTGTCGAAATATATTTCGATTCTTGGATTTTTTGTTATTTTTAATAATTTCGTCAAAATCTCGTATAAATATCGACAAAATTTCTTTTTTCCGTGAGAAATTTTTTTTGGTTGTATTTTCTCGACAATTTCGATTCATTTTCGATTTCGACTGGCATTTCGACAAATTTCGACTGTTTAGACTGTTTAGAATGATTTCGAGTTTTTTGGACAAATGTTTCGATTTATTTCAACTGTTACGATTGTTTCAAGACTATTTAGACAGTTTAGATTTATTTCGACTGTTTTTCGAACTTTTAGACTGTTAAGACTATTTCGATTTCATTTTTGACAGTTTCGATAAAATGTCGACAAAATTTCGATAAATTTGATCGAAACTTTATCGAAAAATATTGGTCAGGTTTAATAATTTTCGATTAAAGAATTTTTTTTTCGACAAATCTCGACAAATATCGACAAATATCGACAGTTTCGATTTTTTTTGACTCTTTAGACTATTTCGACTTTTCTCGAAATTTTTTTTTAAAAAATCAAAAATCTTGACGAAACACGATCGAGAGAGTCGAAATCTCTGTGGGACCATAGCGTTAGGCTGTGACTCTAATAAAACAAAAGAAACTTGTGTTCATATTGGTTATTTTATACATTCGGGATTAATTTTGTGTTTTTACAAAATTGTTTACAGGTACCCGGGTATCCGAATATTTCCAAGTTTGGGTATCCGGTTCCTGAAATAACCGAAAACGCACAGCCTTAAGTAAGACTTTGTAGCTTTGCATGGTGAAAAGGATAAAGAAAGACTGTTTCCGGTAATACCATGCAGAAATTCTCCTGAAGACAATCAGAGCATACCGATCGAAACGTCAAGTATTAACCGACCGGTTCTTTTTAGAACTACAATGTATTTACTACTCAAAAGAGAATTACTGCATGGTGCCACCCCAAACAGTCTTTACTTATCCCTGGGTTCTTAAAGAAGATTGAGGTGAACAAAATAAGGCCAGTCGAGTGTTTTAAGTCATAGTATTAGCCAGCAATATCTTTGGGTGTCTTTTGGATGCCCTGTTTGCTAAATGGACACCCTGTTTTATTTGTAATACAGTATTATAAGTTAAACATATGGACACCCGGTTTTTAAAAGAATAACAAATTTGGACGCCCCCTGTTTCCTGCTTATAATACCGACATTTGAGATCATTTGTCTTGGCTGAAAGTACTTCATAGTTGCCCTCTTCATAGCAAGCCTGTTGACTCTCTCATATATATATTCATTGCTCTGAGTGCCAGACCTGCAGACTTGCCACCATGACTTGCCTGTTGTTCAAGCGATGGAATCAAACTGCTTGAAGTCAATGTTGGCAAAATGGTTCTAATGGTTCTAACGACATCTTTGAATCAAAATGTACATTTTAAACAACCAACCAAAGTTTAAGCTTAGAGAAAATATATTGCAAAAATGTAGTCACTGTCAGCGGCCTCACATTTCAACACAAGCAGAGTCTTTTTATCATCAAATTTTTTAATTTTGGCAAACATATGGTTTGTAGGCCTACAGGTAAAACTTGTAGCTTTGCATGGTGAAGAGGATAAGTAAGACTAATTGCGGTGACACCATGTGAAAATCTCTATTGAGTAGTAATTAGAACCTCCAGTTCTTTTCAGATCTAATTACTACTCAATAGAGAATTTCACATGGTGTCACTGCAATTAGTCTTACTTATAATGTTTTGTATTCTAAGGTGGAAAGTTGATCTTTATATATCAAGATTTAAGAAATGTTTACTTGGGAAATAACTTTACTAGAACCTCGGATAAAAAAATATTTCAAGGGACGATTGATACCATCATGAACTTAACACCAAGTAAGGTTCATGTACAACTTTAATCTGTGTACATGTATGTTTTGTAAGTATCCAATGTTGTACCTTCCCTGTAAGGACAATGTAAGATCCAACTCCCCCCCCCCCCCCCATCCCCCTTATACTGCCAACAAGTAAGAACAGACCTTATTGCATTGACGTCACAGACTGAAGGTGGCAAAGGAATATCATTCATTAGTTCATGTACATGTACATGCACGCTTACACGTACTCTTTAAGGTGTGGCACACGTACGCGCAGTGCGCATACATGAACCAATTAGTGGCCTTATTTCGCTCTGAACGAGGGCGGTCTTCAGTTTGTGACATGATATGCATTTAAGCCGGCCTGTGATTTCTCAGGATTTTCCTGATTTCAGGATTTTTGACAAATCTCCCTTTGTCTCAATTTTTTCTTGAAAGAAGAGAAGTAGCCACCAAGGGGGGAACAAAGAAGTAACCTGTATTGTGTTCAAACCTCTAGTTTCTTGTTTGCAGGGATGCTCCCCATTTTTCAGGATTTTTTACTTTTATCAAATCACACCCTTGATACCGTTTGTGTAAGAGCGCTATATAAATGCCTTCATTGTATTGTATTGTATTGTATTTAAGATTTATAAGATGACAATTGCATATTTGTCCATCATTCTATTTATGTTGGTTTCTAAAAGTACAATGTACGTGTGTACATGTACATACAGTTGTACATTGAACTCCCATTACATAATTGTTAAGATTAAAAGTTCTGTAATCTAAAATATTAAACAAACACTATATTTTCCACAAAAAAAACATCTTTATAACACAAATAAGTTTACAACTTACGCTATTGTATGATCTACACTGTAGGGTAAATGAGAGCCCCCCAAAATACTGCTGAAAAAAAAAAACTTATATAGATAAGACCTGATTTTACCCCGCTTAGCCCCACCCCTCCAAAAAAAAAATAATAATAGTAATAAAAATCATCACAAAAAAATCGGCACTTTGAACCATATTGTATGGCAAGAGTTCCCTAGAAGTAGGGGGAGCAATGAAAAATTTTAAATTGCTTATAGGAAGTTATGTTGGAATTTTTCTTAAAGGGCTTGGTGAGTAGATTACAGAACACTTTTAATTTAAAAAATTGGTCAAGGTGTTACCATGGTCCGATAAAGATTTCATAATGTGCTGTTTCCCTAGACAACAAATGTCAAAAAAGCAACAATAAACAAAAAATGTTTTTATACCATCTCATTTATTTTATTTACACCTACATGTATCAAGCATCTCAATTCACCTTTTCTTGTATGTATGTTGCCTATATTTGTCATATCAGTGGTTTTTTTTCCAGAGGATACATCACATTATGAAGATATAACTCACTAAAAAAGCCTTAAAGTGCCAAAACGGGCCTTTTTAAAGTAAATTCTCAAAATTTGCATATTTTAAGTATCCTTTTCATAATGATTGTAGAGGATCTTGTGAATCATTTTGCATACTCATATTTAAAGTATAAATGTGTTCCAAGCTGAGAACATTCATGGTTGTTGTGTAACACTGGCATAAATTTGGGCTTAAACACCAAGTTTTCCTTTTTTTTTAGCTCTGGAGACTAAGTCCGGCTAATTAAATATGCAAAAATGTCATAAGTTAAGTTCTGTCAATCCTATTCCACTCAAATTTGGTCAGTGAGTAAACATTTGGATACCAATATACTCAAAGTAAAAGAAAAACAATTATAATAATTTCACAGGTTGTTTTTCAATAAGCTAATTATATATGCATAACGTTATAAATAATGACAATAATTTATAAATCTTGACAATAATTTCAAATCTCCATTGTCCCAGTCCCACTTTAAAGCAAATAATGTGCATGATTCAGTCAAAAAGTATGAATTTTCACCGTTTTTTTTTTAATTTTAGTTTTTTTTAAAAGTAAATTTCTGTGTGAGGCCAGCGATATTTTTTTAAATCCTTCAAACTTAAAAAAAAATCATATTTTTAAACTTTATCATAGCTCTTATCTCCAAATTTAATAATCTGTAAAGTTGTTTTTGGGGGCAAATTGCATGAAAAAGTAAAAAGTTCAAATTGATTTGCAGTTTCCCCATTGATTTGTGCACTGTGTTTTCTTCCCCATTGTTTATCCAAAAAAAAGTGCTGCACAATCGTATTGCAGACACTATGCATGCAATCCTCACACCACAAGTAGCCTACTGCACATGCACCTTACAATCGTATTGCAGACACTATGCATGCAATCCTCACACCACAAGTAGCCTACTGCACATGCACCTTACAATCGTATTGCAGACACTATGCATGCAATCCTCACACCACAAGTAGCCTACTGCACATGCGCCTTACAATCGTATTGCAGACACTATAGTTCATGCAGCATGCCCGCACCGAATCGGCATTTCTTTCAAATCTTCGGATTAAAATAGCGATAAATTGAGACAAAAAGAACTAATGTACATTATTTACAAATAAAGTCCACTTTATAACATACATGTATGTTAATGTTCAGGAAATTGTAATCACCATCTTCCTCCAAAATCCTGACAATTTCATGTTGATTTTCGGGAGAAAGTCCGACACTTTTAGCGAGTGATCGTAGATCTGTCTTGCTCGGTCAACTGCATCGTGTGTGTGACTCCGCGTTACCGTGGCGGTCGTGAAAAATTGCTTCCGTCTGAAGAAAAACGTGCGATTATATCTCGTATTATCTACTGGAAAATGACGTCTGATTTCATTCCGAGTTCATGTGGGGATGGATTATCGTTCGTACTTTCGGTTTGCGAAATTGGCATTGTTTTTCAAATATGTTCGACGGATTTTCAACAATGTTTTCTGCACTCCCCGACTCGCCTATCGATAAAGCGCACATAGAAATCAGTTCCTTGCAAAGCAGGCTTTATTTTTAGCGCCCGCATTCGACTAGATACGACAACATTTTCCGGGTAAAATGTCAATTTAAAAATTGGAGGCTTCAGATGCGTTGGTAACGTTGTTTCGCGACAAGCCAGGAGCGCGGGAGGTGGGAAATTCAGAATGCTATTTATCGTGTATTTTAAAAATATTTTCGAATTTTTCTTTCACATTCTAGTAAATAAAGGATTAGATTTTTTTATGATATCAAAAATAATCTGCTTTTCTTATGCTTAAAGTCTCTAAATATCAACACACAAATTGCAAATTCTCATGTTGTTACGCCTTGTCTAGTGGGGTAAAACGGTGTGTTTGATGCGCCTACTAGAAGAACAAAGTTTTATGAGTAGACACCAATCTACATGTACATGTATTTGTTTATAGAATATTTAAAAAATTTTTTTTTAAAAAAACTGGAAATCAAAACCGAATCTCATCTTACTGAACTTAAAACCTAGTGCCCTGCTTTGGTTACACAGGAAGGAAAAGACTATTTTCTCAGCTTGTTTTGATTTTAATTAAAGCAGATGGTTCACTCTTAGTCTCAGTTTACATCTCATTTTATTTGCCGTTTCACTTTCAGAGCATACACAGTATCATCAGCTCTTGGGGTTGTCTATTTTATTTAGGTCATTTTAGTGTAGTAAATGTAGATTTTCAAGACCCTGTTCTCCCCTCCCCCCTTAGAAAAGATGTATGCCTAAAATGATGAGAATACCTGTACAGTCTATGTATACTATATCTTTAAGTAAGACTAATTGCGGTGACACCATGTGAAATTCTCTATTGAGTAGTAATTAGGACGATCAGAGCATACTGATTGAAACGTCGAGTTGTAACCTCCAGTTCTTTTCAGAACTAATTACTACTCAATAGAGAATTTCACATGGTGTCACCGCAATTAGTCTAAATCCTCTTCACCATGCATTTGACTGTATCTTTGCATGCTTTTCTGTCAGCTGAGTTGTAAATGTTATTGTATGAAGATAAAATATTAACTCTTTTGTTAATGCAAGGGTCAAAATCAGTCAAAATGCTGAAAATGCCAAAGTATATCTAGTGCACTTAAAAGCCCAACACTGTCAAACCTTTTGTGTAATAAGTACATTTACAGGTTAAAATGAGTCGACCGTTTTTGACTGGTAACTGTCTGGTATTCAGGGTGGTCAAAATGACAGTGAAAGCCAATCAAAAAGACTCAAAAATGCCCCTGTGTTCACATTTGGGTCAACAGTCTAGACGGTCAGTTGACTGATTTTGACCTCCAGAGCTATGTACTTGCCACTAACCCTAACTCCCTAGACAACAAAAGCAATTGGAGGATTTTGAAGGATTTTTATTGTTTAGTAACAATGCTTAGGGAGTTATGGCTAAAGTGCATCTATAGTAGGAGGGTTGATGAAATTCTTCCGTCGGGCGATAAACAATTGATTTTTGCCCAACACGATAAAATATTGATTAACAACAACAAATGAGAAAAAGTCTTTTATCCAGTGCTATCTGATAGAAATTTGAGTGTTTATCTGAGTCCTGATTTTCTCTCTCAAAATCCCCATTTCATCAGAGGAGACACAAAAATAGTTCCTTACTTTGATCTGGCACAGTGCCAGCCAAGGTGATTTATTTGTATTTTAGCTTCAGAGAAGTGAACATGAATTAACAATTTTTACTCCTTGCCAGAGTAACCAGAAGGGGAGTTCCCAGTCCGTGCAATAAAAAAACCCTCAGTAAAAACATATAAACCTCCTCGCTGCACTGCCGTGTTTGAACATGACGATGATGCTAAAGTGTTCATGAGTACATGACGCAGTCTTTATTTCCATGCATCTACATGTAGCCTACATGTAGGTCCGGGCACATTCATTAGTGACTCCAGTCTGGTACTGTATATGGGCAATTCCATCAAAAAGTGTCCTGGACCCAAAATTTTGGAATCAAATTCATGGCAGAATTGCTAACTTAGTACGTAAGAATGATAGCTGGGCAATCCAAATCTGCATTTTGTTTGTTTTTTCTTTTGTTTGCAGTATTTTCCGTCGTTATTTAAAAAATAAATTAATGAGGCTAATTCGTGATTTTTTGTCCTACTTTTGTTAAACTTTTCAATCCGCTCCCCTGGTCACATTATAAAAGATATTTAACATTTTTATGACTAAAAACATAAAACTGGAGGTGCTTGTTCTAAATTGTTGAGACGTTTTATGATAACGCTATTTTCAGGCTAATGAGGCTCGTTTAAATTAGCCCTTAATGACCATTTATGAAATGTAATGTCCATGACATTTTACGCTGTTTAGTTTCCCACTCTAAAGCCAATAAGAGATATTTTTATGAGACTTCATATGCAAAGCTAGTTTTTAGGGGCTAATCCTTTAATGTATGAAAATTAAAAAAAAATTAATTACAATTGTCCTAACGAGCGTCATGGACATTACACTTTTGTTGTCATGGACATTACGTCATGGACATTACACATACACATACTGCTTATATACCCTTTTAAAACAATGGAATGATCCTAATATGCAAATGTTAATACAATGCAACTTTTCAATCCACTCCCCTGGTTACATTATAAAAGATATTTTAAATTTTTATGACTAAAAACAAAAAACTGGAGGTGCTTGTTCTAAATTGTTGAGACGTTTTACTGTATGATAACGCTATTTTCAGGCTAATGAGGCTCGCTTAGTTTCCCACTCTAAAGCCAATAAGAGATATTTTTATGAGACTTCATATGCTGAAGCTAGTTTTTAGGGCTAATCCTTTAATGTATGAAAATTTAAAAAATTAATTACAATTGTCCTAACGAAAGGCCATGGACATTACATTTTTTTTGTCATGGACATTACACATACTGCTTATATACCCTTTTAAAACAATGGAATGATCCTAATATGCAAATGTATAATACAATGCAACTTTTCAATCCGCTCCCCTGGTTACATTATAAAAGATATTTTAAATTTTTATGACTAAAAACATAAAACTGGAGGTGCTTGTTCTAAATTGTTGAGACGCTTTTACTGTATGATAACGCTATTTTCAGGCTAATGAGGCTCGTTTAGTTTCCCACTCTAAAGCCAATAAGAGATATTTTTATGAGACTTCATATGCAAAGCTAGTTTTTAGGGGCTAATCCTTTAATGTATGAAAAATTGTTTTAAATTAATTACAATTGTCCTAACGAGCGTCATGGACATTACATTTTTTTGCAAGCACTTCATATTACTGTTGAAAAACAATCACATTAGTTTGAGAAAATAAAAAACAACAAAGAGGATTACAATTGGGAATGATAATTAGGAAGGAAAGATAAGATAACTATGGTAAATCACAAAGGAAAGAGTTATACTATTAAATGTACAAAAAGGGGTGATCATGAGGGGCGGGTTTCAGTGAGATGCTAAGGGAGTTCTGGTTCAAGAAATGTGTGGGAGAGGTTACAAATGGAGAAGAGAGATACATGTACTTGACAATGTGTAATATACATATCAAAGGCAAGGGGTTACAGCATAATTTAAACAACAGTGATAAGATGACGTACCATTAAACAATTTGGTCGTAATGTCCATGACGCCAAAAATATGCCAAAATGTAATGTCCATGACACTTCATTAACATGTAAAACGAGAAAGTTCAAAGTTGTTCCTAAAATGTTATTAATTTTATGTTAACTGTTTCCTGTTAACAAAATAAAATGAGTTTTAAAAATTTGGAACTTAAACTTCACAGAGTTTTGAAATTGATTGTGTTGTTCGTAAAACTCACTTCCGTTTTTCGTAATGTCCATGACGCTCGTTTGCAATACTCATACTCATTAATTAATTAAAACTATTTAAAAGACATAGTATCATTTGAAGTATTAGAACACAGGGTACAAGTATCCAACACAAAACAATCAATCAAAACTTTTAATTTTGTTTAACTGACATGTAAAGTTTTAAAAATGTCCCAAAACGCAATGTCCATTACATGGAATTGCCCATATGCACCTCAGTGACATCTTGTAAGTGGGACATTTTACGAAGCTTAGCTCATTAGAAATTTCATTAAAAAAAACTGAAAATCATCCAATGCAATATTTGTGCCGAGTAACACAATTACTGCCTTAACATCCATGTACGTGTACGTGTACAGTAAGTGTCAAGGAAAATTTCTGAATTTGACTCTTGATTCTGTACATGTACATGAAAATAATTTTACCCGTTTGCAAAAATTAACGTAAGCTTGTGCAACAGTGTATTTTATGGCATTGTTGCAATGAACAAACTGATTTTGACCTCCAGAGCTACATGCCACTAAAGTGCAGCTATATAGTAGGAGGGTTGATGAAATTCTTCCGTCGGGCGATAAACAATTGATTTTTGCCCAACACGATAAAATATTGATTAACAACAACAAATGAGAAAAAGTCTTTTATCTAGTGCTATCTGATAGAAATTTGAGTGTTTATCTGAGTCCTGATTTTCTCTCTCAAAATCCCCATTTCATCAGAGGAGACACAAAAATAGTTCCTTACTTTGATCTGGCACAGTGCCAGCCAAGGTGATTTATTTGTATTTTAGCTTCAGAGAAGTGAACATGAATTAACCATTTTTACTCCTTGCCAGAGTAACCAGAAGGGGAGTTCCCAGTCCGTGCAATAAAAAAACCCTCAGTAAAAACATATAAACCTCCTCGCTGCACTGCCGTGTTTGAACATGACGATGATGTATAAAGTGTTCATGAGTACATGATGTAGTCTTTATTTCCATGCATCTACATGTAGCCTAGGTCCGGGCACATTCATTAGTGACTCCAGTCTGGTACTGTGTATGCACCTCAGTGACATCTTGTAAGTGGGACATTTTACGAAGCTTAGCTCATTAGAAATTTCATTAAAAAAAACTGAAAATCATCCAATGCAATATTTGTGCCGAGTAACACAATTACTGCCTTAACATCCATGTACGTTTACGTGTACAGTAAGTGTCAAGGAAAATTTCTGAATTTGACTCTTGATTCTGTACATGTACATGAAAATAATTTTACCAGTTTGCAAAAATTAACGTAAGCTCGTGCAACAGTGTATTTTATGGCATTGTTGCAATGAACAAACTGATTTTGACCTCCAGAGCTACATGCCACTAAAGTGCAGCTATATAGTAGGAGGGTTGATGAAATTCTTCCGTCGGGCGATAAACAATTGATTTTTGCCCAACACGATAAAATATTGATTAACAACAACAAATGAGAAAAAGTCTTTTATCTAGTGCTATCTGATAGAAATTTGAGTGTTTATCTGAGTCCTGATTTTCTCTCTCAAAATCCCCATTTCATCAGAGGAGACACAAAAATAGTTCCTTACTTTGATCTGGCACAGTGCCAGCCAAGGTGATTTATTTGTATTTTAGCTTCAGAGAAGTGAACATGAATTCACAATTTTTATTCCTTGCCAGAGTAACCGGAAGGGGAGTTCCCAGTCCGTGCAATAAAAAAACCCTCAGTAAAAACATATAAACCTCCTCGCTGCACTACCGTGTTTGAACATGACGATGATGCTAAAGTGTTCATGAGTACATGATGTAGTCTTTATTTCCATGCATCTACATGTAGCCTAGGTCCGGGCACATTCATTAGTGACTCCAGTCTGGTACTGTATATGCACCTCAGTGACATCTTGTAAGTGGGACATTTTACGGAGCTTAGCTCATTAGAAATTTCATAAAAAAACCTGAAAATCATCCAATGCAATATTTATGCCGAGTAACACAATTACTGCCTTAACATCTATGTACGTGTACGTGTACAGTAAGTGTCAAGGAAAATTTCTGAATTTGACTCTTGATTCTGTACATGTACATGAAAATAATTTTACCCGTTTGCAAAAATTAACGTAAGCTTGTGCAACAGTGTAGGCCTATTTTATGGCATTGTGAGATTTCCAACCTAAAGTTGAGCTTTTCATGTTCCAGTGTGATGCATGTACATGGACGTGTACGTGTACTTCTACCAAGTCAGAAAATCACAGTGTACATGTATTCATAATTGTTGTGTGTTTTTTTTTATTCAACTATACCAGAAATAAGACTCTTTCAAGCTCTCTGCCATCACTGCAGTGCCAAACACGAAAAAGCAGTAAACACGCCAAGATGTAAGCACGGCATATTTAGTATGTCTGCAACAATGTGAACAAGTTTGCTCTTAGCATGGCTACCACCATTGTGCCTGACGGTCTGGTTCCTCTGATGGGCAACTCTACCATCATGCCAGATATTGACATCGTCGGGCAGGGATGCTTTTGTGATTTTGACGTTGTAGCTTGCACAAGGTAAGTTTTTTTCCCCTCTTTAGTTTCACTATGGAGTGTCGTGGCCGAGCGGTCTAGCGCACCGAACTCAAGTTCTGGTGTTGCCAGCAGCAGGGTGTGGGTTCGAGCCCCGGTCGTGACACTTGTATCCTTGAGCAAGGTACTTAACCATAATTGCTTCGTCCTTCGGATGGGACGTAAAGCCGTAGGTCCCGTGTGTTGTATAATGCACGTAAAGTGGATTGTCGTGGCCGAGCGGTCTAGCGCACTGAACTCAAGTTCTGGTGTTGCCAGCAGCAGAGTGTGGGTTCGAGCCCCAGCCGTGACACCTGTGTCCTTGAGCAAGACACTTAACCATAATTGCTTCTCTCCACCCAGGGGTTAAATGGGTACCTGTGAAGGCAGAGATGGTTTGCTCTCTATGCGCTAGAAATGGCAGCAATTGAGCTGTATACTCCCCAGGGAGCTGAGATGGTTTCAGGAATGATTTATGAGCCTTATGAGCCTTATGAGCAGGGATAATAATATAATGCGCCTTGAGCGCCACTTAGTTGGTGGATACGTGCGCTATATAAATCTATACATTATTATTATTATTAGTGACAGTACATTGAATTATTATTCCTCAAAATAATGGTCAGAAGCATGGTTTTACAGTAAATATGTACCAAAATGAATTAGTGGTGGGTCCTATCATAAAAAAAGTTCTGCAATGTTTCACTGTAAACTATTTTGTTATAATTTGTCAAATTATCTGTTTTCTGTTCTGAAAGGAAATTATCAATGTTCCAATGAAAACTACAAATTCCGGAAATTTCTAAAAAAAATAAATAAATAAATAAATGTTAAAAAAGGAAACAAAAATAAAGCAAACAAAAAGCACCTGCAATTAATAAATAAATAAATAAAAATTACCCGATTCGTGAGGCCTCTCTTAGCCTACACTAGCATGGGAAATTTGGTCAGGTCTGGGATAAACAGAGTATACATACAATGTACATTTATGTAGTTACTGAGGCATGTCTGTCAGTTTCCATTGACACACCTGTAAACTCTATTCATCCGTTCAGATATGTATTAAATCCGAATGGCATTTACTGGGTTTGGCTGTCTGGATATGGTTGAATGGATATTGTCTGTGGGATGGGTTGTCAAGGACGAATGGTAGGCCAAACAATCAGAATTTATGTTTTATGTTGCATGGTTCTCTTTCAAAAGTGCATCTTTCTGTGAGTCCTTCATCTACATGTATGTCCGTGCATTCATTAATTTCAACTTTGTCTGCACTATTCATACCTTTCAGCAATTATTCATAGTTGTCTTTGAGAATTCAATTTGTTTTTTTGTCCCAGAACATTGACCTTGTTCTGCAGTCAGATAAAATCATTTATAATTCACACCCTGCCTACGGTACATTAATGTACATGTACACGTATTGTAGTACATACATGTACACAGAATGATTGATTGTCTGGACATGTGTGGTGTCATTGTCAAAAAGGTCCCCAATATGAGGTCTACGAGTACGTACATGTAGATCACCCTTACACAACCCAGATTTGGGTCTATACATTTTGTGTACCACTCGAGTTGGACACTGAACAAAATGTTTCAACAAACTACATGCAGTAGGCCTATATTGTGTACTGTATGTTCTAATCAGTATACAAGTTGGTCCAAATAAGGATTGTATGACAGAGGAGGTTTTTAACTCAAGGATTCCTTGATTGGATCGATGGGTATGCCCATTTGGACTGTGTCATGCAATAATGGCGGCAATCAGGAAACAGGATGTTTAGCTGAAATGCTTGTACCGTAGTAACCTTGAGGAACATTAGTACTATGGGGCCCATTGGTATCCTCATTGGGTACTACACTAGGTTCCAAATCGGGATAAAAGTGGGTACCATTCAGGATATTATGGCAGAAGTCATTTTAAACAATAGAGGGCCCTCATTAGGGACTAAACTACTAACATGTACATGTTTCAATCAGTATATATAGTCAAGTATGGCAGAATGGTAATATACAACCATTAATTATTTTACTCTTGAGCTGCATGGACTGGTCCATGTATTATTTCCTTAAACTTCTTAAGTCTTAAAAAGTGTTTTGGTTTCTACCAGGAAAATGTACACACAATGTACATGTACATTGATGAACATTGAACATTTGTGTTGGATTAGGAAGTAAATATTCAACTGATTGTACATAAATCTTATCAGAAGTATTTATAGATTCTAGTGTTATCTGACAAGGTTTTCTTTTGCCAGTAATGATCCCAGAGGCAAATAAAAAATAGCAGCTGTCAAAAAAATTCTTTCAGTTTCACTTCACTGGCAATTAGGCCTTTCATTATTAACCCTAACCATGCTAAATCCTTCAAAATCAAACGGAAGATTTTAATGATTTTATAGGATTGAGGTGGGATTTGAAATTCCATTGGCTTAGCCTACCAAAAATCAATGATGTACTGTTTATCAGTTGATTTTAAAGGATTGGCAATAGTACGGATCCTGCATAAAATCATATTGGTTGATTTTGAAGGATTGAGGTAGCAGGGATGGGCATCCTCCATAAACTCACATTGGTTGATTTTAAAGGATCGAGGTAGCAGGGATCCTCCATAAACTCACATTGGTTGATTTTGAAGGATCGAGGTAGCAGGGATCCTCCATAAACTCACAGCGGTTGATTTTGAAGGATCGAGGTTCATGTAGCAGGGATCCTGCATAAACTCACATCAGTTGATTTTGAAGGATTGAGGTAGCAGGGATCCTCCATAAACTCACATCAGTTGATTTTGAAGGATCGAGGTAGCAGGGATCCTCCATAAACTCACATCAGTTGATTTTGAAGGATCGAGGTAGCAGGGATCCTCCATAAACTCACATCAGTTGATTTTGAAGGATTGAGGTAGCAGGGATCCTCCATAAACTCACATCAGTTGATTTTGAAGGATTGAGGTAGCAGGGATCCTCCATAAACTCATATAGATTGATTTTGAAGGATTGTTGCCGTTACCAGCGATGAGTATCAAGGGGGTTAGGGTTTTTTGAAAACATTATACACATCTCTTTATTCCTTTCTAAATTGCCAATTTGTGCATGTTTTCATACGATTTTTAGTCACTTTTTTGTTTCCATACATATGCTAATCCTGTTTGTTAAGTTGATACGTAATATATGCGCATTGGTAAGTATGGGCATTCTTTTTGCTGTAAAAATACTACCGCATCGACAGCTGGCATACCGTTGTGTGCACATGTACATGTAGTTTAACCTAAATGCCTTGATTTTAATGTTCAAAAGCAATTCTTGAGGCAGAAATTGACTTTGTTAATAAGATTTTGAGTCTTTACAACACATACGTTAAATGCAAGTCGCGAGCTTTCTAATTTCTTGTGTAAATCCTTAAAGAAAAGGGCGGTCAATGCATTTTCGATCGACTTGTGATGATCGTTGAAGCCAGCAAAGCAGAGTGGGCGTGGCTTTTGTTGGAATTATGTCGCACTTACCAACAGGATAGCAGTGTACACTATTGCCAATTTGTGCATGTTTTGAAACCTTTTTGGTCGCTTTTTTGTTTACTTGTATGCTAATAGCAATGTGCATATGAGCAAATCTGTGATGTCACATTGGGATCAGATACAACATCACGGTTGATTTGTACTTAAAAAGTCTTTTCAAAAATCTGTTCTTTTCTCGTTATTTTCCTGTGTTGTCTTGTTAGCTGAGTGGTTTTTGACCAATCGCTAAACTTTGTTTTGAAGTTATTAAGTGCTTTCTTGGGCAAGATTTTGTGAGTTTTCAGTATGGCTGCTGTGACACTGAGTTCCTATTGTGTTGTCACAAAGCAGCAAACATTTGACTAATTTTAACATACATTTATGTCAAAAGTAGACTTCCCATATGTCATGTGATCTGGGAATACCCTTCACATGGTGAAATTTGTCATTTTTGTGTTATATCAAATTAATGGAGGACGCTGTTTTATTCATGATTCTAGGTTGTCTATAACTTGAGTTATGCTCTCGGGAAGTTATAGCCGCCGCTGTCCTTAAAACACAATGGCGAAAACGAAAAACAAAAGACGGCTTTTTAATTATCTGTCATCATAAAACTATTTTTTTACATAAAAAGATGGAATTTTTATTTAATATTTTCAAGAATGATCATTTAGATATTAACAATTAAAATTAAAAACTCAAATTGTCAACAACAAAAAATCGAGGGACTATTTTGCCATTATCTTCAAAACAAGTTCGCCGACATCCGACGGGTTTCCCCAGATCGCATCACATAATTTGTTCACACTGTCCAGAAACATATGCACAAATATTCACAAAATTGCATTTCATACATACGTGTACATGGTTTTATTGACCACTACTTTTTTCCTTGGAGAAAGTTAATTTAAATTACTTTGAAATGAGATATATATATCACACAATAATTTACATGTACCAATCATTTATCATGGAATGATTTTATTCAAAATGTTTGCGTACTGTAGCAACATTTTTAATATTTAAGCAGATTTGTATTTGTGCATATGTACAATGTGTATGTTTTTCATTGATGAAATTCTTGCATCGGGTGATAAACAATTGACTTGATGGTCGAGAGGTTAAGACGTCTGCACTAGTAAGCAGGAGGTCGTGGGTTTGAATCCTGTCCAAGTCGCCTGTGAAGGGGTTTTTTTCCACAGGAACTCAGAAAGGACTGAGTATACAGTGCTTTAATTCATACATTACGTCAGTATAAGGGCAAAAATCAAATCAATTACAATTTACATGTACATGATACTAATTTATAACAGCAAATCTTGAATTTTGATGAGCAAATTGTAAATTTTGTGAAGCATTTTACTACATGTATGTGATACAACTAAAATGGTTCACTTGTTGTCACACGGAAATTCACTATACACCTAATTTTATAGAGTGTACTTGTGCTTTATTTTCTATTTTTTATTTATGCGAGCATTCAATTACCCTATATGGGGTTTAATAAAGTTGATAAAAAGAAAGAAAAATAAAGACAGAAAAAAATTACACCTAATTATTTTTCATGAGAATAAGAACAATTATGTTCATGTTGGTACTTTCTTTCTGCAACAGAATTTTTTTTTTTTAACCCATATTTCAAATTTCAAAATCACTGGTTAACCCTCCTACTGCTACAATGGTCAAAATCAGTCAGAATTCTGATATACTTGCCAAGGTATATCTAATGAGCTTAAAAGTCCAACACTGTCAAACCTTAGTAAGTACATTTACAGGTCAAAATGAGTCAACCGTTTTTGACTGGTATTGTCAGGTATTGTTCAGGGTAGTCAAAATGACAGTAAAACCAGTCAAAAAATACTCCTGTGTGTGCATTTGGGTTAACAGTCAAAATAGACCAAATTACCTGATTTTGACCTCTAGCAACTTCCCACTAAAGTGCAGCACTAGTAGGGTTAATTAAGGATTCACACTTGAATACATCTGTAACTACATGTACAAAAAAGCCTTGAACTTTTTTTCAACTGGACATTAACATTTCAAGTGTTTCAGGGCCAATCCTTAATGTTTGCTCCTCATTGTGTGTTTACTAGCTATGCATGTCTATTTTCTGGGAAACCATTTCAGAATAAGTTACTTATAAAATGCCAGAAGCCATTTTATTTGTAAAGGATGGAATTCCCCAGTTACATGTAAAATGCATAGGCCTACATGTTGGAAATTCCCTTAAAAAAATATTCATCTAGGGGAAATTCCAGCACAGGTGCAATATATACAATGTTTTTTGTCATCCAGCTTGCTTGAATCCTCGATTCTGATCGGTCAACAGCAGTTTTATAGAAACCCATACCACTACTAGAATCCATATCCCACTCCGTGTATCGCATTTGCTGTTATTTGTTACGCGTCTTGCATATATTATCTCCAGCAGTTTCAAATCAAACAATATAAATGATAGTTTGATGTCTCAATTTTATTTTTTTTATTTTTATTTTTTCAAAAAAGCTCTCATAATTTCATCTTTTGAGCAATTCAAAGCTATGGAAATAAATGGGGAGGAGCTCTCATAATTTCATCTTTTGAACAATTCAAAGCTATGGAAATAAATGGGGAGGTTTTTAAGGGACTTCATTTGAAAGTTTGTTGACATTAGGACATACATGTATTTCCTTTGAAGAGTATCTTGTTTTTATTCCTTGTTTATGATGATCTAGTTTGCTGGAAAAATCACCTTTGGCCTTGTGGCATATAGGACACAGAAGCACTATGTTTTTCCGTGTTTCACTTGTGCTTGCAGAATAACTTAAAGTATTTCTTCCTGTTGTACTGTATTGTAACAAACTATTTGTAAATTGTATCCGAATGAAGTGATGTATCGGTTGCACATGCAGTCATAGTACAATGTATGGCACTGCACTGTACATGCATGTTAAATACACGTAGTTGTTCTTATGTATATTGATCCTAACCTTCCCAAATCCTCCCAAATCCTCTTTGCTAAAGTGAAGGATTTTGACGGATTGAGGTTACATGCCACATGCTCTTTGCTAAAGTGAAGGATTTTGAAGGATTGAGGTTATTAGGCATACTTGCCTTTCCATGGTACATGTACATCCAGGTTTGTTGTAGTGATTGCAAGGTCACTGCTTGGGTCAGTGGACACTGTTTATTGCTCCGTGCATGCAGGGAGGGTCCCTGGCCATGTACATGTATCACAGATTAGAAACACATGTGTGCATACATGTCATGTGCTTGCTTTACTACTGAAGGATTTTGGAGGATTCAGGTTATGTGTAAGCAAATGGGCCTAGGGAGTTAGGAAGGATTCAGGTTATGTGTAAGCAAATGGGCCTAGGGAGTTAGGAAGGATTCAGGTTATGTGTAAGCAAATGGGCCTAGGGAGTTAGGGTTGATTAATGTACGTGATTCACATAGTACTGTATCTTATCAATTTGTTTGATGTCTTTGTTATTCATTGTTCAAGGTACACTGTACACATGTGTAGCTTCCTGTTGTTGTTCAGTGGCATAACTATGGGGGCACGAGGGGGGGGGGGAGGTCTGTGCCCCCTGGGTTCCCCTCTATTCAGAATTTTGAAAAAAATAGGTCCCCCATTTGAGGCTGCAGGATACAAAAAGTGGTGCACCCCCTAGTGCCTCCCTGAAAATTGGACCCTATGTATAGTTACGCCACTGTTGTTGGAAAGATCTGCCTTCAGTCTTGACATACATGTGTTTGTTAAATAACATGTTACATGTATGTATACACATGTAGTTGTATGTTTTTGTTAAATTTATTTGTACGTTTACATGTTACCTGTCGACAGTCCTGCACAAAATGTTGCTTGTCTCCAAACGTTTTATCATCAGCCAGTGTCGATCAGCGGCCTATTGTTATCAAAGGTAGGGTAGGGGGAGGGTTGGGGAGGGGGAGGGTGGATGAGGGGGAGGCTGGATGAGGGGGAGGCTGGATGATGGGAATGCCCAATTTTGAAGACTGCCCAATTTTGAAGACTGCCTTGCCCCTGCACAAAATGTCACCCTGTCCCATGTACATGTATACGCCCTCCAACTTTATCCGATTGAGTAAAACAATTCTGGGTTATAATAGTTTGGATAATTGTTTAAAAAGAAAGATTTCTAGGCATATTGAGATCATTTTAAAACAGTTTTCTTTTAAAGAAAATTTTGGTAAGTTAAGATACGTGTAAGGACACAATACTGGCTGACAAAAATGGGACAAAGGGGATGAACAAAATATTGGTGGAAAGTCATGAGAATGGACACCCTTGTACTTGAAAATAGCATTGGAGAGATAATGTGCCAAGTAGATTTTCCTCCCTGTTGTATTTTCTCGATTGGCGTGTGAAAGTTAACGTAAGTTACATGGTGTCCACTTTTCAGTCTAGTACCCAACAATAAAAGTCAAAGCAAAAAAATGTTTACACCATGATTATGTAGCTTATTCCCAATAAAAAATGGCTTAGTTTGGTAAGGATGAGTTTTGTAAAAAAAAACTATCTGGCCGTTTTAACATCGTATGATTTGGCAGACACGATGTGTAACTAACGTGAACACAGATTTAGCGATCATTTTTGAGGTTCGTGAAATCTTTTTTTAAATTTTTTTTAGGAGCCAGTTTATTTCTTCATTAAGTTACTCAAGTTACATGCACATCGTGAGGAAAGTAAGGGATACGTAAAGTGTTTGATTTGATGAACTTTTGTTCAATTAATGTCCCGTTTTTAGACGCCATTTTGGCAATAAAATCGGTTTGTAAACGTGAATTAAAAGTGACACAACACGTATTCACACTTTATTTTATCTTTATTTGTCTCTTAAACATATATACAAATATTATCTAAAATAAAAAGCAGTTCAAAATAGTCAAATTATTTAAGAAAATCAAGATCATTTTGTGCACCATGAAAGTTGGTCAGTATTGTGTCCTTACACATACACAATGTAGCATTGAAAAATTTCTCTTTTTATTTGTACATTTTTGGAAATAATAACAATTTGTTGTCAATTTGGGTTGCAGAAATGGCATTCTGTCAGTGTTTGCTGGTATCCTGACTGTCATGTGTCTATATAAGGTAAGGTTACAGGCCGCCAGAGTCGGTGTATCAAGCCAAAACAATTTTACGTTTCAAACACTGAAGCCACAATTACATAGACAGTATCATAACGCTCAGAGCAGATGTTCCAACAGGGCATGGAATCGGTGTCCTAGTTTTAAGATGAACACAGTTTGTTCAGTCACTGACAGGCCTGTGATTTCTGGGGATCTTTCCTGATTTCAGGATTTTTTACAAATCTCCCTTGGTCTCAACATTTTCTTGAAAGAAGAGAAGTAGCCACCAAGGAAAGAAAGAAGTACATGTAACCTGTATTGTGTCCAAACCTCTAGTTTCTTGTTTGAGGGTATGTGGAGAGTCTGTAAATACTCCAGGAGGTTCAGGGGGCTTTGTCCTCTAGACCAAAGGAAGACCAAGGCCCGCTACCCATTTTTCAGGATTTTTTACTTTTGTCAAATCACACCCCTACACTGAGTTAATCTAAAACTATCACTCCGATTCCATGCCCTGTTGATCGTGATGATATTGTCCCTTTATTTTTTTTTAAGATAAACCTACATACATAAATTGTATTGATTATATTTGCCTGTATACATACTGTAATGTGATAAGCGTAGGGAAGTAAATATGCAACTAAGGGACAAGAGCCAAAGTCATGGTACAGCCAAGCCTTTGAGAAGCCCGGCCAGGCCCAGGCTTTTCCCTTGCCTACTGGCCTATATAAGGAGCTCTGCTTGCCTGGGCTAGGCCCTCCAGAAGCCCAGGTTATGTTGATTGGCAGGTACTGTATTGCTACAGGATTAGGACTCACAAAAGACAATTAGGAGGCCAGGTAGCCTAGGCCTGGCCAGGCTTCTCAAAGGCTTGGCTGTACCATGACTTTGGCCATCCTCCCTAAATTAAATTGAATTGAAAGCAAAATAAGCAGCAGAATTCTTTTGTTAATGTTTCCAGATTGTACGTCTGCATCAAGCACAGCAACCACTTTATCATCAGCTCCTAGTGTTCTACTTCGCTACAGCAGAATGCCTTATTGTGTAAGGAGGAATACCCTAAATTGTTCTAATATTATTCATAAATATATCCTCAAACCTCAAGTCCGAGAGCGAGTACCGACCATTCTTTTTTGCCGCATTCTTTAGTAAACAATCATTGGGGGAAGTTTATTGATGCTTTTTGATTGAAAATGTCTACACATTGTGACATTTGCCGACGATCTAGTTTGTGTGGCTGTCAGGTGCCGACTTTCAGTTAACCGGTTAACTGACCGTGAAAGATTTGGTTCAACGGTTAGCGAACTAACTGAACCGGTAACTCCCAGCACTGCTTTTTATTGTGGCAATTCTTCCCCCAATTATAATTTTGTAATGTATACTACTCAAAACAATTTAGGGAACACTGGAATAATCTCAGTTAAAGCAAGATCATTTATTTCAGATAAACACAATGTTTCACAGAATTGATGAGAAACAACTGCACAATGAAACAGATGATAAAGGATAATAATAATAATAATAATAATAATAATAAAGATTTTTAGCGCGCACATATCCACCCTGCTGGGCGCTCAAGGCGCGGAAACAAAGAAAAAAAAACACATTAACACAAACAATATACAATGATAGCATAGGGGAAAAAAAATTATGTACCGAGATATATGTACCTACATATATATGTGTAGTGATATATAGATATATAGATATATGTAGTGATTACACATTTCATGACATGACTACTGAAAAGAGAGAGGGGGTTGCAAATGAAAATCCCGGTTCACGGAACATTTCATACCTATTTGATGTTAAAAATCCGGTGTTCCCTAAATTGTTTTGAGTAGTATATATATCAAAGTTTTGTATAGTAATTCTTAATTATTAACCCATTTTTCAAATATTTAGAAGGGAATTTCTTCACATTGAGTAATCTTTGCTGGGTTTAAGAATCCTTCCCTGAGCTTTCCAAGACACAAACTGAAAAAGAGACGATGCATTCTCATAAATTCTTGTTTTTCTTCATTCCTATACAGTATTGTCCACTGGGTGTACATAAATTACCCACAGCTAGAGTTAGCTGCAGAGTACCTCAAGATGTTGCAGTTACTCACCGTCTGTCATTTCTATCTGTCCCGTTCCGTCAGGCTGCTGCGACGAGACTACCTTAGTATGCAGTGAGTACAGTCTACCGAATGATGAGCCATGATTCTCTGCCATGTCCTGAATGAGCCAGGTGTCCTGGGTTTTCATGAGCAAAGAAATTGAACTGATAGACTGGGATTTGAACCTGACCTCTAATTACCAAACCCAGTTAACATGAAATTTTTATCACATAAAATCCTACCCCCTGCTGTAAATCACTATGCTCATGTCCAGTTGAGATCACAGACGGGACATCGCATCAGGGCCGGATTTAGACAAGGGCAGCCTTCAGTAGTGGCGGCCCACCCTACCTTAGAATACTAAAAACTAAAAGGTGACAAGAGTCACAAGACATAGTTACAGTCATCCATAAAGTAAATTTTTTCAAGTAGAAAGAATCTGAATAAGCAAGCAAAGCAGGTCAATCATGATCAATCATGATCAATCATAACAAGAATATAGTACAGTACATATATTTACAGACAAGCCTACAGTTCAGGTCAGCCTACATTTTTCCTTACAAATGTTTTTTTCATGAAATATGTGGAGGCCCCTGGGCAACTGCCCAGCTTGCCCAGTCCTAAATCCGGCCCTGCATCACATATTGTGTATATATCATGCAAAGCGAGCAATTTTTCCTAAAACAAAGAGTAATCTTTCCTGAATTCCAACTGGAACTGATTTCACTTTTCTAAAAAATGCAAAATAGTAGTCAATGGCCGTACGTTTCAAACCTAGCAGGTTCTTTCTCAAAGTAGGTTTTTTCTCAAAGGCAAAATGGACGTCCATTTTGCCTTTGAGAAAAAACCTGTTAAGTTCGAAACGTAAGGCCAATAACTACTATTTTGCATTTATACTACAGGTCCTTTTATACTACAGGTAAGCAGTTTGCAACTGTCAATTCTCTATTTATTCTCTTAAAAATTACAGAATCTCATAACAAAATATTTCTAGGAACAATTATGCCATCATCGGCTTAATACTAAGTAAGTTTGACGTTAATATTTCACCATTTGTTATTTTTAAATTACCAATCCCATACCGTTACTCAAACATATTTGTTTCTGTTTTCCCCGTTTTCCTGCCAGCCCTGCTGTCATACTTCAATGTTGTGGCTACCATAGCAATCGTCTTAATCATAGAGAATAATTGAACATATATTTGTTTTTTTTCCCCTCACTTTCCCTGTTTAAGATTGGTCTTGCCAACCCTGGTTCTATTCCTATCATACTTCAGTGCTGTGGCTATCATAGCCATCATCGTAGTCAAAGACACAGATATAGAGTGTTTTGGTAAGTATAGAAGGGAAAACAAGTTGATTGTGTTGATATTATTGTACCTTAGATGTCTTAAACTTTATTGCCAGTGGCCATGACCCTGAGGTCAAGACCAAGAGTTAAAGTTTTATTCACACTGATAAATGCCCAGCTCGATTTCATATACTGTAAATTAAAATCC
This sequence comes from Zoroaster sp. YZ-2022, assembly GCA_029582265.1. Taxonomy (NCBI): domain Eukaryota; kingdom Metazoa; phylum Echinodermata; class Asteroidea; order Forcipulatida; family Zoroasteridae; genus Zoroaster; species Zoroaster sp. YZ-2022. Next base: position 30,776,286 of record CM055828.1, on the reverse strand, counting down.
AATATTAAGTCATTTGTATTGATGAAAAGAGCAAGGAATTAACAGACAAATTTAGGGCGTATGAAATTTCATCTTAGTCCCCGAGTCTGTGCGCCTTAGATGTTTTCTACCTTTATCGCCTGTGTGCATGACCCTGTATTCCCATTGATAAATGGCCATCTCAATTTCATATAAAAAAAACACAAAAAAACCTAATATTAAGTCGTTTGTATTGATGAAAAGAGCAAGAAATTAACAGACAAATTTAGGACATATAAAATTTAAACTTAGCACCTGAGTATGCGTGACGTGTATGCATGAACGTCTACACTGTGATAAGGCAGCTAGTCTTTACTGCCCATTAACCCTAACCTTCCCAAATCCTCCAAAATCCTCTTTGCTAAAGTGAAGGATTTTGGAGGTTATTAGGCATACTTGCCTTTCCATGGTACATGTACATCCATGTTTGTTGTAGTGATTGCAAGGTCAGTGCTTGGGTCAGTGGACACTGTTTATTGCTCCATGCATGCAGGGAGGGTCCCTGGCCATGTACATGTATCACAGATTAGAAACACATGTGTGCACACATGTCATGTGCTTGCTTTACTACTGAAGGATTTTGGAGGATTCAGGTTATGTGTAAGCAAGTGGGCCTAGGGAGTTAGGAAGGATTCAGGTTATGTGTAAGCAAATGGGCCTAGGGAGTTAGGAAGGATTCAGGTTATGTGTAAGCAAATGGGCCTAGGGAGTTGTGAAGGATTCAGGTTATGTGTAAGCAAATGGGCCTAGGGAGTTAGGAAGGATTCAGGTTATATGTAAGCAAATGGGCCTAGGGAGTTATGAAGGATTCAGGTTATGTGTAAACAAATGGGCCTAGGGAGTTGGGAAGGATTCAGGTTATGTGTAAGCAAATGGGCCTAGGGAGTTGGGAAGGATTCAGGTTATGTGTAAGCAAATGGGCCTAGGGAGTTATGAAGGATTCAGGTTATGTGTAAGCAAATGGGCCTAGGGAGTTAGGAAGGATTCAGGTTATGTGTAAGCAAATGGGCCTAGGGAGTTATGAAGGATTCAGGTTATGTGTAAGCAAATGGGCCTAGGGAGTTAGGAAGGATTCAGGTTATGTGTAAGCAAATGGGCCTAGGGAGTTAGGAAGGATTCAGGTTATATGTAAGCAAATGGGCCTAGGGAGTTAGGAAGGATTCAGGTTATGTGTAAGCAAATGGGCCTAGGGAGTTAGGAAGGATTCAGGTTATATGTAAGCAAATGGGCCTAGGGAGTTAGGAAGGATTCAGGTTATGTGTAAGCAAATGGGCCTAGGGAGTTAGGAAGGATTCAGGTTATGTGTAAGCAAATGGGCCTAGGGAGTTAGGAAGGATTCAGGTTATGTGTAAGCAAATGGGCCTAGGGAGTTAGGAAGGATTCAGGTTATGTGTAAGCAAATGGGCCTAGGGAGTTAGGGTTAATGCACCCCTACATGATCACATTTCATCAAATCAGACTGGGCATTTATTAATATGAAGTGAAATGAAATACAAGCATATTATGATATTATTAGGCTTGCTTGAGTTACAGACCTTTCTCACGTCTCTGGCGTGAGGTGGGCTAATTTGTGACAAAACTTTAACAAATATTGATTTTCATACAGGGCACATGAAGCCCTTATCAACCAAGTTGTCGTCTTCAAACAATTTGTATGAAAATAAATATGTGCAAAAATTCTTTTTTTTTTTTTTTTTTTTGGTTTTTTTTTTTTTTTTTGGGGGGTGATTGTGTACATTCTGCTTCCTGTTACATTGTCTTCAATTTGATGCCGTACAATTCTCTTTGGGATATAAAGTGCCACGGCTGTTTCAAAATTATGCAAATTTATTCAAATAACTTATGTAAATTTGTGTGGTCCATTTCCTCAGATCCATACTGGATTATGATGTCGGCTGCTGAGTGCTTCCTAACCCAGTTGTTCCTATTGGCTGGAATACTGATCACCAAGAAAATGAATGATGTCACTACTCTAGAGAGCGCCAGACGACAACAGAAGCGTAACCTCTGGAGGTATGACGACAATCGGTCCCTTGGCTACAGCTGAGGATGTGGCTACAGTGCTGAAGCATGGCCAGCCACACTTAATAGGGCTGTGCACCCTTTACTACAAAATTACTGAAATTTAAAATAAAAATTTGACACAGTGTGAAGTTGGTGATGGTACCAAACACCCTGAGAAATTATTCCATCTGACATGCTGTCATTTTTTTTGAAAACCTCAAACCTGAAATGTATGACAAATCTGAAATGAATCACAACCGTGATCCATTTTCTACATTAACCCCAATGACCCCAGACCCATCAAACTCCAACAGCTGGGTTTGTTGTATTTTGATGGACTCGGTACTGTACAGCCCTAACTGGGATACTTTACAAGGGGCCGGGTGCCCCAATTCCAGATTCTATCTGAGACCAACAGTTGGATGGGAGTGTTACTGCATGGTGTTGGATTTTGGTGGATTTAGGAAGGTTCTTCACCAAAACCATTAGGAGGGGTTAGGGTTAAAATTCTTACACACGAATTTGAATGCATTTTTTCGATCTATCAAAATACGTTGAAACTTTCACAGGTTGGTATCTATAAATATCTCTTCATTTTTAGACATTTTACCAATGGTTAGATCCATATATTCAGAGCGATAAATATTAATTATTGAGTGTTATTATATATCAATGTAACCCTCTCTTCCAGATAGGGCTGTGCCGAATATTTGTTGAATTTTTTTTCCATCATTATCCCCCCCCCCCCCCCAACTCATCCTCTCGTCTACATTTGGTCGCCACCTAGCAAGTCCATCCTAGTCCGGGCGGCATTTATGTTTAGTACATTTTTGGCGCCACCATATCGTACATGCTCGTTTTATCACGCGGTGCAATTTACAATCGGCAGCCTTCGAATATCGAATGTTCGATCAAAATCCGAATATCCAGTTACCAAATTATTCGAAAACGCACAGCTCTACGTCCACAATTTCAAATTTCAAATCACAAATTATTATAAACTATCGTTGATATTTGTTTCGTCTTTCAGTATCATCATTGCCTTTGAACTATCATCCTTGACAACAATGATGTTTGATAGCATCATGCTTGGGTTGAGTAAGTTAGCCATTATGAAACTAGTGAACGAATTCGCTTGTATTCGCTTGTATTGCAAAGCAAAGTGCTATGCATAATTTACAATTTAAGTAAGACTTGTAGCTTTGCATGGTGAAAAGGATAAGTAAGGACAGTGACACCATGAAGAAATTCTCTATTGAGCAGTAAATAGTTCTGAAAAGAACCGGTTGGTTACAACTCGACATTTTGATCAGTGTGCTTCTCATAGTGTCACCGCAAACAGTTTTTACTTAATTCACAATTTTTACACAAATTCTAGATTTGCTATTCAAAATTAGTATTACATTGCACACAGAAATATTTCTAACTACGCAAAAATCACAATAAAAGGTGTTCCCTGTTTGAAAACATTTAAAAATAAGTCTAAGTAATAAGTTTCTTCCAGTTTGAGCCAAAGGAATAGCTCGTGATTATTTTGTTAATTGCCAAGTATCATTTTAGATCTTTTGCTTCAGAGAAAATTTATATATTGGTTCTTCTGAAAGAAGAAGAGCAGATATAAATTTGATGGATAAATTGTATAATCACCACTTTTTCCACAACTGTACTTTCAGGATAACTTTTCCATCAAATATATTCAACTAATGGTGTGAAAAAACAAAATAATGAACTAAACCACAAAGGAAACTGACTAGGTACATAAATATCTTGAAAAAGAGTGCCACCCCCCTCCCTCAGACACAGATATTAACCAAATAAATAAGGAGACAGGCAACATATGGCAAAGATGGCTCAGTTGGTAGAACACCGGCTTGTTAACTAAGAGGTCGCAGGTTCGAATCCAGCTCTAGTCAGTTTGTCTTTGTGCACTCCAAACAAGGTGTGAAATACTGTTTGAAAATATTGAACGCTTCAACCTCTATGGATTGAGAATTTAATTATGCAAATTATTTATAAAATGTTTTTTTTAATTTTTTTTTATCAACTACAGATACAATAAATGACAGCTGTGGAGATATTTACGTAAGTTTGATGTTTCATATTTGCTGTTAATTGTACTCTCTATGAACGTTGAAGCCTTTTGACCTTTGCGCTGTGGCCGTCCTATTCCCTGTCCACAAATATATTATCATAATATTAATAATCGGTACATCAAAGAACCAGTCTGTTTCCTTTCCAGCCTCGTATTGGTCATAATTCCTGATGTTCCTGGTGACACTGTGTGTATTCCCACTGTGATGGGTCACTGTGGTTCGTCACTGTGGTTCGTCACTGTGATTCGTCACTGTTTTGAGATTCTTTGTTAAAGGGACAATATCGTTACGATCAACCGGGCATGGAGTCAGAGTGCTGGGATTAGATTAACTCAGTGCCTGAAAATAATAAATCACATGATAAGGTCATATTACCGTTGCTGCTGCATAAATGAGCCAGTAATTTTCAGTCGCTGTGTTCATCTTAATCTAGGACCCTGATTCCATGCCCTGTCTGCTCTGATCGTGACTATATTGTCCCTTTAAACACAAATTATGAATGACACTATCAGTGACCTGATTTGACCAGCTAGTATGCTTTTGATTTCATACAAGTTACCACGGTTACCGTGGTATCATAATCACTGAAGAAAAATAATGAAATTTTAGTTTTGTGTACGTGTACGTGTACGAAGTATGAAGTTTAACCCTAAGTCCCTAGACAACAAAGCCAGTTGGAGGATTTGGAAGGATTTTTATTGTTTTAGTACAATGCCTAGGGAGTTAGGGTTAATCATAATATAATGCATACATGTACATTTGTGTCAATTATTACCTACGTTTATTTGTGGATGATTTTCTTTGTGTCCATCAGAACCGCAACCAAATCGTTTACAGTGTCATCTACTTGTTCTTGATGGTAAGGACATTTATTCAATTCTTGTTTGACATTGTGGGCATATACCTTCTACTTCTGTAAATAGGTTTAAATTCTACCCAGATTTTCATTGTGGTTTTTGGATTTTATCACCTTTCCTGAACTTGTCAAGTTTTCTGGCCTTTCCTAAAGTTCTAGGTTTTTTCTAAATTCTATGGGGTCTTTTGTTATTCTTAAACTGAGAATTAAGTCTCCTACATTAGCTGCACTTTAGTGGCAAGTAGCTATAATGGTCAAAACCATTCAACAGCCTGTTTTGACTGTTGACCCAAATGTGCACATAGGGGCATATATTTTTGACTGGTTTTTACCGTCATTTTGACCACCCTCAACAATTCAAGACAATGCTTTTATACATTAGGTCTGACAGTGTTCGATTTTTAAGTGCACTAGATACCTTAGCAAGTATATCAACATTTTGACTGATTTTGACTTCTGCAGTCACAGAAGGGTAATATGCTATATTCAGAGACTTTTTTTGGAAAGCAACAAAAGATAACCCTCTCTAGACCCCCAAAGTTTGACTGATAACCAACAAAACCTAAGCCAATTATTCAGCTATTATAAGCAAATACATGTATTTTGGCATAGCCTTTCCATGTAATTGGCTAGCTTACTTTGTCATGTATTTTAATAGTCTTTTTCTAACCTGTGTGATATAGATTTTCAAGATCGTAGTGCCCATTGTCACTCTACTAGCTGTATTCGATCCTGTCTCAAGACTTAACAATGACGGCCAGGAGGAGTTCCTTACAAGTGACACTCAATATGGGGTGAGTGCATGTTATTATTATTATAGGCCAATTTCATAGTTAGTAAGAAGAAAATTTTGCTTAGTAAATATTTATGCTAAGCATTATTAAAAACAGGCTACCAGCCAAACCACACACATTCGGTGGGAAAGTAGAGCTGGTGACCAATGAAATCTGCTGTAGGGCAAAATTAAATTAATTGTTTATCACCTGACGCAAGAATTTCACTAACCTATACTACTCAAACAATTTAGGGAACACCGGAATAATCTCAGTTAAAGCAAGATCATTTATTTCAGATAAACACAATGTTTCACAGAATTGATGAGAAACAACTGCACAATGGAACAGATGATAAAGGATGCATGTAGTGATTACACATTTCATGACATGACTACTGAAAGAGAGATTGCAAATGAAAATCCCGGTTCATGGAACATTTCAAACCTATTTGATGTTAAAAATCCGGTGCATACAATTTGTTTAAAATGTTGTCTGGTTACCAAATATATCCACTAAGCAAATTGTTTCTGCTTAATAACAGCTCTCTGAAGTTGGCCTCAGGTTAGGACTGAAAAACCCAATCCATGCATCGTCACATAATCGTCAGGGTCCACTGAGGTGAAAAGTACATTTACCACAGTCTGATTCTTCAGCATATTTTAACCCTCCTACTACTGCTACAAGGGTCAAAATCAGTCAAAATGTTGATTTTACATTGATTTTACGTTGAAAGTACATTTACAGGTCAAAATGAGTTGACAGATTTTGTCTGGTATTGTTCAGGGTGGTCAAAATGACAGTAAAAAACAGTCAAAAATGCCCCTGTGCGCACATCTGGGTCAACAGTCAAAACAGGCAGTTGACTGATCTCGACCTGTATAGCTACTTGCCACTGAAGTGCAGCTATAGTAGGAGGGTTAATGATTAATAATACTCTCCACCCTTCTAGGCATTCCAAGACAGATTCACTAATACAGGCAACTACCGACGACTCTACCCTCCGGGGTCCGAGGATCACGGAGTGTGGGTGCCCCCGTCGCAGTACGCCAGCCCTGCACGCAGGTCACAGTCTTTCCCCAAGATGCCTATTATCAGGGAGGAACAGGAGTCGCCAACCAGTTTGTCGCTACCGGTAACCGCATAAATTAGGGGTAAATAGCTGGCGGTGATTGGCTGGAAGGCTGGCTATGTGGTTTATCATCAGTGGTATACATGTATATGCACAATCCCTTGACTCATGATAAAAAAGTAGCATCGTTTCAGGATATACCAAAATCGGTCGAATATGGAGGGACTGTCATGTTAGCACAAACATATCCTTTTTATTCTCTGACAAAATTCAAGTAAATATGGGTGCCGAGATTGCGCCCATTTCTGAGCGGCCAAATATCATGTTTGCCATAGTACATGTATGTATAAAAGGAAAGTTACGCCAATGCCAAGTTTTTGTAATCATGATCAATGCCATTGGGTCAGTTTCCGTTTTTGTTTATTTATTTATTTATTTATTTTTTCAACAAATTATTGATTAACCCTCCTATGCCCAGGCTGAAATTTGGCCCAGTCAGCATGGCACTCACAGACAGTCACTTGAGTATTTTTGGTTGCATTGCCAATTGGTAGGTCAAACCACAGAGTCACACAGAGCTGTGTATGAGTGCACTGCACAAAGTCAATGGGTTGGGAGTTACATACAAATTTTGAGTGTCTTTGGGTTTGACCTCCTATCACAGCCACATATGTTTGCATGTATTTGAGTGCACTGCACAAAGTCAATGGGTTAAGAGAGACATACAAATTTTGAGTGTCTTTGAGTGTTAAACCTATAGGAGGCTTAATGTACATGTACTCCATAATGTGTAAGGGTAATTACAGTTTGGCCAATACAATAATACATGTTTGCCTATAATCCCTGCCCACCTGGAAATCTCAGTCACGCATGTGTCTTAGTCACGCAAAGCGCCTGAATGACATAAGTAACAGTTGTCATGGAAAGGAGTGCTCCTATTGGTTAATCCATGCCCTTGAATTGGCAGGATAGGTGTATTTGGGAATCAGCAAAAAGGCTAAAAATGGAGGGGTGCATCATCAACCTAATACAATATTTTATGAAAAGTGACACAGTTATAATTGTACATAATTTGAATCATCATTTGTGTTAAATCAACGTACCGCGTCCTTTTTTTTTTCAGAAACAAAAACAACTCGCATATTTTTGTGTTGAAAGTACTGGCTCGGTTTCTAACAAAAGTGTAAATATCCAAGAACAGGGAGTCAGCATACCTGTAGAGACATCTGTGTACAAAATTCTAATCACTTTTAACATGGTACTTTTGATTGGGTAAAATGATTATAGTCTTTCTAGATATTATTAATCCAGTCAATTAGCAGCAGAGTATATTGCGGGTGCTTCCTGTACGCCTTTATTGCCATTTAAAAATGATGTAAATACTTCTGGATATGTTTTTATTTAATTTGCCAGATGCCTTGATGAGGCCTATATATGTATGTCTTTTACCTGTTACCTAGTCCTTCTCCGTCCTCTGCAGGATAAACCCCCTCTGAGTCTCTGAGACACCTCCTTATTGTCTCTTCCTTCTTCGCATTCTTGTCCGTGTCCCTCCAACAATTGTTCTCCCTCCATCCCTTATCTATTGTGTGCCCCTGGGACATTTCCCTTTTCTTGGTTGTCAGTCTGTGGCTCTTAAGGGAGGAGGGCCAACGCCGTGGCACAGCCAAGCCTTTGAGAAGCCCAGCCAGGCCCAGGCTTTGCCCAGGCTTTGCCCAGGCCTATTATAATCCCCTAGCTGAGCACAAAAGACCATTTACTAATGGATAGATCTGAAATAGCTCTTATTGTTAACACAGACCTGACTGAAACCTCAGCTGTCTTTTTAGGATGGATTAGGAGGCCAGGTAGCCCAGGCCTGGCCGGGCTTCTCGAAGGCTTGGCTGTACCACAACTTAGTCCCTCCTCCCTAAGTTCCATTGGTTGTCTGTCATCCTCAACACATGTGCAGCTTTTTTTCTGTGTTTTGGACGTAAAAAAGGAACCAAGATTTAGGGTTACTATACAGTAAGTCAAGAAAATCAACAGCCTATGGTGAACTGGTCGAGTGAGCTATCTCTGCAGGATATAAAGCCAGTGCACACATTTTGGTAACGTGTGTAAATGCACATGCATACTTTATCATCAGGCCTCAAGCTTAAGGATAGAGAGGGCACGGCACGGCCACTTTGGCCTTGGCTGACTCAAAATTTCAAGGCCAGCCAACCAAAGGGGGCCATTATGGCCAACTCAGAGGGGCACCACATCAATGACCGCGGTGGCCGCAGTTGAGATCGAGGACTGCCTTATAAGAATTCAGATCTAAGTATAACAACCAACCTGTTGATTTCATTGTGTTAACGAGAAAATAATGCAGTGATTGACGAAATTCTGAATGAAATTCTTGCGTCGGGTGAAAAAAAAATAGTGAAAATAGTGACAAAACTTTCATTCCAACGTGGAATCTCTGTGTTCAGTTATTGAAATTACTCTCAAGCATCTGTACACTTCTGGTAATATCAAAACAACATAAATGATGACAGTTTTACATAAAACTTCATTTGTGTAAAAATGATGATGGTAAAACATTCCTTGAAAACGGTGCTATTTTTTTTTAGTAAAATTAATCAAATAATTTTTCAGAGAACTTTTTCAAATTTTGACTTATGACTTATGAGCATTCTGAGCAATCTGAATGCATTTTCACTATTTGCTCGTTAAGGACACAATGAAACAAGCTGACGCTTTTACAGGTTGGTTTCTGTACGTATCTCTTGATTCTTATTAAAGTATGGATGCATTTACAGACATTGGTTGGTTTCTATACATATCTCTTGATTCTTATTAAAGTATGGATGTATTTACAGACAATTGATCAAAAGTGCAATCTGGCTTTAAGTGAGTGTGGATACAGTCTCGGCAGCATTTATAAATGATAGGAAGTTGTAAATGTTTTTTTTATTTTTATTGTTAACTTTACTACAAAAATGTTCACTTTGGCAGTCGTTCATTAGAGTGATTTATGTTTGATGCGGTGTATCCGCTCAGTGCACATTGTAGCCCTCTAGCGGTGAAATTGCAGCCAGTGTCTTGACGATAGGCACTATAAGCGCGCGTGTACTTCTACCAGCCAGTGATCGCTGGAGATCAACTGCCAAATACGCCAAACGCGATGCACTATCGCTGCCCTTTCGCCCACAGTGGTCTAACAACATGTGCCCTCAATGGCTCATGCACAGTGCAAAGAGCTAAATGTTTAGTATCATGTCTTCTTTTGGAATTACAAAGGTCTTCCACGGTTTTGGGTTATTGGGAAGTTTTTTAAAATGTGTTTGACATTAGTGCATTCATACATGCTCATCTGCTCTGTACACATCGACACTATATCTAGCGACAAAACAAACAAAGTTAATGCGTCCGCAAGCTTGGACTGGTCTCCAGTCTTGTGCGGTCCACTACAAAACAGTGGCTGGAATCAGTCCAAAGCCAGGGCTTATGTAATGTGTTCATTCCTGCCCTGTCATCTCATTCAGCAAATCGACTTCAATAGCACAGGGACCTAGTACTTGAGAAAGTGTATGAGTAACCCATACAATCACCTACGTTACATGTATATGTACAAAAAAAAATTTGCACGGGTTTACGAATCCCAGTAAAAAAAATTTGATCACTGTCAAAAAAAGAGAATGGTTCTTTCACATCTGCGGGTCTGGGCATACTGAAGCCTGTCTGTTGCGCTCTCAACGTGTCATGCAAGACTTGTCGTGTACAGAGTGGAAAATCGGAGTTGAAAGATAGAGATACACAATTATCTGCGTGTCATACGAATTGCATGAATGCTCTGTTGCCTTCTCAAGAAATGTGACCCATACCCCGTGGGTATGAGGAACACATCACATTGCCCGTTTATCTCTTTTATATCAAAGTATTAAAGGATTCTTTTTTTGAAAAAAATTTAGAACAAAGCGATAAAGTGGGATTTATCACTGAGTTTAAAAAAAAAAATGAAAAATACAAAAATAAAATGAAAATAAAATCGGGTATAAATTGAAGCAAAGATGTTAATTATATTATTTCTGTTTTACCTTAATATGTACAGTATTTAAAGATTGTACAGTTTGTTTTATATTAATTGTCTCCAACATATGTGTATAATCTATGATGTGATCAAAGTACTCTATTATAATTTAGAATTATTGATACTGTGTATATAACAAAACTTGTTGGCAGGTTTTTTTTATGTTTCCAAAGAGAGAAGACAAATGAGATTTTTGTTATTATGTAGGTTTGGAAATTAAACCTAAGTATGTATACAAATAGATGAGCCCCCCAAAAACCAGAAGATAATGTCACCGTTTATTGACCACTTGGGCGCCCTCTGTTGAGAAAATTGCTAGTATTATTTATATTTGCTGGTATAATGACTCTAGAATGTATCATTACTCACTGTGGACAAATAAAAGTAAATATATGATTTAATGAGATCTGCTGTGCATAATTGTATGCTTGGCACTGTATAATGTAAATCAACAGAGGGCGCTATTGATATGAACAAGAGTAGAGAATTCATTTGGGAAATGGTTATACTAATTTTACTAAAATGAAAAACCTGAGACAGAGATAATTTCAAGGGATGTTTGATACTATTGTAATCTTTTCACCAAATAAGTTTCATGTAAATCTGTGATCATTTAGGTTGTTGGAGATTACCAAAAGTGTTAAATGGACAATATCATCACAATCAACAGGGCATGGAATCAGAGTGCTATTTTTAGATTAACTCAGTGACTGAAAATAATACCCCACATGATGATATGGTCATATTAACGTTGCTGCTGCATAAATGAGCCTGTAATATTTAGTCACTGTGTTCAACTTGAACTAGGATCCTGATTCCATGTCCTGTTGAAAGTCTGTTCTGATCGTGACTATTATTGTCTATTTAAGGGGCTTTAATGCCACTATACACTATTGGTAATCTTAAAAAACATAAATGATCACAATTTTATATGGAAGTTACTTGGTGTAAAGTTGATGATGATATCAAACATCCATTGAAATATTTCTGTCGGAGGTGCTATCCTTATCATAAAATTACTAAATTGTTTCCGAAATTAATTTCTGTCTTCATAAAGACAGAAATTTCATTTTGGAATGCATACAAACACTTTGGAAGCATTTTCACATTTTTCTTGTTAAGGACACAATGAAATAAGCTGAAACTTTTTACATGTTTTTTTTTCTTCGTCTTATAAAAGAAAATAATTGTATGGCGTCTTTAACAAAATATTGTATACACATTAGTAGACACTGTATGTGAGGCCCCAGAGGCTTAGCTGTCGCAACTCTCAATAAATAAAAATACGGCTTAGGAACATGATGGAGCTGGTGTCAAATCAATTTGATGATGGCGTTTTATATCCTGATGAAGAAATTATTCAGCGTGGGTGTTATTATTATTATTATTATTAATCATTTCTGGTAATGAAACCAAGGGATGCCTCAGAAAAGCGCACTTAAGCACTGTTAGCTCGAAAGCCTGAGGAAACCTGTAAACAATTAAGGGCGCTTGCAATGTGAACCAGAAACACCGGGGTAAACCCCTTACACTTCCACGATAAGTGTTCTGGGTTCTTTTACGTGCATTACTTAATCTAGTACACGGGACCTACGGCTTAACGTTAACATGCTTTAGGAAATGATGCAGAATTGACTTTTCCGCATCGATACATGTCGGCTTTCATTGTTTCATAAGCCGAAACAGATGAATTATAAAGACAACTATCGTGCCTTGATTAGTGCTTTTTAATGCCATTCTATTCATGTCTACACAGATGCTTTCTGTAGACTGCAAATGCATAGCTATAAATATCAAAATGAATCTCTGTAAATACATTTTTAACCCCAACTCCCTAGGCCCATTTGCTTACACATAACCTGAATCCTCCAAAATCCTTCAGTAGCAAAGCAAGCATCTGACATGTATGCACACATGTGTTTCTAATCTGTGATACATGTACATGGCCAGGGACCCTCCCTGCATGAATGGAGCAATAAACAGTGTCCACTGACCCAAGCACTGACCTTGCAATCACTACAACAAACATGGATGTACATGTGCCATGGAAAGTATGCCTAATAACCTCAATCCTCCAAAATCCTTCACTTTAGCAACGAGCATGTAGCATGTAACCTCAATCCTTCAAAATCCTTCAGTTTAGCAAAGAGGATTTGGGAAGGTTAGGGTTTTCATGGAAACATTCTTGCAAAAAATATCAGATATATTTGTTAGATTTTCTCTATAATTATTGTTAGTTCTGCCAGGAAGGGTTGGTTCTAGGATCTAGGATGGTTGCTTTAATAGAAAGCTTTAGTTGTGAATGCAATGAGTCTGGGAATCCAATAACCTGTCCAATAATTGACTAAAGCACATTGAAATTGTTTTCGGAATATTTTTGTAATTTTGTTTTAATTTCATTTATAATTTTTTTGGACACATCCTCAACCAAATTTATTCGCCCCGACAAAATGCAAAGTATATATTTACAGTGAAAATACGCTGGTATATATTCCCGGAGCTGTCTGTCGTGAATATCCAAATGAAGATTTTCAGAAGGCCATCTCCATTAGTTTAATACACATCTTTACAATTGAGTCTGTGCATCAACTCTTCTTGGTTCTGATCCCATTATAGGTCTGTTTGTCGTTAAAGTCTGATTCAGATTGGCTGTGGGTATCCGAAGATTGGAAGGATATTGCATATAATTATTAGGTACATGTAGGAATGATATGATTTCAGGAATTATGATTTTGCTCAACTGCATTAATATGAAAGATTGAAAATGAAAGAGAAGTAGCTAAAAAAAAAAACCCTGTGAGACTGAATTAGAGAGGTTCTAAGCAAAAATATCAATAATTGACTTAGCCATTTTAAGAAGGGTTATACATATATATGTGGAATGCCATGGTCGAGCGGTTTAGTGCATCGGATTTGTGTTCTGATGGCTGAGTCGTCAGAATGTGGGTTCGAATCCCAACCGCAACCATGGTGCTTGTGTCCTTGAGCAAGACACTTTACCATAATTGCTTCTCTCCACCCAGGGGTAAATGGGTACCTGTGAGGGCAGAGTTGGTTGTTGTGTTTGATTAGCCCTATATGCGCTGTAATGGCAGCAATTGAGCTGTATACTCCCCAGGGAGCTGAGATGGTTTCAGGAATGAATTATGAGCAGGGGTAATAATAAAATGCGCCTTGAGCACCAGTTTGGTGGATACGTGCGCTATATATATATATATATATATATATATATATATATATATATATATATATAAGTCCACATTATTATTATTATTAGGTGTTCGGGTATGTACCCGAAACACCTATTGTTTTTGTACGGTTTTTTTTGTTTTTTTTACTTCTTCTCCCCGACGTCTGTCCACAAAAAAACACATACTTGCAAACTTCACATGAACTTGAAACTTGGCATGTACTTAGAACTTAACAAGAAAAAAATCATATCTCAACAACCACAACAGGTAAATTGACATTTTTTGCACCATTGTATAGATTGTTAATTGTCGAAAAATATTTACAAAAACATGATCCCAATTTGACCTTACTTCCTGTCCAAACCGGAAGTCAAAGTTTAATATTTAAAAAAATCATATATCAACAACCACAAGTAGTAAATTGAAATTTTTGCACCATTGTATAGATTGTTAATTGTCGAAAAATATTTACACAAAGGTGACCCCAATTTGACCTTAATTCCTGTCCAAACCGGAAGTCAAAGTTTAATATTTAAAAAATCATATCTCAACAACCAAAACAGGTAAATTCACAATTTTTATACCATTGTACAGACCGTTAATTGTCAAAAGATATTTACAAAAAGATGACCCCAATTTGACCTTACTTCCTGTCCAAACCGGAAGTCAAGGTTTAATATTTAAAAAAATCATATCTCAACAACCACAAGAGGTAAATTCACAAATTTTGTACCATTGTACAGATCGCTAATTGTCAAAATATATTTACAAAAAGATGACCCCAATTTGACCTTACTTCCTGTCCAAACCGGAAGTCAAAATTTTAATATTTAAAAAGATCATATCTCAGCAACCACAAGAGGTAAATTAAAAAAATTTGCACCATTGTACAGATCGTTAATTGTCACAAAATATTTAAACAAAGTTGACCCCAATTTGACCTTACATCCTCCCGAACACCTAGAGTTTGTGTCGAGACAAACTCTGAATCTCTAGTTATTATTATTATTATTATTATTAGAGTTATATGCATTCACAAATTATATTTGTATGGGCAACCATATTAGAAAGCCCACACATAACAGATTATTTTGAAAATTATGTAAAAAGAAATCTGATTAGTTTTTACGAAGCTAAAGTGAGGCATGGCAAATTATTTTAATGTCAAATATAAAGAGACTATGAAAACGCAAATAATTATTTTTGAAACAGGCCACATTGTTCCCCCCCCCCTATTATTAACTAATCCATACTTGTCTAGTTCCCTGTCCACTGATCAAACATCACCATGGAAAAGACTCAAAAGGCACCAGTCTATTTTGGAATCCAGCCTCATTCTCATTTCCGTTGTGTCTTCCAAGTACGGCAATGAAAATGAAGCCATTTCCAAAATATTTGGGCCTTTTCCCTGGTTATAATTGATCAGTAGACAGGGAACTAGACAAGTATGGACACAGTGTAATAAGTTAGAAACCTGTTTTGAGAAAAACAATTCCCTAAGCGAACATGTGCAAATCCTGGATTAAAATTCCATGAACCATTATTTTATTGGTATTTTGATAAACTGGTAAACCAATTAATGTATAATTAAAGACTTTCTTTGTGTCCAAATCTTTGTTTCAGCTGGTTGGTCTGGGAAAATATCTGGAAATTGAATTAAGCATATCACAATACCATGTATTTTTCTCAGTTATAATTAAGGTGATCCTCAGCTGTAATAAATACTAACAAATATTTCCCCTGATTATCACTTAATTATTCCCATTGCTGCTATTTCACAGAATTTGTGGGTCAAGTCCTGGAGCATAGGGTCCAAATGGTATACTTCAAGAGGATCTGTATTGGGATGCAGTTCATCTGAACCAACATGGATTGCATATTCTTGTCACTAATTTCCAAAGATCTATAACGCAATTAGGAGCTTTTCCTCATGGGTACGGTCCTCAAGATATCAAATAAATCAAATAAATAATTGCTCAGAAACAAATCATAAACTAGACCAAAATGAAAAGTATACTATAGATGAGCACAATAGTATGAATAGATTACCGGTGAATTCAAAACCCAATAAAGAAATACATGCAAATGATGTAAATATTGACCTTAATACTTCTCATGCTAATTTAAACACAATCTCTAATAATGCCAAACATAAATGTGGAAAATGTTTTTCTTTTTTCAAATCATATGAATCATACATTCCTTGTAATATTTGTAACCTTTATTTCCATGTTAAATGTGTCAATTCAAATCCTTCGAAAACCTGGTGGTGCGACTCATGCTTTTTCAAAACATGTTTGACTGAGCTTCCCTTCAGTGATGGCATTGTTGATCATAATTGTCTTTTGGGGAAAGGTTTTAAAATTGCTCACTTAAATATTCTAAGTGTTAGAAATAAGGTTGACCAGTTAAGATTATTTCTTCACTACAATGATTTTGATATTCTGTGCTTATCTGAGACATGGCTAACTAGTAACATTGATAATAACGAAGTGTATATAAACGGTTATGATACTTGTAGACTTGATAGGAAAGGTACACAAGGTGGAGGTGTTTTATGTTATATAAAAAGTACTATTGTATATAAAGAGATATCACATTTAATTGCTGATGACATTGAAGCTCTTTGGGTTGAGATTAACTTACCACACACTAAACCTATTCTTGTAGGAACCGTTTATAGACCTCCTAGCGCCCATACAGATCACTTGTGTAAACTAGATTCAATATTTCAAAACATTACAACCTTGTATGATGATGTTATTATTCTCGGAGACTTCAATCTTGATTTGAAAAAAAGGGTTAACTCGGGTAAAATTAATAAAATTGCAAAACAAAATAACTTGCACCAGTTAATTAAGGACAACACAAGGATAACTAATATTAGTCAATCAATTTTAGATCTTATTTTTGTAACAAAACCGGATAAAATTTCAGCATCAGGTGTTCATAGTCTAGGACTTAGTGATCATTCTTTAATCTATTTAATTCGTAAAAACAAAAAAATTAAAGCTCCATCAAGAACAATTAAGTCACGCTCACTCAAACATTTTAATGACAGGGATTTTTTAGACACCATTAAAAATATAAATTGGGATAACATTTTACACTGTTCAGATGTCGATATCGCCTGGGCGACCTGGAAAAATCTATTTCTAAAGGCTTGTAACATGCATGCACCATACAAAGAAAAACGAATTAAAGGTTCACTTCCTGAATAGATCAATGGAGACTACATAAGACTATCTAAAGACAGAGATTATTTTTTCAAAAGCACATAAGACAAATAATCCCAAAGACTGGGAAAGAGCTAAATCATTAAGAAACACTGTAAATAACTTAAATAGATCATTAAAAAAGAAATATTGTACTGATGCCATTAAAGAAAATGTAAATAACTCTAAAAAACTATGGGATGTTGTAAAGAAATTAATTCCAAAGAATAAGTCATCTGTTAATCAAGTTAGCACCGACTCAGGTCACACTACCTGTGACAAAGACACTGCTAACCAGTTTAATCTGCATTTCACTTCCATTGGTAATTCTTTGGCTAATGGCATTACTAATATTGGAACTACCAACTTATCTCTTAATAATGCCAGTAATACATGTGGCACTGTCACAGCTATTAATAATATGGATAACTTCGAGTTTGATATTATATCACCTGACTTTGTTTTCAAACAAATATCAAATTTCTCAAACATAAAATCACCTGGAATTGATGGTTTACAAATTCGATTTATAAAGCTGGCAGCTCCTATAATTTGTACTTCACTTGCTTATATATGCAATTTATCCTTGCAAACTTCAAAATTTCCTTCCGACTGGAAACAAGCAAGAGTCACTCCTATTTTTAAATCTGGAGACAAATCGGATGTTTATAATTATAGACCAATTTCTGTATTACCTGTTGTTTCAAAAATAATTGAACGAGCAGTTCATAACCAACTGTATATGTATTTAAATGAACGCAATATTTTAAATCCTTGTCAATCTGGTTTCAGAAGTAAACATTCTACAAATACTACACTTTTAGATGTTTCTGATCATATTCTTAAGAACATGAATGATGGTAAAGCTACAGCTGCTATTTTTCTTGACCTGAAAAAGGCATTTGACACTGTTAACCACCATCTGCTTATTGAGAAGCTTAAACATATAGGTATTAAAGACAACACATTGAACTGGTTTATTTCTTATCTCTCAAATAGATCTCAAGTTGTTAGTATTAATTCCTCACTCTCTGATTTAAAATGTATTGACATAGGGGTTCCCAGGTTCTATTCTTGGACCATTATTGTTTATAATCTTTGTTAATTCACTTGCTGACTGTGTATCTTGCAAGTGCGTAATGTATGCTGATGACACAACTCTTTTGTGCAGTTCAAAAGATTCTCTTACCTTACAATCTGAGCTTAATGCAAACTTAAATAGCATTTCGAAGTGGCTTAATGTAAACAAACTAACTCTTAACATTAATAAAACAAAGCTCATGATATTTGGAACTAAACACACATTACAAAACTTCAAGAATATTTCCCTTACATATGATACAGATATAATTGAAAGAGTGGACAATTTTAAATACTTGGGTGTTGTTTTTGACCCACAACTAACATGGAGTAATCATACTGATAAATTAACTTCTAATGTATCCAAACGTATTGGTATAATTCGAAGAATCAAATATTATCTTCCTTCGTCTACTCTGAATTTGCTTGGCAATGCTCTTGTTATGCCTCTTTTTGATTATTGTAGTTCTGTTTGGTCTAATTGTAATGCTCAATATTCTAATTCTCTTCAAATTCTTCATAATAGGCTTGCCAGAATATTGCTCTCTGCTGACAGTCGTACTTCAGTTAACGATCTAATGACTAAACTTAGCTAGAATAAATTAAAACAAAGATGGAATGACCAACTTCTTATCACAACATTTAAATGTTTACAAGGCAACGCACCTTCATATTTATCGTCAAATTTCTTATTCAGTGATTTTGCACACGGGTACACGGAGTCAAACATTTAAATGTTTACTTCTTCCACCATGGAAAACTAATCCAGGTAGACGGTCATTCCACTTTAGAGCTGTAAATCGCTGGAATAAGTTGTCAAATGACATTCGGCTCAACTTTAGTACCATGACTACACATATTTTTAAAAATGCCATCAGTACTCATTAATGCTGACATATTATGATTTCATGTATATTGATATATAGGCCTAATGTACATTTATATGTTTACACTTTTAAACCTAATACTATGTTATGACTGTGTATATTATGTACACATACTGTAAATATATCTTGTATATACTTTTATACATTTTGAATACATGTAGTGTAGAATACAATAATGTTTTAATCTGGACCTCTTGGGAGACCAGTACTTTGTATTGAAAGAGATATCCAGAATAAAGATAGAATAAACAAACAAACATTCAGAAAAGTCATTGTAAAGTGTTCAATGGTGATATCTTAACATGAACATTGTATTTATTTGTTCAAAGGTGTTTATCTCAGTGATCAACAACAAGTGTTTTAAAAAAAAAAAATTATTTGATGTTTGTTTACTTTCTTGTATAAATATGCTTCTGTGACCAGAAGCTCAGGAATGTAAAGCATTGCATGTTTGTCACCTTTATTACAAATTTCTGTTGGTTAAATTTGTTATTTGCTCAATAATCATTTGATATAATGTCTCTCTGTACATATATACTCACGGAATTTAAAAACGCATCATCCCAATATTTCACATTTTTTTAAACAGCAGATTATTGCAGTGAGAAATGAGAACATAAGTTAACAATTTATGATATTTTAATCAATACTTTCTCAGTCAAGCATGAGCGCAAATTTTCACATCATACTGACACAATAAAAGTGCTATGTACAATTATGGCTTCAATTTATCACTGCATATACGTCATACATATTTATTGAGAAATATAAGTTGATGCGTTTTTAAATTCTGTGAGTGTACATACACACAATGAGAATCAAGAAATATACATAGAAAACAGACCTCTGCAATGAGTATCAATTCAGGTTGAAGTACTTACACAACGGTATCCTAGGTGGATATATTTTACAGAATTGCTGGCCCCTAAATAGTCAACAGAAGACGGTATTTTTTTACGAATCCAGTTATCTGGAGCTCATTTGGGTAACAAGAAAATGCCACATAGATTACAGGACCAGACATGATCTAAACCAATTGAATACATATCTACACAGGCCTGCGTATTTCTAAGTCCCTAAATTGTAGATTTTGAAAACAATGGAGTTGTTCTCTAAAATAATTACGAGTAATTCATGAATTCTCTGCATAATACCTTTTTTCAGTTCACATTTTATTTTTCATACTGGTATGCATTCTCATACTTATTTTCAAACAAGCTAGACTTATTCAAAATAAATAATCGGCACAGGCTCATGGAGACATAATTAACGTGGCATAATTTTTAATGATGTTTCGATCATTTGCATTCTTAATTATCAAAAGTGTATAGAATTATTTAAAGAAATTACGTAAATTTTGTCAAGGCAATGTTACGCGAATTACCCACTTGGGTTGAGATTTATGAAAGAGAAAGTGGTTTGGGGCTAAGGAATGATGTGTTCAATTATCTGAGTGAAAATATAGTGCATCAGTTACTTTAATAAATGTATTCAAGTATTACTCGGACTCGATTTACATTTTGAGTCGTGACTCGGACTCGAGTCCCCGTGTAGAATGTTTTGGATTTGAAACTTGGGACTCGGATTCCGAGCGTTTGTGACTTGGAATCAAAAGGGGGTTTGGGGGGGGCACACTGCCATAAAGGTGGTGCACGGAAAATCAATTGTCCCTTGCTAATTAATATCAGTTACTTATAGTATTTTTTTTTAAATATAAATTTATAAATAATAAATGAATACATAAATAAAAACTAACAAAAAATGTCCATGTACACGAAAAGTGCCCACATTCCGGATCCAGACATACCCCCCCCCCAATATTTTTTTCTGCAGACAAGCATCGCCATTGTATACATGCATATAGGCATTTGTATATTTAAAAAAAAAAACACAGCCATGAATTATAGGCTTTGCTTCTGAATTAACTTTTTAAGAACAAAATATTTAATAATTTTTTTTTTTTTTTTTAATCTGAACGCTTGTGGACTCGAGCTCGGTATTTGTCAATGAGAGGCGAAAAGAACGAATAATTATAGTACTTCTCTATCCCAAGCAACTCAAAAACTGGAATAAATAAAGTAAAAAAAACAGCTTACAGAAGATAATGGAAGTTCTTGTCTGCAGAAAACGCCTGTAATTGCCTCTACTGGTTGACTATCGTTATTATTTCCTGTCCTGGTGGCGCAAGATATATATCGAAACAAATTAATTTATTCCAAAACTTGTCGCTTTTATCTATAAAAGACGCGGGCCAGCCCTTATTTGGCCATGAAATCTATGTAAATCCGATCCCAAGGTTTTGTAATGTGGGATTTCCGATTTTACAGCGACGAAGCAGCGGAAACGGTTAACACTTTGTGCTGACAGTGGTACCTGATCATTCATGCGAAAATGCGGGTAGTTGATTTTTTTTGTTCTGCTGGTAGTTTTATGTGTGTATAGGGGATCACTATGTCCCCTCACCAGTGGCTGTGATTTCTAACTGTAACGATGGGGGAGGGGGACCACACCCCCCACGATAAATTGCCGACATTTATTTATTTATAATTATTTTAAAACAAATTAAGTTTGAATTGTTCTTGATTTTTGGGCACAATTGTCTTTTTTGTAGCCACGGCTACTGCTACAAATACTACCGGTACGTCACGCTTGATCGGCTTTGTGTACTGTACTGCTGCGCTACTTGTTGTTCACAGCCAGCCTCTCGAACGATGAACTACCCATAGGCGTTGTGTATTCATCCACGTCACACTTCGAGGTCGTGTAAGAACATTGGGGTCCGTTCAGTGCGTTGATTTTTTTCACTGCTAAACCATAGAAAACTACAAGGCCTGTTTTGCCACGGATTCGACAGGGATTCGACCGGGATTCGACAGGGGACCATGGCCGGGGCGAGATCACGCTGGCTATGGAGTCAACAGTTAAGGGATAGAGAGTTCTTCCTATCCCTTTACTGTTTACTCCATGGCCAGCGTGCGGTACGGAAAAAAAAGTCGCGGTCAGGTATTACCCACGGTTACAAATAGAGCATGACGCAACCAAGCCGGAGGTCAATGTCACTGAACATGCGCAGTGACTGTTTTTTGGGACAAATTTTTTTTTTGGGGGACTTCGCAATTTATTGATTTGAGAGCCACAAATTTATTCACTCGAGAGCCACAAATCAGAAAAAGAACAGGTCATACTATCTATTTCAATATTGTAGGAGTCAATTTATCATAATACAAAATAATTTGTTCTTTTTGGGGATGAAAAGACCAATTCTAAAACCACGCCCTCCAACTCATAACCTAACTATTACTAAGCGGATTCGTTTCCTCTCGACCATTAGGACGTGGTCGAACACTATAGATCACACTATAGATCACATCATATCATATCATGTCATGAAAATTCTTGTGAAATCAAATGTTTTATGAAAGCTCCTGGTTATTTGAATATGATGAAAATTTTCAATAAAGTGATGCTCCTGACTATTTAAATACTACTTTATAATTTGAGGCAAAGTTACATTGTCTTAATTTATTTACGTAATAACACCTGAAAACAAACATCAAAGTGTTTAGGAAAACAACCAAAATGGTTTACTTTATTTGAACATTTTGTAAAAATCACATCAACATGACATGTGAAATGACATCATCAATTTAGGTTGCGTATACATTTAGTAAGGTTGTGCCATGACTAAGTAAAATTTTGAGGACCATATATTTTATGGCTCTATCAATTCCGTGTATAATAACCTACTTGCTATTTGGAACACTTCCTAAAGAAGTACATCTGAGCATTTCCCACCTATACAAGTTAACATTACAAACACCTTTTTATGTACAAACCGCAATACTTCAACACAGAAAACACCAAGTGATGTGCTACAAAGACGCACTAGCTCAGGGGAACATGAGTGATGTACCCCACGGGGTACATTACCTTGATCGTGCTCACCGTAAGTCGTTCATAATACATATTGCTTCGTTCTCATAAGTCATGAAACATATTGCTTCGTTCTCATAAGTCATCATACATATTACTTCGTTCTCATAAGTCATAATACATATTGCTTCGTTCTCATAAGTCATGATACATATTGCTTCTTTCTCATAAGTCATGATACATATTGCTTCGTTCACACCATCCATTGTTACAATGCAACGCAACCATTAAATTAATATTGTTTTATGTTTATTAAAATGCTGTAATAAATTGCTTTCTTTACAACATAATTACATCCTCTTCTAAAACTGTCAATTTCTTTGTTTAAAATTACTTCATGTCGTCATGGCCCATAAAAACTTATAAATTATTATTACAACCTCCCATTCCTTTACAAGCAAACTGCTTCTACACACGTTTCAAATGGGCATATCACTGTACCTACAGTAGCCGCGTACCCACTGTACCACTACCACAGACACTTTGGACTATTCCAATCCTCCCATTGCTTTTGCACGCAAGCCTGCTTTTACACGTGTTTCATATTTAACAGTCGCTGTAGCCAAAGTAGCCGCGTAGCCACTTTACTACAGACACTTTGGACTTAGACCATTTTCCAATCCTCCCATTGCTTTTCAAGCAACACTGCTTTAACACGTGTTTCATATAGAACAATCAGTGTAGCCAAGCATGGAGGAAGAAAACAGAGTAGCCACTGTACCACAGACACTTTGGACTTAGACCATTTTCCAATCCTCCCATTGCTTTTCCACGCAAGACTGCTTTTACATGTGTTTCATATAGAACAGTTAATGTAGCCAAAGTAGCCGCGTAGCCACTAGACTATTTTTCAATCCTCCCATTGCTTTTGCACGCAAGACTGCTTTTACACGTGTTTCATATAGAACAATAGACACTTTGGACTTAGACTATTTTCCAATCCTCCCATTGCTTTTACACGCAAGACTGCTTTTACACGTGTTTCATATAGAACAGTTAATGTAGCCAAAGTAGCCGCGTAGCCACTGTGTACCACAGACACTTTGGACTTGGACTATTTTCCAATCCCCCATACTTTTGAACGCAACAACGAATGTTCTTGCTGCCCTCAAGCGACACATAACAACCACTTCACCGACCATCCCCTCTGCAGGATGGCTGATAGACTGGTCCCCTACATTAAACCGCACCATGAATTATCACATCAGTTCAAACAGACCGAACGACTGATTGCGTTCCGCAAACTCCGTGTAGCCAGGTAATTTTTGGGGTCACTCCGAAAACGCGGGGCATTCTACAATTACTCCCAATTATTACATTATTATTTTTAAACGATGCCCTCAGGCCACCATCTGAGAAAAATACAATAAAATTGGGGGCGGCACATTTCCGCCCCCTGTCATGACCCCTCCCCCTGTCATGACCACCTCCCCAGATCGCCGTCCATGCGTCCCGCAAGTATATCGATCACGGAATGATGTGAATGCCGTGCATATAATGGCTTTGTCAATTCAATTCAATTCAATTTATTCGTCCATAAAAAATGGAAATTTGCCGTGCACTGTCGAACAAAGCTCACATTAGGGTAAACATATTTGCTGTGAAATCTCATTTGAATCAACCCGTGGAAGTATTATGAAGAATATATATGATTCATGTCATCCCTGACCATGATGACCTCCTGACGAATATCAACGAAACATAGACCTACACCCATTTTAATTTGTCCCGCGAATTACATTCAACAAATTGAAAACACCCGTGGTAATTTCGTAATATATTGCTCAGATTTCCTTATTCGTGGAAGTAGAATTGCCCAACTTATCGCTGACTAGACCGGACGATGTTGCATCATCCGTTCGATTATCACACGACTTTATGAATAATGAAGTTGATTATGTATTCTCATGTCGAAGCATTTGACTCTAGAGATCGTTAAATAAATGCAAATTCACTCATGAACTGGTCCTTGATCAGTATGATATGAACTATGATCCAACATTTTTGTATCGACGTCATGGGAATAATTATAAAGACTACGAATGACATAATTACTTATGTTGAGTTTACAGCAGGCCGGGACCTTTCTTTTGTATGCTAACTACCCAGCCGGAACTGCTGATGTTATTTTTGTTGACATAACATGGCGACAAAGACACGACGTCATTCGACCTGTCTACGCCCACCAAAGTAGATCGCTGATTGGTCAATTGGCGACACACCTCCACATATCCAAGTCAGCTGTTGATCGGACTGATGCTGGTACCCGTGTCATTGTATACCAGCTAAAGTGGATTCTTTCGTGCATGATCGATCGCGTGCCAAGTGTGCACGTCACCTGGACGCTTTCACATTTTGATCAAGCTTCCCAATAACAAGGTGTCGGGTAAATTCAATTCCAATCGAAGAGACGGCCAGGCTCTGAAGTTGCCCTGAAAATCTGCACTCAACTGTACAGACACGAAGGACCAAATAGTGAAAAAGGTAATTGTGCATGTTTCAGGATTGTGTGTCAGACAGAATAGATAATAATAATAATAATGTGTGGACTTATATACTTTAATAGCGCACGTATCCACCAACTGAGTGGTGCTCAAGGCGCATTATATTATTACCCCTGCTCATAAGGCTCATATTCATAAGTAGGCAGTTTCATGAAAATTTCAAGTTGTTTTGATCACACTGATGTTATTTTTATCTGAAAGTACTTTCAATATGCTTTAAAATGAGGGGTCAACCACTTCTATAGGGTGAGCCTAAGTGAGGTTACACGACTTTTAGTGTTCGGAAAATTTGTGCCATTTTATATGCAAAATGGGCCAAAAAGTTGTGACCAGATGAGCTATATAGTTACTGTACATAGGAATATACTAACAAATTTTACATGTGTTTTTACATGTATTAAGATTTTATGCCATGGACATTATGTTGGCATTTATTTTAGTTATGTTTTCTGGTAAACCAATCGCATCATTGTCAGTGCGCACTGGAAGATGAATACCTAATTATATATTCAAAATGGCCGCCATATTTTAGAATAAAAATTGACGCTTATATATATAACTGTAAAATGCACACAAAATGTTAAGGCTGTTGCACTATTTGACCAAATTTAAAGGCTGTTTGGAAAAATTGCACTATTTGGTGAAAATGAGAATGAACAATTATATTTGGCACAAATATGAAAATATATTATTGTGTTCACTGAAGCATGTCATTTTCTGTTTACCTCATTATTTATTCAAAATGGCTGCCAAAATCCAAGATGAAATTATTAAAAGTTATTGTCAAATGCACATTGGACATTAACTCTTAACTGACAGTCTATATGTGAACCATGACTTTTTTTTATAAAGTAACTTTAAACTTTACAATTTGTAATCATTTAAGTTAAGTAAACTTTAACCATGTTGCATCATTTTTAGTTCAGTAAGTGAGTGCATAATTTGGATAATTTAGGTGAACCCCCCTATTTTGGAAAATGGAATGATCCACTTCATAACATCTTTCGGCATACCTGGGGCAGAGTCCATTTTTCATATGGGTTATACCATTTCAAAAACGATGTGGCATATATTTAATAATATTTATCTAAATTACAACATTTTATTATAAATTTCACGATAAAAATTCACAAAATGACCCATTACTAGACATCATTTATGTGGTATTTCCCCCTTAACAATCACGCAGCATGATAAAATATGCAGCAAAATTATGCAATTTTTCCCCGGGATCTTCGATTCGCACATCGCGCACAAAAGTTGTATGCATACAACTTTTGTGCATCGCATAAAAGTTGTGAGCGAACAACTTTCATGAATAGTATTGCTGGTTTTAAAATGTTTAAATAACGTAGATTGCATTTATTTCATTTTTAAATTAAACGGAGGTACCCCTATTATGCCTAAATATGATCAAAGTTGGAGGGGGAAAAATAACGTTCAAATTACCTCGAAAACGGCGATCTATTTGGACGACAGAAAAAACTTTTGACAAGATTATCGCGGCATGCGATGCATGCACTTTGCATGAAAACAAAATGGCTTCCCGAAAGATCCGGCCTCCATCGCA
This sequence comes from Zoroaster sp. YZ-2022, assembly GCA_029582265.1. Lineage (NCBI taxonomy): Eukaryota > Metazoa > Echinodermata > Asteroidea > Forcipulatida > Zoroasteridae > Zoroaster > Zoroaster sp. YZ-2022. Next base: position 30,749,033 of record CM055828.1, on the reverse strand, counting down.
TCAACACTAAAAACGGTCAATCCGCTGATGAGGGTGTAATGCGGTTCGCTTCCGTGAATCTGCCTATCATAAGGCTCATAAATCATTCCTGAAACCATCTCAGTTCCCTGGGGAGTATACAGCTCAATTGCTGCCATTACAGCGCATATCGGGCTAATCAACCAACTCTGCAAAACCAACCAACTCTGCCCTCACAGGTACCCATTTAACCCCTGGGTGGAGAGAAGCAATTATGGTTAAGTGTCTTGCTCAAGGAAGGACACAAGTGTCACGGCCGGGATTCGAACCCACATTCTGCTGCTAACACCAGAACTTGAGTCCGGTAAGCTAGACCGCTCGGTCACGACACTCCATGTGACAATTACAAAATCGATCTCCCGTACGGTCCCCTGATCATATTACTATTTTATAGCAAGGACATGAACTATGTGTAGGACCAGGTCATCCAAATGTCTATGACCAAACGACATTAGGTCTACCAACCAATCATCAGTTGTAATGCAATACATTCAATGCAAACAATTTGCCCAATCATCATGATCATCACAATGATCATGCTGAAACTCGGAGTCATAGTCATATTGGGAATATATAGTTTCAGAAAAACATGAAAAAGGGGGTAGAATGTCGTATGCGACCGCCACTTCTTCTCATTCAATATAACCAATATTGTAATCTTACCTACCTAGTAAGGTGGAGAACATATGGATGATGATGGACATATACTTCAAATTATTCCAGGATATTTATTTTATGAAAAATCAGGCATTTTTGGTATACGATGACTTCCTCAGTCATGTCAGTCTGATCTTGTCAACTCCTCCAACACAGTCATTGTACATACACAGTGGCAACTATAATAGGATCCTTCTATTTTCTGAAGGGGAGGATTTTTTTAGAAGAGAAATAAAGTCCGAAAACCATCATAAAATTGGATTTTAAAGATAGTTTACGCTTTCTGTACCCCCAAAAATCGATAGAATTTTTTTTAACTGGTTAGTGGTTGCAAACAAATTCCAAAAATCCCCTTAAAAGGTGGCAGTCGGATACGACATTCGTTCCGAAAAAGAGCTTACATGAACATTTCTTTCATAATTGTTTATTCACGGTTATTGCCACATACTTATTTCAAGTGTCAGAGTGACTTATAATTGTAGTCTTTGTGGCACTTGAAATATAAAACTCAAAGTTTATTAAGTATTAATAGAGAATTTCACATGGTGTCACTGCAATTAGTCTCACCATGCAAAGCTACAAGTTTTATCAAAGTTTATTGGTTCAGGCTACTGGCTGGCTACATGTGATTTCCCCTTAAAAATGTATGTGGCAATATCCAGTTTCTCTAAACTATTTTGGTACAGATCTGGGCTACTAATTGTACTTTGTATTCCTGGTTTTTCTCCCCTTTTTTGAGCTCTCCCACTCCCTCCTTCAATTTGATCTGTGGAATAGAGTGGAACTTTCAAGTTTTAATCATTAAAAAAAAAACACCCAACAATTTTGGAATAATTTGCAGTGCATTTTGTTGTTTTAGACTTTCTTTTTTGCTGCAGTGGTTATTAAACAATCATTGCGTTTATTGATGCTTTCTGTGAAAAAATATACACATAAACCCTAACCACCCCAAATCCATCAAAATCCTCCAAGTGGCGTTTTTTTTGAAAAATTCAGCACTGTTGGAAACTCGTACTTTTACCTCTTCAAATGGCGCAAAATTACTACCTGGCAAGAAGTATAGGCCATATGTGCTGAATATGAGAGATCAACGAAAATGCATGGTGCATTTTGAAGATAAGGGCATGTTTCCAAAAGTGCACTGATGGATTTTGGAGGATTCGGGAATGTTCCTAGTCAGAATACCTAGGGGGTTAGGGTTTTAATTCAATTGGCCAACTATCTAGTTTGTTGTGACCGTCGGGAGCTGACTTTCTGTTAACCGGGTAACTGACTGTGAAAGTTTCAGTTAACCGGTTAGCAAACTAACTGGTAAGCAAACTAACCGGTAACTCACAGCACTAAGTAAGACTAATTGCGGTGACACCATGTGAAATTCTCAATTGAGTAGTAATTAGTTCTGAAAAGAACTGGAGGTACAACTCGACGTTTTGGTCAGTGTGCTCTAATCGTCCTCAGGAGAATTGAGAATTTCACATGGTGTCACCGCAATTAGTCTTACTTATCCTCCTCACCATGCAAAGCTACAAGTTTTACCTATCACAGCACTAAATTTGTTTTATCTGTCACATTTTAAAGGTTTTTGTTTTAAATGCTGATGTTGTTAGATGTGATGATTGTACAATATCTCAAGTGGGTGTAGCTACAATGTTACCATTGGGTGTTTTATCAAAATAAATGACCCAATGGGAATGATTACAGGCTGTTGAGACAGCATTGTTGTAAAAATATGTTGACAGTGAGTCTCGTTCTAACTGCAGCCAGGTTTTGTTGATATGATTAGTCAACTTTGGACAGGGACAACAAAATGTTTATGCCCACCAAAGTAGACTGTTGATTGGTCAATCGGATGACACACCTCCAAAAAACCTGGTGGTATTCTCACCAGCTGTTGCTTCATATATTGACAGATGCTGATGTAAATCTCTGTAATAACCACATATAGAAATTAAAACTATATTTTTTTATTGTATGAATAAAATCTTGCTGATAATACACATCTCTCTAATAATCACGTAGAAATTAAAATGCATTTTTTATTGTATGGATCTGTATAATAAATGCCCTTGAACACAATAAGTAATAATAATAATAACTGGATTTATTGCCAAAGGATACAAGGCACTTTTACATATTATCCCTGGTCATTGGGACAATATCAATCCTTAAACTATCTCAGCTCCCTGGGGAGTATACAGCCCTGAGCTGCTGTAGTGCATCAGAAGCTTTTTCAACCACAATATACATGTATTAACCTGTACCCTGTGAAGTGGCTTGCTCTAGGACACAAGTCTACAGAAGCTTATTATAATGTATGGAAGCATCTAACTCTGAACAATCCAATTATTCACATGTAGATTGAATCAAATTCTTCTTGAAGTAAAATCCATTTATAATTATGGCATACGCGTGTACAGGGTACATTCAATACAAAATTAGCTCCATATAGGATAATAATAATAATAATAATGTGGACTGCTCAAGTCGCATTTTTTATTATTACCCCAGCTCATCAGGCGCATAAATCATTCCTGAATCCATCTGGAGGTGGGGGTTACATACTATCTAAACAGTTAAACATCTATTTATAACCATTAGAGGAAGGTGTGACATTATAATCTCATATAACATTATACAGTGTATTTAATATCCAAGTATCCTGCAATTAGTGTGAATATAATTTCTGTTCGTGTTATGCTCATAGATAGTACAAAAGTACATGATGAAGTACATTTAATTTAACCCTTCTACAATCAGTGCAATTTTTGACACAACCCATTCAAGCCACTCCAAGCCATTAGCTGTTACCAGTGGCCTCCTATGGTTACCCTTCTGTGCACTGTCACACCACTGAGATTGCAGGGTAAGGTGGTCTCCCATTGATACATTGCAGGCCATATTAACCCTCCTACAATCAGTGCAATTTTTGAAACAACCCATTCAGGCCACTCCAAGCCATTAGCTGTTACCAGTGGCCTCCTATGGTTACCCTTCTGTGCACTGTCACACCACTGAGATTGCAGGGTAAAGTGGTCTCCCATTGATACATTGCATATGTTCAAACATTTACAGTGACCTTGGGTGGCACACAGTTGATTTTGTAAGATTACTTGGAAAGGACAGCAGGCTTGTACATGTATGTACATTATGTACTGAAGGTTGCTCAAGAGCAGAATTTTGTGGATTGGAGTGGCCTCCATGTGTAGGAGGGTTTTAATATACAAACCTATAATTTGTGGATATTAAAACTACATACAGTACGTACACTGTATGTACATCGTCATGTGCCTGGAAGGACATAAGACAGATTAGGTTAAGCGCGCGCTTACGTCCTTTTACCGGGCACACAATGACATGTAGTTGAAATTTTCTTAAGATTTCATTATAACTGAACTCTACTCGATTAGATTTCACTGTATTTGTCACTCATTGTCAGCTTGATCATTTTTTTTTTATCTCGGGTCAGTTTTTATGATTATTGCTTTCTCATTGAGTACATGTGTATACATATGTGCATAGTGTAAAACAAGTTTTTAAAATGAGTTCAGCCTTGCCATTACACAGAAATGCAGTCGTCGTTTATTAGTGCAGAATAAATTGTAACAACAGTGTGAGGCATTCCGTCACCAATATTGGATCTAACTTAACTGAGTAGAGCATAAAGCTTGCATGTCTAGATGTTGTTTTTAGTCGCACTTCCCCCAGTTAAAGGGGCAATATCGTCACAACAGGACATGGAATCGGAGTGTTAGTTTTAGATAAACTCAGTGACTGAAACTAATATCCCACATGATAAGGTCATATTGCCATTGCTGCTTTATAAATGAGTCAGTAATTTTCAGTCACTGTGTTCATCTTAAACTAGGACACCGATTCCATGCCCTGTTGAAAGTCTGCTCTGATTGTGACGATATTGCCCCTTTAACCCTCCTACTGATAGACCATTTGAAACCATTCAAAATTTCAACTTTCAAAAATGCCCATTGGTTTTGTACACACATGGTGATACCATTTGAACAGTGTTGGTAGCCGCAAGCTTTAGTACCATTCAAATCCATTCAAATGCATAGAGGGTCCATTGATTCACCACTTAGAAGTATCGAAACAAGGTTTTGTATCAGCTGTACTACCATTTGGAAAGATCCAAACAAGGTTTTGTATTAGCTGACCTAATGTACATGTACCATTCACAACCATTTGGGGGAATCAATACTGTACAAAGTTATTTCACCATTCAAAACCACAAAAGCGAATGGTTTCAAATGGTGCATCAACTTGTATGAAAAAGGTACCAAAAGTAGGAGGGTTAATCTGACAGGACTGCATTTTCTCAAAATTTTAGTCCCCTATTGTGATGAATTTGTCAAAGGTTTGTTAATTAAATAGAGAATTAGCTGTTGCAAACTGCTTATCAACCTGAAGGACCTGTAGTATAAATCATTGTGTGCCCGGAAGAAGGTCGTTAAGCTCTATGACCTTCCTCTGGGCAACTTTTTGTCCCAGCACTGAGAAGGTCGTAAGCAATAAAATGGCTCCTTTGAAAAAAAGGAGGTCATATGTGTAACTGATATGTTGCTAGAATTACTCCCAAGACATGTTTTTCCATTCCCATGCAGAATTTAACTTTCCTACAATAAATGGCAGAAAAAATACCGAACTTTCACACTTGAAACACAATTTTGCACATTATAATTGCTTACGACCTTTTGCCGGTCACACTTTCATTACATCCTTCTTACGGGCACACAACGAAATCCAAAATAGTAGTTATTGGCCTTACATTTTGAACCTAGCAGGTTCTTTCTCAAAGGCAAAATGAACGACATACCTGTACATGTACAGGTACATGTACATACATTGTATAAACACACGTGTGAGCAGAAGGTATGTTAAATGGCACAGTGTATATTTCTTGAAAACTAGAGGGTTGAAAATAATGAAAAAAAATTTGTTTCCAAATCCTATTGTTGTGCATCATGTCCCTTTAACCTTCCTACTATAGCTGGACTTTATTGGGGAAGTTGCTATAGAGGTCAAAATCAGCCAACTGCCTGTTTTGACTGTTGACCCAGATGTGCACACAGCGGGCATTTTTGACTGGTTTTTACTGTCATTTTGACCACCCTGAACAATACCAGACAATGCTTTTACCAGTCAAAAACGGTCAACTCATTTTGACCTGTAAATGTACTTACTACACATAAGGTTTGACAGTGTTCGACTTTAAAGTGCACTATATACCTTGGCAAGTATATCAACATTTTGACTGATTTTGACCCTTGTAGTAGTAGTACATATCCTGCAATCAATCATAAAGACTAGGTAGATATACCATGGAGGAAGAAAACTCTTCCTCCATGGATATACATACTGTACATGTACAAACTACACTGTACTTTATTGTTTTGAGTCTAAATCCCTTGTGTTTGCTCTAGCTAAATAAAAACTGATCAGGATTGATCAAATATACATTGTAATTTCCAACAGAGGAGTTGCAATGACTGTACAACCATGGTACAACAAAGATAGTATAGGGCTGAGGGGGGGGGGGATCGGGGTCACCCCAATGCCTCTATAATGTAAATATAGGATTGGGGTTGCCTGGGTACCATTTGGGGAGTATGTGACAGTTACTGTGTGAGAAGTACATGTAGAGCACAGTGCAGCTATGCATTGCTTCACCAACTTTCCTTTCAAACAGCACTCTTGTGCCAGTGGTTCCTTTTTCTTTCTATAACAAGTCTCCTTACATAGAAAGTGCACACAATGCTCAATGACATGTACATAATGTACATTTAAGCTGTTTTTTTACTCCCTTGCATAGCACACATATCAGGGTGATCCAGTCAAGTTTCCTTGATTTTGATTTCAAAGCAATGACCTTGGTTTATTCATGCAGGTCCCATAGAATGAAAAGGACTTTTAAATCAATGTTCCTCAAAATCAAGGTGTTACCGTAATTTCCTGCGTATAAGACGCTCGGTGTATAAGGCGCATTACCCCAGAATCGGGGGAATGTGATTAAAGTGTCAACGTACAAGGCGCACCGCCGTATAAGGCGCACCATGACCGCTGACACAGAGGCCAGCTGGGTGCCACTCATTGTCGGTACATCGCCACAAAGGGGTCATTGTGTTGCGCCACTCCCTGAACTGATGGTCTGTGTGCCACAATAAAAACTATTCAATTGGACGAAGGCCGAGTTTAGTGTTTAGCAGAAAATGTTCCCAGAAAAATGTAGCCCTGTCGATCCAATTGTATTGATTTTTTAATCGGTTAGCTAACGTGCGTGGGGCTAGAGATCGGATTGGTTTCAGAAGTATAATTCTCAATATAGTTTGTTTCAAATGAACTATAGCCATCAACAAACACAAATTCGTATAATTATCGTGTCATGTGCAATGCATCGGAAACGATGTTATTGGTACTTTTATACACGTTAAATTATTTGCTTACCTCCATGCTTGCATAAACAAGCCATTTTCGCGACGTGATCCCGCGAGTCGCATCCCGCTCATTTCATTCATAAAAAGTGGCAACCATAAATTGTCCAATAAGCATGCAATACGTACGTGCACGTGCTTCTCTCCATTGCTCAGCCCGGGATTCCCCCTTAATATGCAACTTTCCCAACAAACCTTGTTCCCAACGTTTACCTGAAGGTCTCGAATGTGGATTCAAGACCCATGGGGACGAGCTTGGTCATGACCTGCAGGGACACGTGGACGATGATGACATCATAATTCCAGTGCGGTCCAATCAGGTGCCGGAAAGACTGGCCACACACTGCCCGATGGCTTTTTTTTTCAGTACCACGCTGGTTATGGAGTCAACAGTAAAGGGATAGGAAGAACTCTATCCCTTAACTGTTGACTCCATAGCCAGCGTGGTACGAAAATAAATTGCGTCCTGCTGCCCGATGTGATGGCACTTTCCGAATTAAAACACACTGAACAGATCTCGAAGACATCGTGAATTTGTATTCACGGTTTGGGTATTAAATTGTTTTTCAACTATTTTGCTGTTGTTTGAAAATGAATAAAACATGGCTTCTTCCTTTTCCCCATATATTAAAATCAATTTATTTTCATTCCCGGTTTAAAAAGTTTTTGTTTAGATATCGCTTGTGCTTTTTTGATTTTTGTCGGAAAGCAAGGCAACGCAATAAGGTGAATTGAATGCATGATACATGTGCGCCAACAAAGGTTGTTATGGGCATTGTCGGAAACCACATCACGGCCGTAAAGGTGAATGAATGCATGAAAATCTTGCGCTAACGACCTTCATTGGAAAACACGGCCGCTTTGTTAGGTTGAGGTCCACCGAAAGTTACACAAGCGGTAATCATCACTTTGATCTCAAGCGACACCAGATAAGGCGCACCGTTAGATAAGACGCAGTGACGTTTTCGTACCTTTGAAAGTCAGATAAGCCGCGTCTTATACGCAGGAAATTACGGTAAATCAGCGGCGTAGCCACTGGGGGGCCTGGGGGGCACGTGCCCCCCCACAAATTTCCAGTGCCCCCCCCCCACGAAAAATCCTCATAGTGCCCCAAAAAACAGAAAAGAAAAAGAAAAGGGAAAAAACCCATACCCCTGTGCCCCCCCACTGAAAAGCAATGCCCCCCCTGTGCCCCCCCACTGAAAAAGTCCTGGCAACGCCACTGTGTTAAATTGAGTCCTTCGTAAATTTCATGAACATATTGATTTAAATGTATAAAGTGTGAGCAATTCTATAATATGCCGTTATAAATTTATGGAATTATTACCCAGAGAGATATTGTAACTTCCTTTAAATCTCCGTGCCCATATTGATCATGTAAAATATACACATGAACTGTACAAATAATATATCCTTCTTGGTTTAATAATCCCATAACACCTCCGAGTGACTGTGATTATTTAAAAGATTCAACTACAGACAAATGGGGATGTTAACCTTTGATGGAATCAAGATAGTAAGCTACAAATTCCTTACTGGACTGACAGTTCCATGATATGCCATTACTGAAATCCTTTAACAACTGGGCACACTTGGATGTCTTGTAAGCCTGGGATTACCTCTGAGTGATATGGTCAGGTGCTAATGCTTCCTGTGGGTGATGTACAACAGCTAGAGTAGCCTTGACCATGCATCAGTCCTGCTTTTCATCTGTTTATTGATTTCAACAAGTCCGTGTGAGATCAAATCCAGTCTTGTCAGGAAATAGTCTGCCCATTGGATGTTTTTTTTTTTTAAGAATTGATACAAATGATTATTGATTTGTGTTTGCACTAACGTTGACAAAGATGGGTACTGTGTGGAAAATATTTATTTCTCGGTAGTTCCTTTCTCTCGATGCTGTTCCTTAGATCTGGTATATTTTTTTCAAAACTTTCCTTTAGAAAAGATAAATTTACTGGCAAAAATCACAAAGACCTGTGCCCAATTTCATTCACTGCCAAACTCATAATTCTGGGCTTACAATGACCATTCTTTCATTTCAAGAATCACAATTTCTTCAAAATTCTACATTTACTACTGACAGGGTAAGCGCAGAATTTTAGTTTTTCAAGCGTGATGTGTGATATTTCGGGGTCCAATCAGTGCTGTCTCAGTGAGCAATTGGTACACTTTTTGCGTGTCATTGATGAGTGTAATACACACAATACAAATTTATGACAGGAAGACGCAAGACTGCCTGTACAGTTACGCTGCTACACTGTATACATGTAGTGCATGCCTACTGGGGAATCATGTGACCTCAGTCTTCTAGGGTAGGATGACTATATATGGTACACATGGTTGGTTCTACCTCCATTGTTGGTTCATCCATACAGAAAGGACACTGAACTCTTCCCTTTCTCCAGCATTTGAATACAATGATCTGCTTGCAGTAATTGTTACAATGGTTGTTGTGATTAATGATTTCACACACTTCATTGGTTTTGTTGATGGATTTGTTGGATTTGTTGATGGGGTCAGTATGATTGGTCTGCCTTGTTCCAGAATACCTAGATGCTGTGCATTCAAAATGTTTTGCGCTTTTAAAGGGACAATTAATATCGTCATGATCAGAGCAGACTTTCAACAGGGCATTAGTTTAAGATGACGACACAGTGACTGAAAATTACTGGCTCATTTACATTGTATGTGGCAGCAACGGTAATATGACCTTCTCATGTGCGGTATTATTTTCAGTCACTGAGTTAATCTAAAATTATCATTCCAATTCCATGCCCTGCTGATTGTAACGATACTGTCCCTTTAATTTCTTCAATTTGTCTATGAATACATATAGTGGGATAGAAAAAAAAATCATCAAACATAGGATAACTGATCCCACATGAATCAATACGTGACAAAAGAACAGGGCTCGAGGAAGAATAATACATTTATGGTTTATTCCAGGGTGTCAGTGGTGCTGGCCCGTAGCCAGAAATTTGGCAAAGGAGGGGCAGCGAACAATATTTTGATTAAGGTCACAGAACATTACGCTCCACACTGTGGCCAAATATTTTCCCGATTGGCAAACCTTTCATTAAATTTTTTATTAAAAAAGAGAAAAGAAGTGGCTTCTCCTTCAATTCCCCCCCCCCCCCACACACATACACATTGAGCCTGCACTGGTTTTTACCAATATTTTTCCAGAATAATGGTTATTGGCCTCACCTACATTTGTAGCAGGCTCTTTCTCAAAGGCAAAATGCAATATTTTTTCCAGATTGAGATCCACTCTGTTACATACAAGTACATGTACATATATGTAGATCATGAAGGAAGGAAACTTGTACAGTGTAGCTGCTCTGTGATAAACACACACACAAATGTCCCTAGGATATACTACACTGATAAACAGAACACTCATGCTTGTCATTTAGCCAAAAAGCAAGGACAACCCACTGTGGTAGTGAGTGTACATATCATTGTCTGGCTTGAATGCCAGCTGGGAGGTGATGATGCAATCATCTTGACCTGAGGTCATCATATGTAGATTCAGGTACATCCCTGCCACCTACATGTAGCCTCCATATCCAGCTGGCCACTCTTTCTTCCTCCATGGCTAAACAGATCCAGCTCACTTATTGCACACTGTCAGAGCCAATTGGACAGGTTTAGAAGACTACTTGAAGCATTCATTGCTTGAATCTATACATTGTCTAGTGCTTCAGCAGCTGCTGATATGTACATGTACATGTACAGTACCTGTACATTGAATGCAGAGACTGAATTTGAAGCTTCATTGAGGAAGGTATGGTTTCCTAAACATGTACATTGTAAACACAGTATTTTAATTTGATTCTTAATTGCTATCTTGTTCATAAATGCATGTGTGATCACTCATCCCTTCACGTTTGATTACACACAAAATGAGATGAGATCTGTGTTCATATTAATAATACCATGCATGCAGCAGGTATGGCATACATCGTGTTCACATGTAACTGTACATGTATTGAATCATATGTATTGCACACCTATACACGTGTAGCATTAATAATGCGACACAAAATTCACAATTTGCTACTCAGAATTCAAGATTTGCTATCTAAATTAAATATTTGCAATGCAATATTCAAGATTTGCTATTCAGTATACAAAGATTTGCTATTCAGTATACAAAGATTTGCTTTTCAGTATACAAAGATTTGCTATTCAGTATCCAAAGATTTGCTATTCAGTATCGATATCCAAAGATTTGCTATTCAGTATCCAAAGATTTGCTATTCAGTATCCAAAGATTTGCTATTCAGTATCCAAAGATTTGCTATTCAGTATCCAAAGATTTGCTATTCAGTATACAAAGATTTGCTATTCAGTATCCAAAGATTTGCTATTCAGTATCCAAAGATTTGCTATTCAGTATCCAAAGATTTGCTATTCAGAATCCAAAGATTTGCTATTCAGTATCCAAAGATTTGCTACTCAGTATCCAAAGATTTGCTATTCAGTATACAAAGATTTGCTATTCAGTATACAAAGATTTGCTATTCAGTATACAAAGATTTGCTATTGAGTATCCAAAGATTTGCTATTCATTATTCAAGATTTGCTATTCAGTATACAAAGATTTGCTATTCAGTATCCAATGATTTGATCTTCGGTATCCAATGATTTGCTCTTCGGTATCCAAAGATTTGCTATTCATTATTCAAGATTTGCTGTTCAGTATACAAAGATTTGATATTCAGAATCCAAAGATTTGCTATTCAGTATACAAAGATTTGCTATTCAGTATAATACAAAGATTTGCTATTCGGTATACAAAGATTTGCTATTTGGTATACAAAGATTTGCTATTCAGTATACAAAGATTTGCTATTCGGTATACAAAGATTTGCTGTTCAGTATCCAAAGATTTGCTGTTCAGTATACAAAGATTTGCTATTCAGTATCCAAAGATATGCTATTCAGTATACAAAGATTTGCTATTCAGTATTCAAGATTTGCTATTAGGTATACAAAGATTTGCTATTCGGTATACAAAGATTTGCTATTCAGTATACAAAGATTTGCTATTCAGTATTCAAGATTTGCTATTCGGTATACAAAGATTTGCTATTCAGTATCCAAAGATTTGCTATTCAGTATCCAAAGATTTGCTATTCAGTATCCAAAGATTTGCTATTCAGTATCCAAAGATTTGCTATTCAGTATCCAAAGATTTGCTACTCAGTATCCAAAGATTTGCTATTCAGTATACAAAGATTTGCTATTCAGTATACAAAGATTTGCTATTGAGTATCCAAAGATTTGCTATTCATTATTCAAGATTTGCTGTTCAGTATACAAAGATTTGATATTCAGAATCCAAAGATTTGCTATTCAGTATACAAAGATTTGCTATTCAGTATACAAAGATTTGCTATTCAGTATAATACAAAGATTTGCTATTCGGTATACAAAGATTTGCTATTTGGTATACAAAGATTTGCTATTTGGTATACAAAGATTTGCTATTCAGTATACAAAGATTTGCTGTTCAGTATCCAAAGATTTGCTGTTCAGTATACAAAGATTTGCTATTCAGTATCCAAAGATATGCTATTCAGTATACAAAGATTTGCTATTCAGTATTCAAGATTTGCTATTAGGTATACAAAGATTTGCTATTCGGTATACAAAGATTTGCTATTCAGTATACAAAGATTTGCTATTCAGTGTTCAAGATTTGCTATTCGGTATACAAAGATTTGCTATTCAGTATCCAAAGATTTGCTATTCAGTATCCAAAGATTTGCTATTCAGTATCCAAAGATTTGCTATTCAGTATCCAAAGATTTGCTATTCAGTATCCAAAGATTTGCTACTCAGTATCCAAAGATTTGCTATTCAGTATACAAAGATTTGCTATTCAGTATACAAAGATTTGCTATTGAGTATCCAAAGATTTGCTATTCATTATTCAAGATTTGCTATTCAGTATACAAAGATTTGCTATTCAGTATCCAATGATTTGCTCTTCGGTATCCAAAGATTTGCTATTCAGAAGCCAAAGATTTGCTATTCAGTATCCAAAGATTTGCTACTCAGAATCCAAAGATTTGCTATTCAGTATCCAAAGATTTGCTACTCAGTATCCAAAGATTTGCTATTCAGTATCCAAAGATTTGCTATTCAGTATCCAAAGATTTGCTATTCAGTATCCAAAGATTTGCTATTCAGTATCCAAAGATTTGCTACTCAGTATCCAAAGATTTGCTATTCAGTATCCAAAGATTTGCTATTCAGTATCCAAAGATTTGCTATTCAGTATCCAAAGATTTGCTATTCAGTATCCAAAGATTTGCTATTCAGTATACAAAGATTTGCTATTCAGTATACAAAGATTTGCTATTCAGTATACAAAGATTTGCTATTGAGTATCCAAAGATTTGCTATTCATTATTCAAGATTTGCTATTCAGTATACAAAGATTTGCTATTCAGTATCCAATGATTTGCTCTTCGGTATCCAATGATTTGCTCTTCGGTATCCAAAGATTTGCTATTCATTATTCAAGATTTGCTGTTCAGTATACAAAGATTTGATATTCAGAATCCAAAGATTTGCTATTCAGTATACAAAGATTTGCTATTCAGTATACAAAGATTTGCTATTCAGTATACAAAGATTTGCTATTCAGTATAATACAAAGATTTGCTATTCGGTATACAAAGATTTGCTATTCGGTATACAAAGATTTGCTATTTGGTATACAAAGATTTGCTATTCAGTATACAAAGATTTGCTATTCGGTATACAAAGATTTGCTGTTCAGTATCCAAAGATTTGCTGTTCAGTATACAAAGATTTGCTATTCAGTATCCAAAGATATGCTATTCAGTATACAAAGATTTGCTATTCAGTATTCAAGATTTGCTATTAGGTATACAAAGATTTGCTATTCGGTATACAAAGATTTGCTATTCAGTATACAAAGATTTGCTATTCAGTATTCAAGATTTGCTATTCGGTATACAAAGATTTGCTATTCAGTATCCAAAGATTTGCTATTCAGTATCCAAAGATTTGCTATTCAGTATCCAAAGATTTGCTATTCAGTATCCAAAGATTTGCTATTCAGTATCCAAAGATTTGCTACTCAGTATCCAAAGATTTGCTATTCAGTATACAAAGATTTGCTATTCAGTATACAAAGATTTGCTATTGAGTATCCAAAGATTTGCTATTCATTATTCAAGATTTGCTATTCAGTATACAAAGATTTGCTATTCAGTATCCAATGATTTGCTGTTCAGTATACAAAGATTTGCTATTCAGTATCCAAAGATTTGCTATTCAGTATTCAAGATTTGCTATTCAGTATTCAAGATTTGCTATTCAGTATACAAAGATTTGCTATTCAGTATAATACAAAGATTTGCTATTCAGTATACAAAGATTTGCTATTTGGTATACAAAGATTTGCTATTCAGTATACAAAGATTTGCTATTCGGTATACAAAGATTTGCTATTCAGTATCCAAAGATTTGCTGTTCAGTATACAAAGATTTGCTATTCAGTATCCAAAGATATGCTATTCAGTATACAAAGATTTGCTATTCAGTATTCAAGATTTGCTATTAGGTATACAAAGATTTGCTATTCGGTATCCAAAGATTTGCTATTCAGTATACAAAGATTTGCTATTCAGTATCCAAAGATTTGCTATTCAGTATACAAAGATTTGCTATTCAGTATACAAAGATTTGCTATTCAGTATCCAAAGATTTGCTATTCAGTATCCAAAGATTTGCTATTCGGTATACAAAGATTTGCTATTCGGTATACAAAGATTTGCTATTCGGTATACAAAGATTTGCTATTCAGTATCCAAAGATTTGCTATTAAAAATTAGCATTACATACTGTACACTAAAAGTATTTCTGTCTGGACAAATATTACTATGCAAAATTTTGAACGGAATCATTCCCCGAGTGCTACTGTACTATAAACCACACACACATGTACGAATTGTTACCTGCACATCCTGTAAGCGTGCAATTATTTTAGAGGGTCCAGGGATCAGAGCAGAAACAATTAGCAAGTTTTTTAATTAATGCAGTTGTACATTATTGGCAGTCTTGAAAAACATTTAAAAATGATCACAGTTTTATATATTATTTTCTCTAGTGTAAAGTTTAGGATGATATCAAACATCCCTTGAAATATTCCTGCATGTGATGCAGTGGATTGTCGTGGCCGAGCGGTCTAGCGCACTGAACTCAAGTTCTGGTGTTGCCAGCAGCAGAGTGTGGGTTCGAGCCCCAGCCGTGACACCTGTGTCCTTGAGCAAGACACTTAACCATAATTGCTTCTCTCCACCCAGGGGTTAAATGGGTACCTGTGAAGGCAGAGATGGTTTGCTCTCTATGCGCTAGAAATGGCAGCAATTGAGCTGTATACTCCCCAGGGAGCTGAGATGGTTTCAGGAATGATTTATGAGCCTTATGAGCCTTATGAGCAGGGATAATAATATAATGCGCCTTGAGCGCCACTTAGTTGGTGGATACGTGCGCTATATAAATCTATACATTATTATTATTATTATTATTGCTTTCATAAATAATGAATTTCTGGCATCCAATAAGGTTTATCGCAAATAGCGGCTGCAAGGAATCATGTGATGTCTGTGGGCGCAACAGCGCTACTGTGTGCCGCACAAACAAACAAAATATTGTTGACGTCACACAAGCCACTCCAAACAGATGCGGGAGTTACTTTAGCGCTATTTGCAATCAACCTTATGACAGAAATTCCGTGTTGGAATGAATATGAACAATCTGAACGCAATTTCACAGTTTTTTGGGTTGGTTTTTATATAATTTGTGTACATTGTTCCATCTCTTGATTCTTAGAAAGTATGGATGCACATTTTATGTATTACGCAAAATATACAAAAAGAAATGTAGCACATTGTACATGTACCTACATGTATGCATTCAGTGCCAACAGAAACATAGTAGACAGGTTGCAATAATGTACGGTGTACATTGCAATAAGAAATATATTAAGAAGATTGATTTTTCTTCCATTGTAATCTATAAAATAATTAGCACATTGTGTATGTACTACATGTACTGTACATCATGTAGTATTGTGTATGTAAATACACATGTACAGTACAGTAGGTTCGTGTATGGCATTGTGTATTACTATACCTCATACATATTCATGATCGAGAGCCGAATTCTCACTGGTCCATTCACCATCACGTGCCAGATGCTATTTTGGCTATTTACCAAGCGCACGCGAGTATTTACGCACGGGGTAAATACGCATGCGCAGTAGTGCGTAGAAGACTGTCGCATCGGGGAACAGTCCCCCGGCGGGGAACAGTCCCAGCGATCTGTTCCCCGCATGCTGGCGGGGAACAGTCGCACGGGTGTAGTACGCACGCGCGAACATCGCCCTAGCTACATTATATACATGGAAGGATGGCGGCACACGTAAATGTCAATTCGCGTTTTCCTGAGCTCAATGATGCCGAACTAGAGAATATTGTGAATATGTATGAGGTATAGTAAAACAAATATAACATGGTTTATTTCGGGTGGACAGTCGATATTAGCTCCCCTCGGTATTGGAAGTTGAGAAACTAGTTCCCTTGGCTTTGCCTCGGGAACTAGTTTCTCAACTTCCAATACCTCGGGGAGCTAATATCAACTGTCCACCCTCAAACCATGTTATATTTGTATATTATCACATGTATAAGGAGTGTACACTTTTCGTAATTACCCAATTACAAAAATACTGAATTACAATTTATAAACTTTACTTGAATTGAAGTTGGTAATGGTACCTAACATTTTCTTTAACTGATCCCATGCTGTAATTTTTATATATATTTTTTTGTATGTGAAAGTGAAATCAATTTGATCATGATTGTGATACATTTTCCGCATTAGATTGAGTGGAAAACATCCTGAATGCATTTTTGCTGTTTTCCGGTTCATAATTATGTACATGTAGATCACATGAAATGAGCAAAAACTGGTTTGATTCTATACATCTCTCTTGCTTGGGTTATTATTTTTTACAACAGATTTCTTTTTATTATTGAAATGTAGTCACTATTTTACACCAAATGCTTCAAAATTACAATTTATAAATTTAAGTCATTTTGAAAAGTATAGTTTTGCAGTAAAGATGTTTTCGAAATGAATTAACCCTCCTCCTCTTGAGCAACCTTCAGTACATACATACATGTACATGTACAAGCCTGCTGTCCTTTCCAAGTAATCTTACAAAATCAACTGTGTGCCACCCAAGGCCACTGTAAATGTTTAAACATATTAGTATGGCCTGCAATGTATCATGGGAGACCACTTTACCCTGTAATCTCAGTGGTGACAGTGCACAGAAGGGTAACCATAGGAGGCCACTGGCAACAGCTAATGGCTTGGAGTGGCCTGAATGGGTTGTTTCAAAAATTGCACTGATTGTAGGAAGGTTAATGATGGATCCCGTCATTAATTCATTCAGACTCTGCATGACTGTAAAACCAATCTTCTGTTTAATATTTTGTGGAGTTTACTTTACAATATTTGTTTACCTTTTCTTTAAATTCTTTTTCAACATTCTGAAGAAAACAAAAAGAGCCATTAAAATAGCAAAAACCATGGACGATACATTTTTAATATTGATGACTGACAGTACATTGTACATGTATGTACATATGTACATCACTTACATTTGTATTTGTCGATAATCCATCACTTTGTACTTACATGTAGTAGCCCATTAACCCTCCTACTGATAAACCATTTGAAACCATTCAAAATTTCCACTTACCAAAATGCCCATTGGTTTTGTACACACATGGTGATACCATTTGAACAGTGTTGGTACATGTACATGTAGCAAGCTTTACTACCATTCAAATCCATTCAAATGCATAGAGGGTACATTGATTCACCACTTAGAAGTATCCAAACAAGGTTTTGTAATTAGCTGACCTACCATTCAAAATCATTTGGGGAAATCAATACTGTACACAGTTATTTCACCATTCAAAACCACAAAAGGGTCATTCCATGAACGTGGGACACTTGTGTTTTCCATGTATTTCAGATATTGGGGCCTGTGTTATTCCTTACATCGTACAAGCTGATGATAATAACTTTCACCTATTGTTGCATCTCATACAGACCTACTATGACAACAAACAAAAATTTCTTGGGTCTCCCCTATTTTGATCCATTAATTTTAGTCAGTATATTACACAATGTAACAAGACACAGTGTCCCCTTGTAATTTTGTTACATCGTTAACCTCTTATCAGGTGAAGCAGGAAGTAAATACATGACACCGGTTTTAATGTTTGTATCTATTATTTTAAAAGATGACAACCTACAAAACTATGATAAATAAGGTAACAAAACTGATATTTTTTTTCTTTATTTAATGAACTTAAAATTTTGACCTCCATGTCACACTTTGGGTCCCACGTTCATGGAATGACCCAAAAGCAAATGGTTTCAAATGGTGGATCAACTTGTATGAAAAAGGTACCAGAAGTAGGAGGGTTAAATAATTCACTGCTAATGTACACACACTGGTCTACATGTATGTGTAATCACGTACTCAAACTACAATGTATAAGCCACTACATGTCTGTACATGTACCTTAAATCCACATACATGTATACATGTACATACATGTATGTAAGCATCGTGAAGAGCTCACTTCTGTCCAGATCCGAGTTTGGTACAAAACAATTTTAGCATTTGGGTTCGGGAGAGCTGAAGGAAAGATGACCAGTTCATTTTACCATGCTGTCTACATGTACCTTCTCACAAGTGTTTTGTAAAAAATTATCCAAAATTTGCCAGGAGGATGCAAACATACATGTAGTTCTACTAACATGTTAAGCAGATTATGTTAAATGCGCATAAATCCCTTCTGTGACTGCAAGGGTCAAAATCAGTCAAAATGTTGATATACAATGTACTTGCCAAGGTATATCTAGCGCACTTAAAAGTCAAACACTGTCAAACCTTACAGTACATGTATTAACCCTCCTACTTCAGCTGAACTTTAGTGGCAACATAGAGGTGGCATATACATGTAGCTATAGTGGTCAAAATCAGTCATTTGACTGTTTTGACTGTTGACCCAAATGTGCACACAGGGGCATATTTGACTGGTTTTTGCTGTAATTTTGACCACCCTGAACAATACAAGAAGATGCTTTTACCAGTCCAAAACAGTCGAATCAATGTGACCTGTAAATGTACACTATACCTACATGTACTTGCCACAAAAGTTCAGCTATAGTAGCAGGGTTTAAGAATGAAATATTATTATGTTGTAAAAAATTGTTGAATTTTTTATTTTTTTATTTTTTTTCTCTCTCTTTTCTATTCCAGTTTAATTACCAGACAGTATTAAGAAAGGTATGAGCAGAACCCCAATGGCAAGGAAGTGGCAACAGTGTAATTCCTGTAACGGATTTGACGAATTGAACTCTAGACAAAGTGATCAGGAATCACTGGAATCAATTGAAAATAATCAGGAGAACAACCGGCAGTAGTTGTTCTTGAAAGACAACGTCTGGTCGACTGTATAGATATATATTTTTCTTTGTAAATTTGGTAAGTAACCGGGGGATAGATACAGTACACCAAAAAGTGTCTTTTACTCCCCACCTTTGCTGCCATTTTTTTTGTCTTGTTCCCTGACCACCAATTAAAATCTCACCACCAGAGATTACATCTTGAAAAGTGCCAGTCTATTTTAGACATGAGCCTCACTTTGATTCCCATAGAGTTGTGTATTAGGAAACCAAGATGGCGGCTGCTTGAAACTTTCTATGGCCGTATCTGAAACTGACATTATTGGCTACGGCTATGGCTAATGGCTGCAGCAGTAATGCTGAACTATAGGTAGATTCAATGGTCTAGCCTTGCCGTAGCCATAACTGTATATTTGGAATAAGCCTACATATATGTATGTCTTTAGTGTTCATCTGACACAAGGTTGACATTCTCTTTTGAAGCTGGATTGCTAATATTGGTCTTAAAATCTGTGAAAAAATGAATGACGGACTCCACTTATGGTACTCTGGGGCAAGATGGGGCAAGATGGGACACATTTTTGTTTTTTGCCAATAATTATTACATTCGAACTTTTAGTGCTATGGGCTTGCTAATATGAAAGTTTACTTACATGTATATTTTCACCTTTTCAACAAATTTAAAGTTCGTTTTGATAAAGGGGTGTTATGTGAATAAGGTGTTCATGTAAAAACACTTTGAATTATAAATGTATGGTTGGTAACATTGAACATTTATACCCAACATACCTATGGAAGCTATTTTCTTAAAAGTTATTTTGACTGTCTCCATATTAATATTTTCTCCTCATTTTTTATTTTACCTTTTCAGGAATAGACGTAAACCAATGCCTCAAAGTAGTGCAATACTCATTTTTTATAAGAAAATTGATTTTGTAAACACCAAAAAAATATTTGTCAAATCTTTTAAAGCGCAGCTATTTTTCGTACACTCCAACACACTATAACAAGAAAAAACACTGCCTTAATTTGTGAAATTTGCTCACTGCATTTTGAAAACCAATTTAAGCTGAATCCCCGTACCTTCATTTTGTACTGGGGATAGCTGAATAGTAAAAATAAGCATTATTATATCAAAATGGTTGGGTTTGCCCCCACGGAAATACCCCCCACTTTGGGAATGAAGTTATTCAGTGCTGGGTTTGCGGCCTGTATCGCCGATGCTGGTACGTTCCCCTTGGATACGGCAAAAGTCAGATTGCAGGTGAGATTTTATTCTGTCTTTTCATTACAAATATACTGTCATCTTTATCAAGAAGATTCCCAAATAGGCAAGCATATTATTAGTGCTGATTTCCACTGCAAAATTAATTATAGGATTAAAAGCATTTGTGAAAATTCTAAAGTTTCTGAATTTGTTGTCATTTGTAAAAATTTCATTATTCAAATAATCACCTGAAAACATGTTTTTTAATAATAACGTAAAATGTTCTTTTCCAAAAAAAGATCCAAGGGGAGAGTTCAGCCGCCCAGAAGGGAGCCTTCTCCTTCGCCAAAGCCAAGGAGGAAAGATCCCACTTCAGGTACCGCGGCATCTTTGGAACGATCAGCACGATAATACGTCAAGAGGGGCCCCGCAGTCTCTATAACGGTCTGGTAGCGGGCCTTCAACGACAGATGTGCTTTGCGTCTATCCGGATTGGTCTTTATGACTCGGTCAAGCAGGTGTATGCAGGTAGCGACTACTACTCTGGGTTAATTCCTGTCTCCTTGTGTCTCTCATTGTTGTGCTGGCTATACACACTTCTCATACGGCATTCGTTTTGTCTAACCTCCAATCGGAAATCACCGGCCACCGGTCTATTTTTTTTGCATTAGCCTCATTTTTTTTATTCCCAAAGACTTGTGTACTAGAAATCTATTAGATTACAAGTCCATGATAAATGTCTCTAACAACCTTGGGTTTGTTTGCATAATGGTGACCCATCTTGACCCTCTGATTAAAGGTCAAATACTTTAGTTTATGGCATGCTTTGTTGATTTGTGTGTACTGACACCTTAACATATAAAAGTGCACAGTGCCCGTTTCCATTCAAATATTGTACCAACAAACAAAAAAATCAAAAATGAATTACGACTGTGATCCCTTTCAAAATTTTCAATACATGTACATTTCACGTTTTATTAAACTTATGTCAACACGTCGGACGGAATAATTTCTCAGGAAGTCTGGTACCATCACCAGCTTCACATCAAAAGAGTTTTTACATTATAATTCAGCAACTCTGTAATCGGCTTACTGTCAGTGGTTGTACACTCCCTTTTTATGGGAATAACTAATGCAGAGCCAGTGCACGATGAGCACAGAGGAAGATAATCCTCTAGTTAATGATTTATTTTTGGTTATTGTGGGTTTTAAAGGGGTAAAGTAACGTGTACTCTATTTGCTTGATGCTTCTGCCTGCTTACTAGTTCATGCCCTAAATAAATACATTGAAATCACATTGCAACTTTTGAAACGCTGTTTTCAAAACAGAAAATTGTTGTTTAAATTATGTTACCAAATTGTATCAGTTTAAAAATTTTTTTGTAATAAAGTAAATCGTTAACTCTAACCCTCTACAGGCATTTCACAGACACCCTGCTGAATGCAAACACAATACAACAACAGAAAAGTGTGCAGGCTGCTCAATGCAATAAGATCCATTAGCTAGAACAATGGTTCTTTTGTTCTCTGCTGAGGGCAACAAGATGCAACAACTTTTCACATTTGTTTCATCTTGTTGCATTGATGGTTTGGGTTAAAAAAAAACAACTTACTAACAAATTACCATGCATGATTAAAACTCTTTCCAAACAATTGAATTTTGCCTTTGAGAAAGATCCTGTTAGGATCAAAACATGAAGCCCCTAACTACTGTTGAGTTTCTATGTTACTGAAAGTTTTATATTTTCTGTATAAATTGACAGGTTACACAGGCACCAACATAATGACGAGGATCTTGGCCGGAATCACAACCGGAGCTTTAGCAGTGTCGTTCGCTCAGCCGACAGACGTGGTCAAAGTTCGCATGCAGGCGCAGAACAACATTGACCCTACCAAACCCAAGAGGTACACGGGAGCGATGCATGCATATCAGACAATAGCGAGAGAAGAAGGAGTCCGGGGTCTGTGGAAAGGTAAGTTACTAGCTAGCTCGTATCTCAAGGTTGTATCTCAGTTATGCAGCAAGTTTGTATGTGCAACAGTGCTTACATTTGCGTAAATTAAGATGGTTCAGTTTTGAGTGCGTCCTTATTTTTTGCGTGTTCGTCCAAGAACTCTGTTGTTGTTCTGACTGAAACCATGTTTGCAACAAAGTCAAAAGTACTGGTTTTTTTTTTTCTATTTTATCTTATTCATTTTTATTTTGTTTTTCTTTTGTTACCATCTTAAACTGGATGGATATAAATATAAATAACACATATTTTGGAACAAACTCGATTAAAGGAATAACAGTTTGACGCACAGTCTTTCCCACAGGTTAACGACCGGTTTTTGGCATTGTCACAGGTGATAAGGACTGAGCTGAACAGCTGGCACATACATATACATACTGATTTTGATAAGCCAGTCTTTTACGAATATAAAATTTCCGGCATTTACGAATATAAAATAAAGCTATCCCTTTCTCTTTCAGTATTCTACAAGCAGTTGCAATGCTAAACTCATATTCGCACTAAGTATACCGAAAGTAATTAGGAAATTATAAACATCGTACATGTTATTCAAAATGATGCATGTTGTTATTAAGTTTTGTTTTTTGTTTTTGTTCGTCCATCTGGATATGAAATGTCATCATTCTGTAACTGTTATTGTAAAAGTTTCTAGTTAATTTGTTTTGTCTGTCAAAAAAAAGGAGTAAAAAACCCTTTTATGGCTTCCCTACTTTCCCTATAATGTTTGCATTTTCTAATCAATTTATATTGTATGTATTCACTGTGTAAAGGTACATGTATGTATTGATTGATAAATTCTATAAGTTATTAATAATTTATTCAAACTTCAATAATTATTTTTGTATACCATAGTACTTGTATGATTCATTGCTGTTATATTGTTGTCTGTTGTTAACATTGAAATGAACGTCATTGTCATTGTCAGAGTATGTGAAAAAGTATAATAATGGAGTCTTATATCGCGCAAAATCTATCATGATGTGATACTAAGTATGCGCTTATTACTCCTGGTCATATATTCACCAATTAAAAAAAATAATTAAAGATGTTACTCGATCACTTTTTTTAATTTTTAATTTTTTATTTTTTTTTAAATTATTTTTTTATGGATTTAACAATGTTTGCAGTTGTTTTACTGGCAATTTCCGGTTATTTTTGGTTGGAACATCACTATTTACTTTGGATAAAACAGCTACTTTTTAATGCCACATTTATTTAAATATATGTTATGGTTTTGACAACTGACATTAATGAAATTCAAATATTATTTTATCGCAGGAAAGGACAATTTCTAAAAGTGATTTATATATTAAAAAGAAATTTGCCAGAAAATAACAATGAACCAGGACAATACATCTTCATCAAATGTCATAATTTGTAAATCTGTTGACATCATTATGATGTCAACAGTAAATTCATGATGAGTAACTGTGATTTGTTGACCTACAACTTGACATCAACCCGGCCCCCACCCTCAACCCCTAACATGTCAACTCCCACACATATAGTCTTCTCAGATAAAATCAACATCAAAGCTGTTAAAGTTATTATGAGTTACATTATAAGATTGAACAGAATAACGTTTTGAATAATTCGTTGTCATTGTAGGAACTCTGCCAAACATCACCCGTAACGCTGTCGTCAACGCCAGTGAACTGGTAGCCTACGACATGATCAAGGAGCGCATTCTGAGAACAGGTCTCATGGCCGACATGTTCCCCTTGCATTTTGTCTCGGCCTTCGGTGCTGGGTTTGTGGCCACCGTTATGGTCTCGCCCGTCGATGTGGTTAAAACGAGGTACATGAACTCCCCACCAGGCCAGTATAAGGGTGCCTTTGATGTCGCCGTAAAGATGTTCAGAGAAGGTGGACCATGGGCATTTTATAAAGGGTAAGGATTAGGGAGAACAAACAAAGCTCTGTTTTCTGGTCATAGGTCAGCTTCAAAATTGGTGTGGTGACGGTTATTGGAACCAGACCAAATTTCCCATACACAAAGTACGGTGGCTAAGAGAGGCCTCACAATTCAGGCAAACATTCATACCCCTATGTGAAAAAGTTGTTTAAAACACAGCGTGGTAGAATTCCAAGTGATCCAGCAATTTTGGCTGCAATTGGACATCGTTTCATCGCAAAAAAAAATAATAAAATAAAAAAATGCTAAATCTGAAGCGACGTGCACAGAGACCAGAAACCAGAGACATTTTTTGTGGGTCTTGGACAATGTCATGTCTTGGGAAAGGGTCTTGGGTAAAGACAAATCTGCCGACCATTTTGCTCGGCACCAACATAACTGTAGTGGTACTAATATGACAAATATTTATTTTGTACATAGTCTAGTGCTTCTTTGACCAATGCTGTGCATTCTATTTAATGAAATGTCAGTGTAGCACATATTTAAGGAAATTTGTGACATGTGCAATGTGGTTCCGTCCACTGCAGTAAAAGCAGACAGCATTCCACTACTTAGTCTTAAGACATAAATGCAGGACAACCTTGGTGTAGTAAAGCCTCCTTTTCCTGGAAATCTGGTGATGAATACATCTGGTGATGAATTCTAATTTTTCATATCTTCTGTTATTATTTAACCCTTTCACACCGTGGGGCCCGCAGCGCGCACCACAAAATTGGTCGGCTCCGTACGTGAGGCCCACAATGCGGGCCTCTGTGATAACCTACGGTGTATAAATACACATACAAACGCTCAGGACTGCGCGTACATCCGGCCCAGTAATGAAAGGGTTAAATCCTTATTTTCTGGGGGCTTATCCAGAATTTAAGGAAGGACCATAAATTTTCCAAATGTCCAATTTTGCATTTTGTGTTCTATGATGCACCACTTACAAAATGATTTGTTGATTATGTCAGCTCTCTGTTGGGTTCAGTAAAAATTATCTGTGATGAATTTTTTGGGTGATTATTTTGATGTCTCTTCTTTCTCTAGATTTATGCCAAATTTTGTACGTCTTGGCACCTGGAACGTCGGAATGTTTGTCTGCTACGAGCAACTTAAGCGAGTCTGTGTCATAGTCTTCAACGAAAACTAGAAACATGATGAAGAGCTGGATGCAGTCCTGTGGGTACAAGTACAGTGACCTTTAGTAACAAACACAGATATTCAGGGTGTCTGTAGGTATAATGTAGTAATTTTTTTTAGGCGGGAATGTATTAAAGGGAAGTATTGAATTTTGTAAATTTCTGGTAATGAAACCAAGGATGCCTCAAAAGCACACTTAATTAAGCATTGTAGCTCGGAAGCCTGAGGAAACCTGTAAACGAGGGCGCTTGTTATGTGAACCAGAAACACCGGGGTAAACCCCTACTCTTCCGCGATAAGTATTCTGAGATTTGCGTGCATTACTTTAATAATCTAGTACATGGGAACCTACAGCTTAGCGTCCCATCCGAAGGAATGTTTGAATTAAAATGCTTATGACATAAAACACAATAAAGGGGGCCACTTTGCATCCATCACGTTAGCAGTTTTTCCAATGGTTGTTATTTATTTTTAAGTACCTGAAACCGACCAAAAAGTGTTTCAACATGTGAATGGACATGCAGGCTTATACTAGAACTAATTTGAGTTGATTTATTTTATTTTTTAAATTTTTTATTTATTTTTTCACCCTCAAATTTATAAAATTGGACGAAAAAGTTAACTCACTTTTCCGTCCATTTGTTGATGGAAATTTTAGGGTAATTAAAAAAATAATAGTAATAATCAACTCAAATTATCTTTAGGATAAGCATGCATGTCTATTCAAATGTTGAAATTCTTTTTGGGTGGTTTCAGATATTAAAAAAAAAATTACAACCATTAGAACAACTGCTAACGTGACGGTAGGAAAGTGGCCCCCTTTATTGTGTTTTATGTCTTATACACTATTGATGAAATTAATAACACATTCATGCAGAAACTGCAAGAAATATGCATGAAAACCAACCTCTGAAACTGTCTTCATGAGTACTGATGCTTCTGAGAAATCGTTTTGAAATTTTACATACATCTATGTACAATTTCTGACACAAAAGAAACTGGTGATCAGCAGACATAAGAGGGCAGTATTTTAGTGCATAAATGTCATAAGGCCCATAGATAATAACTGAGATTATTTATAAATAAAATAAATAATAAATTCTAGGCACGTGAGCATAATTTTCAGAAACAATTTCTCAGGGTCATTAATATTGTTGTTAGTTGTTGTTTGTAGCATTATTTCTAGTGTATATATAGGGACTAGACAAGTTTTATATCATAACAAATATGGATTACCTTTTCGAGTGAACAGAGACACAAAGTTGACTAACCCTAACTCCCTAGGCCCACTTGCTTACACATAACGTGAATCCTCCAAAATCCTTCAGTAAAGCATGCATAATGACCACTACCATTGTATGCAGATGACATGTATGCACACACATGTTTCTAATCTCTGATCCATGTACATGGCCCATGCATGTACATGGATTTGGGAAAGTTAGGGTTAAAGTAGTGCTGAGACAGTTAACCGGTTAACCATTAACCAACCGAAACTGCAGTAACTGTTAGCAAATTTGTTAACCGGTTAACGAAAATCAAAATTTTGGAACAATTTGCCGCCCATAGAATTTCTCTGTCGCCATTTGCCGACGATCTAGTTTGTGTATCCGTGGCGACCTTTGGTTAACCAGTTAACCGACTGTAAAAGATTTGGTTAACTGGTTAGCGAACTAACCGGTAACTCCCAGCACGAGACTCTGAAGTGAGACGCGTACTTGTGTACTGTCTCCCTTTCAACTGAGCTATCCAGCTCTATGATTGGTGGTAACCAGCACCTGTATGGTATATTCAGAGCTGCCAACTCTTCCGGATTCTGCGGAAGACTTCCGTATTTGACGGTAATTTACTTACTTAAAATATATGCAAGGAGGCCTCTCCTTTTGACACCAAAAGGAGAGGCCTCCTTGCATATATTTTAAGTAAGTAAATTACCGTCAAATACGGAAGTCTTCCGCAGAATCCGGAAGAGTTGGCAGCTCTGTATATTGCACACTCCAGTGTAAAAATGTGTCTTCATTCACCCCAAAAATTGATTATACGTACCTAACAATTATCACTTGTCGTTTGTTTGATGAAGAGAAGGTTAGAGCTATTATACAACATAGGTAATGTTGGCAAAACTATTTCTAAAAATATCCTAATTATTTCTTTGAATCGAGATTTACATTGAATAACCAGCATGTGAAAGTTTCAGCTTATTACATGTTGTCGTTATTGAGAAAATTTAGAAAATGCATTCCGATTTTTCATATTTATTCTTTATGTTGAATTTGTTGTCCACGGAGGACAACAATTCAGTCGGTAAGTTGTTTGACTAGTTTTACTAAAATGACATTACCTACGATTTTAACCCTTCTGTGACTGCAAGGGTCAAAGTCAGTCAAAATGTTGATATACTTGCCAAGGTATATCTAGTGCACTTAAAATTCAAACACTGTCAAACCTTACATGTACTGTAGTAAGTACATTTACAGGTCAAAATAAGTCAACTGTTTTTGACAGGTAAAAGCATTGTCTTGTATTGTTCAGAGTGGTCAAATTGACTGTAAAAACCAGTCAAAAATGCCCGCTGTGTGCACATTTGGGTCAACAGTCAAAACAGGCAGTTGGCTGATTTTGACCTCTATAGCTACTTGCCAGCTATGCCAGTGCAGCTATAGTATGAAGGTTAGGGGATGGTTAAATACCATCATCATCTTTACACCAAGTATATTATTTGTGTAAAACTGCGGTCGTTATTGTTTTGCGAAATTACCAAGAGTGTGTAGTGACTTTAAGAGATATTTGGCATCGCCAATTATCTCTACCTGTCATGATTTTTGCAAATGCTGTAAAAATTACTTGGCTGAAACAACCGCTAATGAATAAGCAACTGAGTGTTCTGACAGTGACAATCAGCATTATGTTTTACTGCATTATTCTGTTTTATTTTTTATTCCACCATATCTTAATTTTTGTGTGTATGTCTTTGATATATTGTTTAATTTGGTTGCAAATAGGGGAGGTGTCGGAAATAGTTTGAGCGTTCACCTGTGCAAGGAACCTTAGTAATCATTCATACAGTTTATAACACAGTTTATACACAGTGTATATATATACATACGGTGTATATATACACACGGTGTATATACACATGGTGTATATACCCCTGTCAATATACCCCTGGTGTATATACCCCTGTCATGATTAATAATTATGTTCACACACAGTGTATATACCCCTGTCATGTTTAACATGTTCACACATGGAGTATATATCCCTGTCATGTTTAACATGTTCACACACAGTGTATATATCCCTGTCATGTTTAACACGTTCACACACAGCATATACCCCTGTCATGGTTAACTTATTGACACACGGTGAAGCCCAGCAGGTACCCTTCTTGTCACTGGACCTTAAGTAAAAATTACCAATCTGACAGGTTTTAGCGGTCCAACATCTTAGTCTTACATGTATACAATTTGGTTGAGTCAAAAGTCTCAAGTATTGAGCACTTTGCCAGTGCTGTACTCAAGCAGAGCCAGTAATTTTGTAGTTTTACCCGCCCGGCAACAAATTTACCTGTCGTTGTTGGGCAGGGCGGGTGTTAAGGTCCACCCCGTTGGGCCCAATTTCAAATAGCTCCAAGCAGATAAAAAGTGCTTACCAGAAATATTTGCTTAGCAGATTTTCTTGGTTACCAGCCAAACTTTCATACAGAATATGTGTATTTTGGCTGGTAGTCTGTTTTATATTGCTAAGCAAAGATATTTGTTAAGCAGAATTCTCTGCTAAGCAGCCCGATGAAATTGGACACTGGTGTACCCACTGCCATGTTACCCATTCATACATGCTGCAGTGTGTACCCTCTGTCATGTCATGTCTTAGGAATGGTATCATATGTCTAGGTGAGATGATAGTAATATGTGATGCGATCTGGGGAAACCCGTCGGATGTCGGCAAACTTGTTTTGAAGATAATGGCAAAATAGTCCCCCCAATTTTTTGTTGTTGACAATTTGAGTTTTTTAACTGTTAATATCCAAATGATCATTATTGAAAATATTAAATAAAAATTCCATCGTTTTAGATGTAAAAACATATGATGATAGATAATTAAAAAGCCGTCTTTGTTTTTCGTTTCCGCCATTGTTTTTTAAGGACAGCGATGGCTATAACTTCCTGAGAGCATAACTCAAGTTATAGACAACATAGAATCATGAATAAAACAGTTTTGAAAACAGCACAGTGTCCTCGTTAATTTGATGTATATAACACAAAAATGAAAAATTTCACCATGTGAAGGGTTTTCCCAGATCACATCACATATTATGTTGACACCTCCTGTGAGTCCGCATACCTAAAATAATGGATGTAAAAGTTTTGATAGAATGTCTGTAAACATATCTGTACTTTGTAAGTACCAAGAAACATGAACAGAAACCAACCTGTGAAAGTGTTACATCTCATTTTGTTGTCTTGTGAATGAGAACAATAGCGAAAATGCATTCAGATTACTTGTATTCATTCTGATGTGAAAATCGATTGTTATTCATGTTTTCTTGAAAATCACATGTCAGACGGAATAACTTATCAGGATGTACTATTATGAACTTAAAAGCAAGTATATAAACCGATTTAAATAATAATTATCCCAGTTTCTTTTGGGTAATAACCAATTATGTTTAGGGGCCAAAACCACTCTTAAACATTGGGGGCCAAAACCAATCTTGAACAAGGTGTTTACTAGGTTGTTTTTGAAACTGATGAAATCAAAAACAAGGTTCATTGTACACATTGGTATCATTCATGTGTCATTCATTTGCCAGATCCTGACAATAGAGGGCCTGCTTCATGTTTATTTCAACTTGGAGAATTGAAAGAGACGGAATTCAGAAGTTAAAGGGACATTATCATCACGATCAGAGCAGACTTTCAACAGGGCATAGAATCGGTGTCATATTTTAAGATAAACACAGTGACTGAAAATTACTGGCTCATTTATGCAGCAGCAACGGTAATATGACCATGGATATTATACTACTCAAAACAATTTAGGTAACACCGGATTTTTAACATCAAATAGGTTTGAAATGTTCCATGAACCGGGATTTTCATTTGCAACCCCCTCTCTCTTTCAGTAGTCATGTCATGAAATGTGTAATCACTACATGCATCCTTTATC
This sequence comes from Zoroaster sp. YZ-2022, assembly GCA_029582265.1. Lineage (NCBI taxonomy): Eukaryota > Metazoa > Echinodermata > Asteroidea > Forcipulatida > Zoroasteridae > Zoroaster > Zoroaster sp. YZ-2022. The sequence continues at coordinate 30,717,950 of CM055828.1, read as the reverse complement.
ATCTGTTTCATTGTGCAGTTGTTTCTCATCAATTCTGTGAAACATTGTGTTTATCTGAAATAAATGATCTTGCTTTAACTGAGATTATTCCGGTGTTCCCTAAATTGTTTTGAGTAGTATATTTTCAGTCATTGAGTTAATCTAAAACAAGCACTCCGATTCCATGCCCTGTTGATCGTGATGATTCTGTCCCTTTGCTGGATCAATTATGCAGCAGCATAGGTAATAATGACCTTATAATGTGAGGTATTATTTTCAGTTACTGAGTTAATCTAAAACAAGCACTCTGATTCCATGCCCTGTTGATCGTGATGATACTGCCCCTTTACTGGATCAATTATGCAGCAGCATCGGTAATAATGACCTTATAATGTGAGGTATTATTTTCAGTCATTGAGTTAATCTAAAACAAGCACTCCGATTCCATGCCCTGTTGATCGTGATGATTCTGTCCCTTTGCTGGATCAATTATGCAGCAGCATAGGTAATAATGACCTTGTAATGTGAGGTATTATTTTCAGTTACTGAGTTAATCTAAAACAAGCACTCTGATTCCATGCCCTGTTGATCGTGATGATACTGCCCCTTTACTGGATCAATTATGCAGCAGCATAGGTAATAATGACCTTATAATGTGAGGTATTATTTTCAGTTACTGAGTTAATCTAAAACAAGCACTCTGATTCCATGCCCTGTTGATCGTGATGATTCTGTCCCTTTGCTGGATCAATTATGCAGCAGCATAGGTAATAATGACCTTGTAATGTGAGGTATTATTTTCAGTTACTGAGTTAATCTAAAACAAGCACTCTGATTCCATGCCCTGTTGATCGTGATGATTCTGTCCCTTTGCTGGATCAATTATGCAGCAGCATAGGTAATAATGACCTTATAATGTGAGGTATTATTTTCAGTTACTGAGTTAATCTAAAACAAGCACTCTGATTCCATGCCCTGTTGATCGTGATGATACTGCCCCTTTACTGGATCAATTATGCAGCAGCATAGGTAATAATGACCTTATAATGTGAGGTATTATTTTCAGTTACTGAGTTAATCTAAAACAAGCACTCTGATTCCATGCCCTGTTGATCGTGATGATACTGCCCCTTTACTGGATCAATTATGCAGCAGCATAGGTAATAATGACCTTATAATGTGAGGTATTATTTTCAGTTACTGAGTTAATCTAAAACAAGCACTCTGATTCCATGCCCTGTTGATCGTGATGATTCTGTCCCTTTGCTGGATCAATTATGCAGCAGCATCGGTAATAATGACCTTGTAATGTGAGGTATTATTTTCAGTTACTGAGTTAATCTAAAACAAGCACTCTGATTCCATGCCCTGTTGATCGTGATGATTCTGTCCCTTTACTGGATCAATTATGCAGCATCGGTAATTATGACCTTATAATGTGAGGTATTATTTTCAGTTACTGAGTTAATCTAAAACAAGCACTCTGATTCCATGCCCTGTTGATCGTGATGATTCTGTCCCTTTGCTGGATCAATTATGCAGCAGCATAGGTAATAATGACCTTGTAATGTGAGGTATTATTTTCAGTTACTGAGTTAATCTAAAACAAGCACTCTGATTCCATGCCCTGTTGATCGTGATGATACTGTCCTTTACTGGATCAATTATGCAGCAGCATAGGTAATAATGACCTTATAATGTGAGGTATTATTTTCAGTTACTGAGTTAATCTAAAACAAGCACTCTGATTCCATGCCCTGTTGATCGTGATGATTCTGTCCCTTTGCTGGATCAATTATGCAGCAGCATCGGTAATAATGACCTTGTAATGTGAGGTATTATTTTCAGTTACTGAGTTAATCTAAAACAAGCACTCTGATTCCATGCCCTGTTGATCGTGATGATTCTGTCCCTTTGCTGGATCAATTATGCAGCAGCATAGGTAATAATGACCTTATAATGTGAGGTATTATTTTCAGTTACTGAGTTAATCTAAAACAAGCACTCTGATTCCATGCCCTGTTGATCGTGATGATACTGCCCCTTTACTGGATCAATTATGCAGCAGCATAGGTAATAATGACCTTGTAATGTGAGGTATTATTTTCAGTTAGCCTACTGAGTTAATCTAAAACAAGCACTCTGATTCCATGCCCTGTTGATTGTGACAATACTGTGATATAATTCAAATGTTACCCAATACTATAGACTTCCTTGTATTATATTTCCAACAGCTTACCATTCTGATGGGTTGTTATCACCCAACAGTCATTTGATTGTCGTATACATAAGTGTATAGAAATCAAACCTGGGCTTGTGTCTGATATAATAATAATAATAATAATAATAATATGTGGACTTATATAGCGCACGTATCCACCAACTAAGTGGTGCTCAAGGCGCATTCTTTTTTACGTGCATTACACAACACCATAGACTGGTGTTTTTAAAGTACAGTGTTTGGTGGTGGTGATTTTGATAGGGGTCTGGGAACTAGATTTTATTAAAATTTGAATTACAAGATGAAAGATGAATTTGTAGAAATCTGTTATTTCATTGCACCTCTTAGAAATACCCAATTTAAAAAAAAGTTTGAAATCTAAGTTTAGAATATTAACAAATATACATGTATATCAGAATGAGTTATTTTTGTACTAAACAATGCTTGAGATGATTCAGGTTTATGAGCACTTCGCACAGGCGTTTTAACATTAAAGTACATGTACTGCTGTTCTTCATGAATCTAGAATTTAAGATTGTAATGTAATCAGTCGAGACTGTGTGAATTCATGTAAATTAGAGAGCCTTAAGTGCCTGTAATTTGCATAATTATTTGCATACTGCACACAAGCAGTGACACATTTCATTGAGGCATGTATTAAACATGCAGTTTTTGTAGATTTCTACAGTACAAATAGTTTGTAAATCGATGTAAGAATAAAATGGTGGACGCAAATGACTTTTGTATCGAACAAAACAAGTTGAATATATACCAACTTATAAATATGTGATGTGATCTGGGAAACCCTTCACATGGTGAAATTTGTAATGTTTGTGTTTTAATACATCAAATTAATGAGGGCACTGTGCTTATTTCAAAACTGTTTTATTCAGGATTCTTGGTTGTCTATAACTTACGCTCTCAGGAAGTTCGAAAAACCAGCTGACCTCGTTTTGAGAAATCAAGCTTTTAAGTTCTGAATAACATTTCACCATGTGAAGGGTTTTTCCAGATCACATCACATATATAAAATCAGGGTGATGGGTTTAACCTGCCAGTCCTTGTACTGTAATTTAAAACCCTAACCCCCTAGGTATTCTGACTAGGAACCTTCCTGAATCCTCCAAAATCCATCAGTGCACTTTTGGAAACATGCGCGCTTATCTTCAAAATGCACCATGCATTTTCGTTGATTTTTCATATTCAGCACTTATGGGCTGTATTTCTTATTTTGCTCCATTTGAAGAGGTGGAAGTACTAGTTTCCAACAGTGCTGAATTTTTCCAAAAAAGTGCCACTTGCAGAATTTGGGGTGGTTAGGGTTAAGATATATCATCATGTTTTTTCTTTCTTTCTTTTTTTCCTTTTCGAAAATTATTATTTTCCTTGTTGAAAGGAAAATAAATACTTGCAAATGATACATTTCCCCAAAAAAATAATTAAATCTTTTTACGGTAATAAAGTTCTGAAGTGAATATGTGGCTGGCACACTGTTAGGTATTCATTTAGCCCCTATATGCTTTCGACAGTTATTTGTGAAATAGTTAATTTAAAGCTATTTGTTTACCTTTCTTTCAGGAAATATAATATTTAAAAGAATATTTCAAGGACTCACCGGTGAAATAACGAAGAAACACGGACAGCATATCTTTTACATAATTTAACTTAACAACAGTTTGTTGTGCGTGGGCATTTCAAGTTTGAATGTCAAGCGGGTGTTTTGGGGATGATTCTTTAATTATCATTTAGTTTTAAAATAGAGTATTCCTTGAATTTTATATTTTTATTGCGATAGGTATTAGTAAACAATTTTGTAGATCAAAGTTATTTTCAGAGATGAAGTTACAAGGTTTGTGCATGTGTACAAGGAGTTCTACTAAAATGTACATAAACTATTTTAATTGTTATGATTATTGAATTAACATAAAATATTATAATTTCTTTTTCCTACTTTTCTGCAATTCATTGTTATAATAATAATATACGCATTTAGGTTGTTGTTTGAGCTTCATGCCAGAATATAAACAATAAACCTGAAATCTTGGCATATTCAATATCGTAGAGTGTCATCATGGCCGAGCGGTCGAGCGAACTGGACTCAAGTTCCAGTGGCCGAGTTGTCAGAAAGTGGGTTCGAATCCTGGCGCCGGTTGCGGCACTTGTTCTTATTATGCAAGATTCTAAACTTCTCCCCACCCAGGAGAATGAGACTTGTGATTAGCTGATGAGTGCCGAGCAGTCTACTGGGCCGTGTTCTTCCCACGAGAAAGATACAGGAATGATTTGGTAGCCTATTGATGGGGATAATAATATTAACAAATCCACTGTTAAAACCAAAACATTTGGTTAAAAACAACAACAAAAAATAATAAATAAATAACAAACAAACAAAAAATTATTCGTTTGATGTCGGTATAAAGTTGGTAACACTATTCAAAAATGCAAATCATTTTTGCGAATTAGTGATTTGTTTTTCAGTGAATTATGCCTGAACACGGAATATGTTTTAACAATTTAAATTATATTCTTGTCCAACCCTCCCCTAAATTACTTGGACTCAACTATCCTTGACAGACAGTCAGACGGGATTTATACATTTATTACTGAAAAATAAAGTGTGAAACTTGTTCTTCCGTAGACTATTTAGTAATTTTGGACACTATTTCTTAATAAATTGTTTGTATTTCTTTGTTTAAATATAATTATACTTAATAGTAAGAGAAATGTGTAGATTGGAAAGGAAGAAGTAATATAATCGAGCAACGTCTATTAATTCGTAAATGAACTGCACTGTTTGCGTACATAATTACACTGTTTTACATCTCAATTCACGGACTGTGAATTGTTTTGTTACATTGGAAAGAATTGAATAAAATACAATATTATTGAGTACTGTTTTTATAAACCAGTGACGTAAATTTGTTGTCAAACTGAGGTTAAGGTTGGTGGGGGCGGGTGGTGGAGGGATTCAAAATGTACAGTTCCAATGACCGCCCCTGAACCTAAATCCCATCGTAACCCCTCCACCTGTCGAATAAATACCTTTTTTTTTAAGTTTGAAACATTGGATGAAAAATAAAAATAATTTGAGTACATTTATCGTAAAAATAAATTTCTTCTTAAATTGGCATAATACAGTTATATATATTATGTAACATTTGTAAGTTTCCCCCATATCTCTGATAATTAAGTAAATGACCATCAACTAATTACAGGAATTAGTTGATGATGACCACAGCGTTTGGGAGCGTGCATTCGAAACGGAGGGGAATCCGATTGTGGCTATTGAAACTTTGAAAAGCTTTAATTAACATTTTTATGACCCTTCCAATCGTGGTAATTGTACAATATAAATGGCCTATACGATGTGTATGTGAAATGAAAGGGAGCTCCTTTTTTAGCTCAGTGAATGTTCTTAAAGTACCCTATCTCAATAGCGTTTCTCGTCCCAGACTTTTGCTTGGTTGATCGCTCCCTACCAGTGGCCCCTCAGACCTTGATAATGATAAGGGGAAGTTGCATTACACACCATATCGATAAACCAACAACCACTAGTGTGTAACGTTTCTTTAGTTGATGGTCATTTTTAAATCAACGCGACAGCAAATATGGCCAATAATCCCATTCTCTCCATGCTTTCTGCGACCATCAACAGTAAAACCCACGAGGAACTGCTCCTGGAGATCAAGGAATTTCAAGAGAAGAGCCGCTGGAGTTCACCATCTCGACGGGAGCAACTTCGCGCACGGATCGCATACCTCGATCCAATTTCGACGCCCTCAACTTGAACTTTTGAAGTCCGGGAGTATTTACTAGTCTTTTGCACATGTACATGTGGTGCATGCAAGACGTTACTACTCGTGATTTTATATTATACAAATATAACATGGTTTGAGGGTGGACAGTCGATATTAGCTCCCCGAGGTATTGGATTTGGAAGTTGGCAAACTAGTTTCCCGAGGTGAAGCCGAGGGAACTAGTTTGTCAACTTCCAATACCGAGGGGAGCTAATATCGACTGTCCACCCGAAATAAACCATGTTATATTTGTTTTACTATACCTCATACATATTCAGTTGTATTACAATAATAAGGAGCATCATTGTCATTACATTGAGCTCAGGAAAACGCGAATTGACATTTACCGCCATCTTTTCATGTGTATGCAGCATACAGCTAGCTAGGAGGGGAGGGCGATGTTCGTGCGTACGCGCGCGTACTACACCCGTGCGACTGTTCCCCGGTATTGCTTCGTAAAGCGCATGCGTAGTAGTTTAACGCATATGCGTTAAGCTATTACGCATGCGTATTTACCCTGTGCGTGAATACTCGCGGGCGCTTGGTAAACAGCCAAAATAGCATCTGGCACGTGACGGTGAATGGACCAGTGAGAATTCGGATCTCGATCATGAATATGTATGAGGTATAGTAAAATATTATGTACGCGCGCCGATCGCGTATTTTTTCCCCCCAGGACAAATGAGGCCACCGCCGCTGCGGGCGCCATTCATGCCTGTTTTACGGCTCTGCTGTCCACGGCCGCGCCGCAAGCGGCTCTGGATCGTCAAAATTGTATAGCGCCAGATACGTGATTTACGACTGACACGGAATCGTGTAACTAGGATCCGCATAATAACGTTTTGCACCAAGACTAGACCTTTACCTGATAACATTCCTACAATCAGGTAGGGCTATAGCGCTGTAGTCCATTGTAGTTTGGTTTATTATCACTCAAATATCATCTCATCTCATCCATCCTCTATATAAGGTATATAAGGCCCTGATACACTAATTCCACCTCCCCGTGTTCCGCCACCGTCAGCGGCGTAGCCACGGGACGGGGGGAGGGGGGGGGGCTGGGGGTCACGTTCCCCCACAAATTTCCAGTGCCCCCCCAGGTTGCCCCCAGGTTGCCTCCCACGAAAAATCCTCATAGTGCCCCAAAAAACAGAAAAGAAAAAGAAAAGGGAAAAACCCATACCCCTGGGCCCCCACTGAAAAGCAATTCCCCTGTCCCCCCATGTTCCCCCAATGAAAAGCAATTCCCCTTATCCCCCTGGCCCCCACTGAAAAACAATACCCCCTGTGCCCTCCTGTGCCCCCATTGAAAAGCAATACCCCTGTCTCCCCTGTGCCCCCACTGAAAAGCAATACCCCTGTGCCCCTGTTCCCCCACTGAAAAGCAATACCCCTGTCCCCCTGTTCCCCCACTGAAAAGCAATACCCCTTATCCCCCTGTGCCCCCACTGAAAAACAATACCCCCTGTGCCCTCATTGAAAAGCAATACCCCTGTCTCCCCTGTGCCCCCACTGAAAAGCAATACCCCTGTGCCCCTGTTCCCTCACTGAAAAGCAATACCCCTGTCCCCCTGTTCCCCCACTGAAAAGCAATACCCCTTATCCCCCTGTGCCCCCACTGAAAAACAATACCCCTGTGCCCTCATTGAAAAGCAATACCCCTGTCTCCCCTGTGCCCCCACTGAAAAGCAATACCCCCTGTGCCCCCTGTTCCCCACTGAAAAGCAATACCCCTGTTCCCCCACTGAAAAGCAATACCCCTGTGCCCCCACTGAAAAGTCTTGGCTACGCCGCTTGCCACCGTCCTCGCCGCACCCCAACCCCTCCATCCCAGTTTGTCCCTTTCCTCTTCTACACTCAAATTTGCTGTCATTTTATTTCCTTTTATAATTTTATTTTCCTTTTTTTTTTATTGCATGGTAGAATTATGAACATGTTGGTACACATTCCGTCACAAGGGTTATGTTATAGATGTGGGCGTTTGCTGTGACGGCCGTGGTGTTACGATGGTACGACCACAGCCCGGTCGGGCAATTTTATTCACCTAAGCTTCCTCTGGCGACAATGTAGTTCTGTTTTGTCACTGAACTGGAAGATACCCTAACTTGTTGACTAGCTGTGCAATAACCCCATGTAGGGGAGGGTTCAGTGTGGCAAAAATCAGGGCGCATTTCTAAAGATGGAGACGAGGATACACACTTCCCGTATGATATATAAACATATAATTATAGTGAACAATCCTAACGGACGTTTTTGACACAGGAACCCACTGGGTAGTGGGATCGTCCAATTCGTTCTCAGCGAAGGCAAATCGGATTTTAATAGAAAGAACATGGTGTCTTGTCTGGAGACTACGCTCATTAATGGACCCGTCAAAAGTTGAGCTTTTACTCACTTTTTTCACACGTTTAGCCTAAAACATGTTTAGATTGTGCTTTTCTATGATAAGTGTTTTTGAATGCTAAAAAACATGTGAACAGGTGTCATATAGCTAAGCACGTTTAGCTTTGTGACATGAACAGAGGATGGCCGCCTAGCTTTTAATTAGCCCAAATGAATATACACGCTTGTAACTGCGTCCAAGTCCAATTTGCCATGTTTATTGTTAATAGTCAAATTCTTAATAGTCAAATATAAATCATCAGTGTGTATTTTAAATAATTGAAATGTGTAGCAATGAAATCATTAGGCATCCTCTTAACAGTGACTTATCATATAAATGGAAATTATGTTATGGCACAGGGACACAAAATGCCTTCCTATGAATTTGTTGGTCTAATAATTATATCCACTGAATCCACTTGCTGACGAGTTAGAACTTTTCTACATGACCCTTTCATACCCAAATAATCGATGTAGGGGTGTTAATCAGTGCCATGTCAATCGTTACTTTTGAACAGGTCGTTTTTAGTGGCAAATACATTGGAAAAACACAGATTTTAGATTACTTACTGTAACATACTTGTTTGGGGGAATTGTTGTCAACTTCCACTGATCTAAACAACATTGTGGTCATGTGCCCCTTCCAATGCATTCAGTGAAGCCTATGATGCCTCCGTTACGTTAAAATGATTCATCAAAATTTATAGTAATTTTCCTTATTTTGTTTCTCTTATTTTAGTCCATGAGCATTTTCATTGCCCAATATATGAATAAATAAATACCATAAATTGTACTTTACTGCCTTTTGAAAAAATAAAATTATTAAAGTGAAAATCTTCAAAACCACGTTTTTAATTCACAATATAATAATCATAATAATCGCCCTCTAGTGGAGATCGCACTTAATTGTCATATGTGACGGCACATTATTAATTTTTTTACAAAAAGACACCATAATGTGCCCAGTTTGATGGCTAATGTATGAACACAAATGAAAATATGGGAAAAATAATGTTTTTGACCGTAAATTACAACAAATAGTAAAGCACTCCCAAGCGATTATCTATCAAAATTGTTTTGACCTCCGTCTTCCGATAAATAAACTTTTTAAACTCAACATCCATACAAAGTTTCATGAATAGTTTTCATGTTTTCTTTAGAGGGGCAATATCGTCACAACCAACAGGGCATGGAATCGGAGTGGTAGGTTTAGAAAAACTCAGTGACTGAAAATAATGAAAGGTCATATTAAGCCAGTAATTTTCAGTCACTGTGTTCATCACAAACTAGGACACCAATTCCATGCCCTGTTAAAGTTTGCTCAGATCGTGACGATTTTGCCCCTTTAAAGGTGTAAATATTATGCGTTTTTAACCGTCGGTGGCTTTAGCATTTTGACGCTTAGTAGCAAAAGTTGTATACTGTATACAGAAACGGGTTAAAAGATGAGTTAATAGGTAGGATAAACACGGCAATCCAGGCATACATATCAAGACTGATCTGCACCGTACCAGTCTGAGAGAGAATCCCCATGATGATGACAGGCATCCAACATGCGAGGTCGGTACAGACTATAAGCGCCATTTTGATGGTCATCTTGATTTCCCGTTGGCGGCGAGCGGTCCCCCTGACACTCGTAGCAGAGTGTTTGACACTGATGAAGATGGCGATGTAACAACAAAGCACGATCATAAAACACAACATATTCACGCCGAGAAACAGGACAATAGAATAGACCCAAGATGGTTCACTTCCCTCAGCAACTGCAGTCGAAATTTTGGGTTCCCACCATGCTCTTTCTTCATAAATATAGTTTTCTTCACTACCAATACTATTCGGACGTGTTATTAGAGGGAGCCCAATACACACATCGGATAGTCCATACACCTTTGAATCAGACCCACTTATGACGGTTGGAATAATACTGAGACAAGCAGCCAATACCCATATAATGCAGACAATAGCTCTGAATGTTTTCTCCCGAATTTTGATTGAACTGAAGGGGAAAACGACGCAGAGGAAACACTCAATACTGATAATGGTGACGAAGAAGACAGATGCCTCACTTGATAGCACCGACAGCACCCCAGCAATCTTGCAAACTGCACTATACCTCCATCTCTCCGCTCCAATAAAGTACTTCTCCCCAAATTGCAAATCTGCACTCGCAATGATCAGCATATAAACCCCCATCATCAGGTCAGATATAGCTAAATTGAGCACCAAGAACGAGTGCGTCTTATTCTCATGTGTTTCGTTGCGTCGCCAACACCTCCATATAACAACAATTGAATTACCAATGAGGGCGCTAAGACCAATAATCCATATGAACACTCTGAGTACGTTGTTCCTCATCAGACTGCCACAGTGGTCTAATGGTGACTTTAACACTGTTGTCTTGCAATTAGAGTCATTCAAACCAGGAATAGCTGAAACAAATTCACAGCAGAGACGGTAGTCATCGACAAACCTAAAATAAAAACATGTTATAAAATAGCATTCAGCCTTGTGTATTATATAGCCTTCCGTGTATGTTGAATGTTAAAAAGACAATAGGCTGATACGAAATCAAAATTTCCAACTATACCGAAATTGGTATTGTTGAAAAAAAAAATTCTCCCTTGAAAAAGTGGCGTTTTTGCGTACATTTTTGTTTGAAAAATATTAAATTGAAAAGGCCCATTTTTCGACCAATCGGATACGCTTTTTAATTTTTATTTTAGTAAGCCTTTCTCCCGCCAATCATCGCTCTTGTTTGGACAGAGCTATCCACATTGATCAACATAATATGGTGGATACTGAAGACAAAGGCAGTGTTTCCAGACTAAAGTTGATCTCGATTGAATTCGCTGAAAACGGAAGGTTCTTATGTATGGATGCACAGTAAGAAATAGTGAGAGAAATTCTTATAAAACGTGAGAACCAAGAACAGTGAGAGAGAGCTTCTGGCATGTGTCTGGCATTGTGCCCCCCCCCCCCCCCACCCCCATAAAAAGTGTGTTTGAAGTTTCTTTTGAATGAGTGTTATCCGTGTTCGACCGGTTGCTTTCATTATTCACTTACAGTTTGTTGAGGCTCACAAGGTCGTCTAGCGCTTTATCCTGAACATCAATTGGGTTATCAGTGGATGGTTCACCTCTGGTCAGTACCCTGGTAAATAAACAATGTACAATAACGAACGTTTACTAATACATATCCTCATTTAAGACAGAGAAAATTAAAAATGACATGCAATGTGTTGATTTGTTAAGTCTGAAATCCGAACAAAACTATTTTAATAGTCCACACTTCACCACATTTCAAACCCAAGAACAATTTTTGTCACATCAAAGTTTATAAACCTTCAAAGTGAAAATATACCTGAATGCAGTCTTTATTACACTTCATCATTGCATAATAATAAAGAGGAATGGAAAACGTGTTGTCTAAGTAAATATGTGCAATAATACACCAATGTTTCCTATAGAGTGAGCCATGAGAATGTGATCCAATCCTATGAAACAATTGAATACGAAAAATCAAGAAACAAAATTAAATTTTTGGAAAAATAACATCTCATGTGGATGAGTCTTTAAAAGGTTAAATAGGTTGAATTCTGATATTCTGATATTATTTTAATGCGTCGAATGATTGTAGACGCACTTTAACTCACGAGAAAGCCTACTGCACAATTATTTCTCATTTTTCGTGGCGCTGATAATAATTTTACTGCCTGAGGTTCACTTATTTTAGAAATTTAAAAGTACAAGTGAATCACAATAGAACAGTGTTCATATTATGACCATGCGCAAATATTGATATGACTATGTATTGTGGTTGTACAGTCTAACACGAAAACAGCGGGTATAGACGAAATTTCAAATTAACCCCGTCTGCGCACTTCCACATTGAAACCGAGGCTCTCTGTGTTAAGTCACAACACCGATGCGAGTAGGCAATACGAAACATTTTCAGATCCCAGAGGTCCTGTATATTTCCACACATCGAACTACACATCGAAGTACTTTGAATGAATGCTGCATAAAGTGAATTTTAAGTTGACATAGCAAACATTCAGAAACATTTTATGGCAAAATGACTGGGTGAATTTTATCGTAAAATGAGTTGATTTTTTAGCTTAACGTAGCTGCTGGTTTTCACGATATTATATCTGATACGAGGAATCTGACTATTACATGAAGATTTCACACATCGAAGTCAAGAGACCGGGATTATTTTGCTCGATTTCACCGGGCTGCCGCACAGTGGGCCAGGGCGAAACCAAAGTGCTCCAAAAGGGGTCATTTGCGTATGTTCCAGATTTTATTTCTTTTACATTTTTTAAGGTTTCTAAGACCCCCTACGACTATTTTATAAACAATTTAAAGTCAAACTAATATTTATTGACTGTAGAACTGCCTTACAATCTCAAAAAACTGAAAAAATTTATAAAAGCCGGTTGCTGGTAATAAATTAAAAATTTCCATTGTGGGCTTTTGACAGAAGCTATCGTCACGTAAACTGTAAACCCAGTGCATTTTCTATATTCTATCAAAATTAAGTCGATTGAAAATTAGCTTTTTTATTTCATCAGTAAAAACTGAGGAATTTGGTAAAATAATAAAATATAGCTTTTTTGGTTCAGCTATGGTGGAACCCATCGATTCCCCCCTAAATTCTCATATTTCCCTGAAGCTGAATTTTTCAGCAACATTTTGATACAAAATTAGCTGCGACCAACTGCAACCTGTGATTTTGTAAATATTGTTGTAAACCCCATCCCAACATTTTTGAACTTTTTTTCATAACTGGACCGTCAAGTGAGCAGCGCGCGCCACACATGACTTAATTATTGCCTTGCGAAATGATAGCCATGATAAATGATTGTGCAGTTAAAATGTTTATCAGTGTCTTGATAGTAGAAAGCAAGACGTATCTAAAAAAGTAATATTCAGTCAGTAAGTCCCACTGTTAAATTCGCAAAACAAAAATAATCACAGGTCTACATGAAACTTGGTGGTGTTAAATTGATCATTTTATCAAACAGGGATGAAATATGTTGGTCTCATGTGCTATCAAATTAGTAAAATAGTGAAACAAAAACAAATCAACATAAGGATGAATACGAAACATCTGAATGAATTTTCATTTTTTTTCTCTGAATGACACTGCAACTTTGAGAACCTACAGCAGTATTTTTCCCAAGTGATCGTACCGGGCAGGACAGCTCTGAATTATTCGCTGTGTGTGTGAACGACTCAAGTTCGCATATCGCATAACATTCAACACCGAGAGCCTCGTTATCAAACCCGGAAGTGCGCAGATCGACGTTAATTTCGTCATTTTGGGACATGTCTATTTCGTTCGAAACCGTTCAAAACATCAAACGAATTTATGCTTCACCGGGTTTATATATTCAGCTTGCTGATCACTCAAAAAGTCATACATTCATTTATCAATCATCACGGGATCACCAGGGTAACTGTTGTTTCTTTTGTCTGACAATCTTAGTTCGGAATTTCAGGGATCCAAAATGGTTAGTAACTGAAATTGATGACATGAAAACTTACAGGTGATTGAGCTTTTGTAGACCCTCAAATGTTCCTGGGGCAATTTTACTTAAATTGTTATTCTGCAGCAATCTTAGATAGGAAAACAAAGTAGGGTTAAAACATTATATTAAAACCAATGTATTTGGCTATAGTTTTTTTTTTGCTTCGATAACAATTACCGGTAGTATGCATTAAATCAAATAACTAATTCCTTAAAATGGTTAGCTCATTAAATTACTTTGTTTCGAAAATAGCGAAATAAACTATTGCAAATGCATAAAACATTTCGATACGTAAACACGAGAACTTTGTACTCACTCTAATTTTGTAAAATAGAGAAATTTCAGTAAAAAGAAATAATTATGGCTGGTTACTGCTTGTTTGCAATTTATGATAAGTAAGTGCGTTTGTAAACCGTCGATGTTCTGGATATAATTTTAATGTTAGCCTAGTTGTCCATCTATCTAAGTTGAGACATATGAAGTAGGGTTAAACAACATCGTGCTAAAGCATACATCGGTACATATCAATGTTCTTATAAGTTTCTTGAAAGCATACTTTCATACATTGCAATATTTATCATGAACGAGGTTCATTTATTTAAAATAATAATAATAATAAATAAAAATACAATAAACATCGGTAGACAATAATTGAGCGCGTCAAAATTTAAAAAAAAAATGTTATCCTCAGTGGCGTAGCCGGAGAGGAGGGGGGGGCTGAAATGGTACAAAAGGTGTTTTTTAAGAGTTTTTTGTTTTTGTTTGTTTGTTTTGTTTTGTTTTGTTTGTTTGTTTTTTTTTGTTTTTTTTTGAGGGGGATTATTTACACCTGGCATGCGTGCAAGAATTGAGGTCACAGATAAAATTTGCACATTTAAGCCCCCCCCCCCCCCCCGGAAAAATATCTGGCTACACTCCTGGTTGTCCTACAACCCTTCATTCACCAGTGTGACATAGTGTGACGAATTGTAAATTAGTTTAAAACGATCCTGAGTATTTTTTATCCTTTATGGTTCAAGATTTTCATTTAACAACAGATCTGTCTAAAGTACGCTTTTGTAGACCATCAAATGTTCTGGGTGAAAGTGTACTAATATTGTTGTTGTCCAGACATCTATGATGGGAAAACCAAGTAGCGTTAAAAACATTATATTGAAAAACAAAACAATTTATTTTCCCAATGTTCTCATTTCCGGTATATATAACCATTTCAATAAGTATGATTTTTGGTTAAAATCAAATGTAAATTAAACAGATGATCTGTAGAAATGTTGATGATTATGTTGTGTCTTAAGTAGAAAAAGTGAAAATGCATACATATAATATTATTTCGATCGGCATGCACTTGAGTGTTCTCATTACATAACCATTTTTATGACTTTTGGTTAGAATTAGACATACATTAAACAGATAATCTGTACAAATGCATACATATATTTTGATCGGAAACATGAGCTAAGCACTTCATCTAATTTGTTTGCAACGAGACCTAACTTCAATCAAGAAAAATCGGTGTTTCGATGCTGCGTGATTAAAATTCATGACAAGAATACTTACAACAAACTGAGATTTTGTAGATCAGCAAATGCTCTTGGAGCAATTATACTGATGCTGTTGTTGGACAGCCATCTAAGATGGGAAAACAAAGTAGGTTTAAAACAAAGATCATTAAGGCCTGTTAATATTGTTATTTTCACCAATGTTATTAGATTTTCCTGAAAGCATACTTATATTATATTATTGCTGGATTGATCGGAATTCTGCTGTGCTGTGTTTTAAACAATTTTTTCACATAGGGATAAGAACGTTTGCCCGATTTGTGAGGCCTCTCTAAATATGTGACCCGCTCTACGAAAAAGGGTATGAACGCTATGCTGTTACACGTAAAGGGCTGTTCTATGTGGAGACGGTTGAACAAATCTTCACAAACTGAATTTTTTTTTTTTTTGGTTTGTTGGCTTCTATAATATCAATATTTTCATAATTTATTTTCAGAAATATTAATATTGATGAATAAAGATGAAAAAACAAACGTTTTTGTGTGCATTGTTTTCGTCTTTTGTTTTACTCTTTGTTCGTTTAAGAGGAAAACCACCAATGTTATGCTTTCGTAGTGATACGGTTTTAACACCCGCTATCAATAACATAACTGTTGCTATGGGCATTCAAGAGAGTTTATTTTTAGCTCATTTCTTTTTCCACTTATTATGTTTAAAGGGCTGTATCTCTGAAAGCACTTTTGTTACATTGTAAAATATGAATATGCAAATTATTAATATATCTCCAGAATGCAAAATGCCACAGGGGTCAAACCTGTACCAAATTAAAGCTTGTAATGTGACTAATTCAACTATATATATATAACTCATTTTTTTTATTTGTGCGACATAATACCCTTTTTTGTAGAGCGGGTCACATATACTTTGTGTATGGAACATTTGGTCTCTTCCAATAACCGCGTATACATCTATCACGTATTTCACTGCTTGGCAAAAAAGAGAGGAAAAAAACGTCACCGCACCGATTTTGAAGCCGAGCTATGACCAGAATTTAGTGATGCTCAAAAGTTGTGTAACACGTGATTTCCCCCTTCAAACCCATGCTGCACAGGGGAAAGCAAACGATCATTAAGGTGGCTACGAATATAGCATTAGCTATTCTTGCGGCGATAGTTAGATGTTAACGATCGGTCACCTGACTTCAAAACTGGCGAAATATGAGCGTGTTTCCACGAGGTTGGTAATATCCCCCGCGATAGCCACAATGTGAAAATGCGTTGTAAAACCGGGGAGACAACTTTCGCTGATTTCTTTAAGATAGTTGGTGTAAGTCCGTCAGGTCCCGGTGACTTTCGCTCATTTAAATTAGAGAGTTGACGAAATACCTCACTGTGGAAAATATGAATATTCCTCAAGGGAGGAATTGGCAGTTCACATGTAGCTGGTACTGACGGTAAATCATCAGCTGATGTGGAAAAAACAGACTGAAAAAATCGAAGCAAATTGTTGTGCAATGTCTGATGGTTGATTGATTACATGTTCATCACTTGTCAGAACAGGAGGAGGTGTGTTACGTTTCCGGGATGCGATTTTTTTTTCTGCAAACAAGAATTGCCATCCCACAATATTTCAGCCAATCACATGGCACGTTATTTAAGATGACGAATATGTATAAGACATCTGATTGGCTGAAATATCGCGGGATGGCAATTCTTGTTTGCAGAAAGAAAAAAAATGCTTCCGGCGACGGGATCGTACAGAGGCAAAGAAACGTTTCCGATTGTCTGGTAGGGCGAACAGATCATTCACATATCGCCAGTACCGGTATGACGCGTTTACCTCTCTCTTGACCATATTCCGTACCGTCAAAACTATGAAGAAATAATTCAAATTTCCTCGTTAGAGAAAATTTATTATATGAGTATGTTTAAGTTCATGTTTGAAGATATATATTTAAACAACGGATCCGTGAAAATATGAATGTCTCATTACTTTGTTTCGTTAAAGGTAAAAAATATTTCGATCGGCAAACATGAACTATTAATCACTTCATCTAATTTGTTTGCAGAGATACGTAACTTCAGAAATCGGTGGCTCGATGCTGCGTGATTGAAATTTATGACATGAATACTTACAATTCTTTGAGATTTTGTAGACCATTAAATGTTCTTGGAACAATTATACTGATTTTGTTGTTTCCCAGCAGTCTAAGATGGGAAAACGAAGTAGGGTTAATACAAATATTATTAAATCCCGTTAATATGTTTTTTTCACCAATAGCTTAGATTTTCCTGAAAGCGTTTGGTGAAATATTAGTGATCGGTCAAAACCTATGAACAATGTTTCCGTCTGCAGCTCATTAGGCCTGAAAATAAAATCACCAAGTAGGGTTAAAAACATTGTGTAAAGCAGATATAGGACTACATCGGTATATATCCATCAATGTTCTCACATTTTCCTGAAATCATACTTCAGGTCACAGTATCGAACAAGTTGAACAGTTTTCCTGCCTGTGGTTTACTCATTTTAGAAATATTGGGTAACATATTTATGGTAAAATCATTGTGGATAATGTTGTAGTTGTTTAATTATGTAACATTAAAAACTATTTTCATTGTTGGGGGATACCTTGAAAGTAGCCTACGTTTTATGCGATATCATTTCATAACATTATTTTGCTAACATGTTCTGCAATATAATCTTAGTAATCATAAATGTATTGAAGGTTTTGTTTGTCTTATGATCAAAAAAGTAAGGAATACAAATATTTCGATTGGCACGAAACACGAACTTCGTACTCCCTCTAATTTTGTTTTGTTGTCAGGTGTAAATTAAATAAAACAAATTATGTATATCAGGTTCCTGTTTGATTGAAATTGATGACAAGTAAGTACATTTTTGTAGACCATCAAATGTTTTGGGTAAAAGTGTACGAATATTGTTGTTGTCCAAACATCTATGATGGGAAAATTAAGTATAGGGTTAAAAACATTGTATTGAAAAACATAACAATAATTATCCTGCTTGAGGTTCACATATTTTAGAAATTTAAAATAACAAAATGAATCTCGACATACATCACTTGATTGCATCGATATAAATAAAAAGGGTTGTGTGGAATACCACCCTCCATTAACATGTGTTATAGTATTGGACATGTATGTATTTTATTAAAATCAGATATAGACCCTACATTAAAAGATCATATGTACAAATGTTGATGATTACATTGTATCGCACGTAGAAAATAGTTAAAAATACACACATATTTCGATCGGCAAACATGAACTACGCGCTTCATCTAATTTGTTTGCAATGAGATTATAAACCTCAGTCAGGAGTAATCTGTGGCTCAATGCTGCATGATTGACATTTGTGACATAAATACTTACAATGCGTTGAGATTTTGTAGACCACCAAATGTTCCTGGAGCTATTGCACTGATTTTGTTGTTGTGCAGTAATCTAAGATGGGAAATCAAAGTGAGGTTTTAAAAAGATCATTAACTCCCATTAATACGGTTATTTTCACCAATGTTATTAGAGTTTCCTGAAAGCACACTTGGTGAAAAATTAGTGATCGGTCAAAAGCTATGAACAATATTTCTGCCTGCAGCTCATTAGGCCTACATCGGTATATATCCATCAGTGTTCTCAGATTTGCATGAAACCAGATGCTGCGTGATTAAACATTTATGACATGAATACTTACAAATAATACAGATTTTGTAGACCATCAAATGTTCCTGGATCAATTTCACTGATTTTGTTGTTTTGCAGCCATCTAAGATGGGAAAACAAAGTAGGGTTAAAACAAAGATCATTAAAGCCCGTTAATATGTTTATTTTCCTGAAAGCATACTTGGTGAAATATTAGTGATCGGTCAAAAATTATGAAAAATGTTTCCGCCTGCAGCTCATTAGACCTATATAGAAAATACAATCACGAAGTAGAGTTAAAAACATCATGCTAAAACAGATATAGGCGCACATCAGTATATATCCATCAATGTTCTCAGATTTTCCTGAAATCATACTTTATGAAACGTTGTCATGGTATCACGATTAAAATTTATGACAAGTAAGTACATTTTTGTAGACCATCAAATGTTATGGGTAAAAGTGTACGAATATTGTTGTTGTCCAAACATCTATGATGGGAAAATTAAGTATGGGGTTAAAAACATTGTATTGAAAAACATATTTGAAAAACATGTTTTTTTTCTGCAATATAATCTTAGTAATCATAAATGCATTGAAGGTTTTGTTTGTCTTATGATCAAAATATTTCAATTGGCACGAAACACGAACTTCGTACTCCCTCTAATTTTGTTTTGTTGTCAGGTGTAAGTTAATTATAAACAAATTATGTATATCAGGTTCCTGTTTGATTGAAATTGATGACAAGTAAGTACATTTTTGTAGACCATCAAATGTTTTGGGTAAAAGTGTACGAATATTGTTGTTGTCCAAACATCTATGATGGGAAAAAGTATAGGGTTAAAAACATTGTATTGAAAAACATAACAATAATTATCCTGCTTGAGGTTCACATATTTTAGAAATTTAAAATAACAAAATGAATCTCGATATACATCACTTGACTGCATCGATATAAATAAAAAGGGTTGGGTGGAATACCATCCTCCATTAACAAGTGTTATAGTATTGGACATGTATGTATTTTGTTAAAATCAGATATAGACCCTACATTAAAAGATCATATGTACATTGTATCGTACGTAGAAAACAGTTAAAAATGCACACATATATTTCGATCGGCAAACATGAACTACGCACTTCATCTAATTTGTTTGTAATGAGATATACATTTCTGTCAGGAATAATCGGTGGCTTGATGCTGCATGATTGAAATTTGTGACATGAATACTTATAATGTGTTGAGATTTTGTAGACCATCAAATGTTCCTGGAGCAATTGCAATGATATTGTTGTTGTGCAGTACCGTAATCTAAGATGTGAAATCAAAGTGAGGTTTTAAAAAGATCATTAACTCCCATTAATATGGTTATTTTCACCAATGTTATTAGATTTTCCTGAAAGCACACTTGGTGAACAATTAGTGATCGGTCAAAAGCTACGAACAATATTTCCGCCTGCAGCTCATTAGGCCTACATCGGTGTATATCCATCAGTGTTCTCAGATTTGCCTGAAGCCAGATGCTGCATGATTGAAATTTATGACATGAATACTTACAAATAATAGAGATTTTGTAGACCATCAAATGTTCCTGGAGCAATTTCACTGATTTTGTTGTTTTTCAGCGATCTAACGCAACACAAAATGGTTCATGTTGGCTTTTTTTAAAACCATAATGTTAATCTGTGTGTCCCACCAGATGTTGTTTTGAATCCAAAGACCCAGAACTTTTGCCTCCGGAGCAAAATAAATAGGTTCATCACCAAATTGCTAAATTACAGAGTTGATGATGAGATTTATTAAAATACACTTGGAGGGCAAGACACTTGGAGGGATTTAACTGCAAATGATTATCATCAGACCACACCTTGAAATTATCTAGATCGTCCTGCATGTGGCCATGACTGTTTATCATGATCTTGCAGTTCTCTGCGAATGTGAGGTCATCAATCTTGAGCCGCATCATTGATAAGTATTTGAAAACCTATCGGAACAAACTTAGCACATTGAGGTAACCTCCCTTGAAGACTAACATAATCATAGAGAACATTATTATAACAGACACATTGGTGTCTATTACGGAGGAAGTCACAAATTCAGTGAACATCCAAAATACAAAATTTATGAAACATTCTCATTAATTTATGAAACATTGTCATTGTATCCATAAAGAAGTTGAACAATTGTCCTACCTGAGAGTCACTCATTTTAGAAAATTAAATTTACAAATGATTCTCGACAGACAACAGTTGCGTGCATCGAAATTTAAAACATACAAATAACAGTTCGAAAAAATTGAAAATGCATACAAATATTTCGATTAGCACGAAACACGAACTTTGTACTCCCTCTAATTTTGTTCGTCTTCAGGGGTAATTTAAGTTAACATTAATGTATGGCAGGTTCCTGCTTGATTGAAATTGATGACAAGTAAGTGCGCTTTTGTAGACCATCAAATGTTATAGTTGTAGACCATCAAATTTAACAGTAACATGGTGGTACTATAGAGGTGACGTACAATTCATCTTTAGCGGCAAAGATCTCAGGAATATTCTCACATTTGAATACCCTCAAATTCATGTGGTCTCGGAAACCTCCATCAACTACCTTGACTTATTCGCAGCCCGCAAGGAAGATGCTTAAGTATGATGATCATTGATGATAATTTGCTAGATTCCTTTGGCAAGAACTTTGAATAGTGTTAATCTGAGTCATCAGCACTGATCCCGTGGCTGCTGGGTATTGATAGTGAATGCAATATAAATCCGACTCTTTAGTGAATGGATCACCAATGCAATATAAATCCGACTCTTTAGTGAATGGATCACCAATGCAATATAAATCAGACTCTTTAGTGAATGGATCACCAATGCAATATAAATCCGACTCTTTAGTGAATGGATCACCAATGCAATATAAATCAGACTCTTTAGTGAATGGATCACCAATGCAATATAAATCCGACTCTTTAGTGAATGGATCACCAATGTAATATAAATCCGACTCTTTAGTGAATGGATCACCAATGCAATATAAATCCGACTCTTTAGTGAATGGATCACCAATGCAATATAAATCCGACTCTTTAGTGAATGGATCACCAATGCAATATAAATCCGACTCTTTAGTGAATGGATCACCAATGCAATATAAATCAGACTCTTTAGTGAATGGATCACCAATGCAATATAAATCCGACTCTTTAGTGAATGGATCACCAATGCAATATAAATCAGACTCTATAGTGAATGGATCACCAATGCAATATAAATCCGACTCTTTAGTGAATGGATCACCAATGCAATATAAATCCGACTATTTAGTGAATGGATCACCAATGCAATATAAATCCGACTCTATAGTGAATGGATCACCAATGCAATATAAATCCGACTCTTTAGTGAATGGATCACCAATGCAATATAAATCAGACTCTTTAGTGAATGGATCACCAATGCAATATAAATCAGACTCTTTAGTGAATGGATCACCAATGCAATATAAATCCGACTCTTTAGTGAATGGATCACCAATGCAATATAAATCCGACTACTAGTGAATGGATCACCAATGCAATATAAATCCGACTATTTAGTGAATGGATCACCAATACAATATAAATCCGACTCTTTAGTGAATGGATCACCAATGCAATATAAATCCGACTCTTTAGTGAATGGATCACCAATGCAATATAAATCCGACTCTTTAGTGAATGGATCACCAATGCAATATAAATCTGACTCTATAGTGAATGGATCACAAATCCGACTCTTTAGTGAATGGATCACCAATGCAATATAAATGGGCTAATTTGTTGTATCTTTTGTCTGACCATCTTAGTTTGGAATGTCAGGGATCCAAAATGGTTAGTGCGTGATTGAAATTGTTGACATGAAAACTTGGGCAATTTTACTTATATTGTTGTTCTGCAGCAATCTTAGGTAGGAAAACAAAGTAGCTCATTACTTTGTTTCTAAAATAGCGAAATAAAATAGTGCAAATGCATACAAATATTTCGATCTGAAAACACCTTCGTACTCCTAAGTTTGTAAAATAGGTAAAATTCAGTCAAAAATAAATTATGGCGGGTTACTGCTTGATCCTGCTTGCAATTTATGACAATGAAGTAAGTGATATTTTGTAGACATCAATGTTCTTGATGCAGTCTTAATGTTATTGTAGTTGTCCAGGCATCTAAGATTAGACATACGAAGTAAAGCATACATCGGTATATATCAATGTTCTTAAGTTTTCCTGAAAGCATACTTTGTGAAACATTGTAATGGTATCACATTTATCATGACCGAGATTCACTTATAATTTTTTTAATAAATATTTCCGCCTGCAGCGCATTGGGCCTATATAGAGTTAAAACATCGTGTTAAAGCAGACATAGGCCTACATCGGTATATATCCATCAATGATCTCAGATTTTCCTGAAATCATACTTTATGAAACGTTGTCATGGTATCTATAAACGAATTGAACAATTTTCCTGCCTAAGGTTCATGTATTTTAGAAAAAAATACAAATGAATCTCTATATATAGACAGTTGAGTGCATCGAAATATAAAAAGTATCAGTTCATTGTCCTACAGCCCTACCATGAATACATGTGATCTAGTGTGACCATTTGTAAATAAGTTTAAAACGAACAATACAAATTTCCCCGAGACAATTTATTATATGAGTGTGTTTAACTTTATGATTGAAGATATACATTAAACAACAGATTGTGAAAAAATGTGCTCCAATGCCTTGTTTCGTTAAAGAGAAAAAAGTGAAAATGCAAACAAATATTTCGATACGCACTTCATCTAATTTGTTTGTAAGGAGATATACATTTCTGTCAGGAATAATCGGTGGCTCGATGCTGCATGATTGAAATTTATGACATGAATACTTACAAATAATAGAGATTTTGTAGACCATCAAATGTTCCTGGAGCAATTTCACTGATTTTGTTGTTTTTTAACCATAATGTTAATCTGTGTGTCCCACCAGATGTTGTTTTGAATCCAAAGACCCAGAACTTTTGCCTCCGGAGCAAAATAAATAGGTTTATCATCAAATTGCTAAATTACAGAGTTGATGATGAGATTTATTAAAATACACTTGGAGGGCCAGGCACTTGGAGGGATTTAACTGCAAATGATTATCATCAGACCACACCTTGAAATTATCTAGATCGTCCTGCATGTGACCATGACTGTTTATCATGATCTTGCAGTTCTCTGCGAATGTGAGGTCATCAATCTTGAACCGCATCATTGATAAGTATTTGAAAACCTATCGGAACAAACTTAGCACTTTGAGGTAACCTCCCTTGAAGACTAACATAATCATAGAGAACGTTATTATAACGGACACATTGGTGTCTATTACGGAGGAAGTCACAAATTCAGTGAACATCCAAAATACACACTTTATGAAACATTGTCATTAATTTATGAAACATTGTCATTGTATCCATTGTTGATCAATTGTCCTACCTGAGGGTCACTCATTTTAGAAAATAAAATTTACAAATGATTCTCGACAGACAACAGTTGCGTGCATCGAAATTTAAAACATACAAATAACAGTTCGAAAAAATTGAAAATGCATACAAATATTTCGATTAGCACGAAACACGAACTTTGTACTCCCTCTAATTTTGTTCGTCTTCAGGGGTAATTTAAGTTAACATTAATGTATGGCAGGTTCCTGCTTGATTGAAATTGATGACAAGTAAGTGCGCTTTTGTAGACCATCAAATGTTATAGTTGTAGACCATCAAATTTAACAGTAACATGGTGGCACTATAGAGGTGACGTACAATTCATCTTTAGCGGCAAAGATCTCAGAAATATTCTCACATTTGAATACCCTTAAATTCATGTGGTCTCAGAAACCTCCATCAACTACCTAAGATGCTTAAGTATGATGATCATTTATGATAATTTGCTAGACTCCTTTGGCAAGAACTTCAAATAGTGTTAATCTGAGTCAGCAGCACTGATCCCGTGGCTGCTGGGTATTTATAGTGGATGTAATATAAATCCGACTCTTTAGTGAATGGATCACCAATGCAATATAAATCCGACTATTTAGTGAATGGATCACCAATGCAATATAAATCCGACTCTTTAGTGAATGGATCACCAATGCAATATAAATCCGACTCTTTAGTGAATGGATCACCAATGCAATATAAATCAGACTCTTTAGTGAATGGATCACCAATGTAATATAAATCCGACTCTTTAGTGAATGGATCACCAATGCAATATAAATCCGACTATTTAGTGAATGGATCACCAATGCAATATAAATCCGACTATTTAGTGAATGGATCACCAATGCAATATAAATCCGACTCTTTAGTGAATGGATCACCAATGCAATATAAATCCGACTATTTAGTGAATGGATCACCAATGCAATATAAATCCGACTATTTAGTGAATGGATCACCAATGCAATATAAATCCGACTATTTAGTGAATGGATCACCAATGCAATATAAATCCGACTCTTTAGTGAATGGATCACCAATGCAATATAAATCCGACTATTTAGTGAATGGATCACCAATGCAATATAAATCCGACTCTTTAGTGAATGGATCACCAATGCAATATAAATCCGACTACTAGTGAATGGATCACCAATGCAATATAAATCCGACTCTTTAGTGAATGGATCACCAATGCAATATAAATCCGACTCTTTAGTGAATGGATCACCAATGCAATATAAATCCGACTATTTAGTGAATGGATCACCAATGCAATATAAATCCGACTATTTAGTGAATGGATCACCAATGCAATATAAATCCGACTCTTTAGTGAATGGATCACCAATGCAATATAAATCCGAATATTTAGTGAATGGATCACCAATGCAATATAAATCCGACTATTTAGTGAATGGATCACCAATGCAATATAAATCCGACTCTTTAGTGAATGGATCACCAATGCAATATAAATCAGACTCTTTAGTGAATGGATCACCAATGCAATATAAATCCGACTCTTCAGTGAATGGATCACCAATGCAATATAAATCCGACTATTTAGTGAATGGATCACCAATGCAATATAAATCCGACTCTTCAGTGAATGGATCACCAATGCAATATAAATCAGACTCTTTAGTGAATGGATCACCAATGCAATATAAATCAGACTCTTTAGTGAATGGATCACCAATGTAATATAAATCCGACTCTATAGTGAATGGATCACCAATGCAATATAAATCCGACTCTTTAGTGAATGGATCACCAATGCAATATAAATCCGACTATTTAGTGAATGGATCACCAATGCAATATAAATCCGACTCTTCAGTGAATGGATCACCAATGCAATATTAATCCGACTATTTAGTGAATGGATCACCAATGCAATATAAATCCGACTATTTAGTGAATGGATCGCCAATGCAATATAAATCAGACTCTTTAGTGAATGGATCACCAATGCAATATAAATCAGACTCTTTAGTGAATGGATCACCAATGTAATATAAATCCGACTCTATAGTGAATGGATCACCAATGCAATATAAATCCGACTCTTTAGTGAATGGATCACCAATGAAATATAAATCCGACTATTTAGTGAATGGATCGCCAATGCAATATTAATCCGACTATTTAGTGAATGGATCACCAATGCAATATAAATCCGACTATTTAGTGAATGGATCGCCAATGCAATATAAATCCGACTCTTCAGTGAATGGATCACCAATGCAATATAAATCCGAATATTTAGTGAATGGATCACCAATGCAATATAAATCCGACTCTTCAGTGAATGGATCACCAATGCAATATTAATCCGACTATTTAGTGAATGGATCACCAATGCAATATAAATCCGACTATTTAGTGAATGGATCACCAATGCAATATAAATCCGACTCTTCAGTGAATGGATCACCAATGCAATATAAATCCGACTCTTTAGTGAATGGATCGCCAATGCAATATAAATCCGACTCTTTAGTGAATGGATCACCAATGCAATATAAATCCGACTCTTTAGTGAATGGATCACCAATGCAATATAAATCCGACTCTTTAGTGAATGGATCACCAATGCAATATAAATCCGACTCTTTAGTGAATGGATCACCAATGCAATATAAATCCGACTCTTCAGTGAATGGATCACCAATGCAATATAAATCCGACTCTTTAGTGAATGGATCGCCAATGCAATATAAATCCGACTCTTTAGTGAATGGATCGCCAATGCAATATAAATCCGACTCTTTAGTGAATGGATCACCAATGCAATATAAATCAGACTCTTTAGTGAATGGATCACCAATGCAATATAAATCCGACTCTTTAGTGAATGGATCACCAATGCAATATAAATCCGACTATTTAGTGAATGGATCACCAATGCAATATAAATCCGACTCTTTAGTGAATGGATCACCAATGCAATATAAATCCGACTCTTTAGTGAATGGATCACCAATGCAATATAAATCCGACTATTTAGTGAATGGATCACCAATGCAATATAAATCCGACTCTTCAGTGAATGGATCACCAATGCAATATAAATCCGACTATTTAGTGAATGGATCACCAATGCAATATAAATCCGACTATTTAGTGAATGGATCACCAATGCAATATAAATCCGACTCTTCAGTGAATGGATCACCAATGCAATATAAATCCGACTCTTTAGTGAATGGATCGCCAATGCAATATAAATCCGACTCTTTAGTGAATGGATCACCAATGCAATATAAATCCGACTATTTAGTGAATGGATCACCAATGCAATATAAATCCGACTCTTTAGTGAATGGATCACCAATGCAATATAAATCCGACTCTTTAGTGAATGGATCACCAATGCAATATAAATCCGACTATTTAGTGAATGGATCACCAATGCAATATAAATGGGCTAATTTGTTGTATCTTTTGTCTGACCATCTTAGTTTGGAATGTCAGGGATCCAAAATGGTTAGTGCGTGATTGAAATTGTTGACATGAAAAATTGGGGCAATTTTACTTATATTGTTGTTCTGCAGCAATCTTAGATAGGAAAACAAAGTAGCTCATTACTTTGTTTCTAAAATAGCGAAATAAAATAGTGCAAATGCGTACAAATATTTCGATCTAAAAACACCTTCGTACTCCTTCTAAGTTTGTAAAATAGGTAAAATTCAGTCAAAAATAAATTATGGCGGGTTACTGCTTGATCCTGCTTGCAATTTATGACAACGAAGTAAGTGATATTTTGTAGACGTCAATGTTCTTGATGCAGTCTTAATGTTATTGTAAGTAAGACTAATTGCAGTGACAACATGTGAAATGCTCAATTGAGTAGTAATTAGTTCTGAAAAGAACTGGAGGTACAACTCGACGTTTCGATCAGTATGCTCTGATCGTCCTCAGGAGAATGTTATTGTAGTTGTCCAGGCATCTAAGATTAGACATACGAAGTAAAGCATACATCGGTATATATCAATGTTCTTAAGTTTTCCTGAAAGCATACTTTGTAAAACATTGTAATGGTATCAGACAATCTTAACATTTATCATGACCGAGATTCACTTATAAAAAATAAAATTAAAAATATTTCCGCCTGCAGCTCATTGGGCCTATGTAGAGTTAAAAACATCGTGTTAAAGCAGATATAGGCCTATATCCATCAATGATCTCAGATTTTCCTGAAATCATACTTTATGAAACGTTGTCATGGTATCTATAAACGAATTGAACTATTTTCCTGCCTAAGGTTCATGTATTTTAGAAAAAAATTACAAATGAATCTCGATATAAAACATAAACGTATCAGTTCGTTGTCCTATAGCCCTCCAATGAATAAGTGTGATGTAGTCAAATAGTCATGGTATCTATAAACAAATTTCCTGCCTAAGGTTCAAGCATTTTAGAAAAAATACAAATGAATCTCGATATATAGACAACAGTTGAGTGCATCGAAATATAAAAAGTATCAGTTCATTGTCCTACAGCCCTCCAATGAATACATGTGATCTAGTGTGACCATTTGTAAATAAGTTTAAAACGAACAATACAAATTTCCCCGAGACAATTTATTATATGAGTGTGTTAACTTTATGAATCAAGATATACATTCAACAACAGATTGTGAAAAAAATGTGCTACAATACTTTGTTTCGTTAAAGAGAAAAAAGTGAAAATGCAAACAAATATTTCGATTGGCACGAAACACGAACTTCGTACTCCCTCTAATTTTGTTTCGTCATCAGGGGTAACTTAAGTTAACATTAATGTATGGCAGGTTCCTGCTTGATTGAAATTGATGACAAGTAAGTACATTTTTGTAGACCATCAAATGTTATGGGTAAAAGTGTACGAATATTGTTGTTGTCCAAACATCTATGATGGGAAAATTAAGTATAGGGTTAAAAACATTGTATTGAAGCACATAACAAGAATTATCTTGCCTGAGGGTCATATATTTTAGAAATGTAAAATAACAAAATGAATCTCGATATACATCACTAGACTGCATCGATATAAATAAAAACGGCTCGGTGGAATACAATGTTATAGTATTGGACATGTGTGTATTTTGTTAAAATCAGATATAAACCCTACATTAAAAGATCATATGTACAAATGTTGATGATTACATTGTATCGCACGTAGAAAATAGTTTAAAATGCACACATATATTTCGATCGGCAAACATGAACTACGCACTTCATTTAATTTGTTTGCAATGAGATTATAAACCTCAGTCAGGAGTAATCTGTGGCTCGATGCTGCATGATTGAAATTTGTGACATAAATACTTAAAATGTGTTGAGAGTTTGTAGACCACCAAATGTTCCTGGAGCTATTGCACTGATTTTGTTGTTGTGCAGTAATCTAAGATGGGAAATCAAAGTGAGGTTTTAAAAAGATCATTAACTCTCATTAATATGGTTATTTTCACCAATGTTATTAGAGTTTCCTGAAAGCACACTTGGTGAAAAATTAGTGATCGGTCAAAAGCTATAAAAATTATTTCCGCCTGCAGCTCATTAGGCCTACATCGGTATATATCCATCAGTGTTCTCAGATTTGCATGAAACCAGATGCTCCGTGATTAAACATTTATGACATGAATACTTACAAATAATACAGATTTTGTAGACCATCAAATGTTCCTGGAGCAATTTCATTGATTTTGTTGTTTTTCAGCGATCTAAGATGGAAAAACAAAGTAGGGTTAAAACAAAGATCATTAAAGCCCGTTAATATGGTCATTTTCATCAACTTTCATATATAGACGTTCCTGAAAGCATACTTGGTGAAATATTAGTGATCGATCAAAAACTATGAAAAATTTTTCCGTCGCAGCTCATTAGGCCTATATAGCAAATAAAATCACCAAGTAGGGTTAATAACATCGTGATAAAGCGTCGGTATACATCCATCGATGTTGTCAGATTTATGCAACGTTGTCATGGTGTGGATCGAATAATTTTCCTGCCTGAGGTTCACTCATTTTACAAAATTTAATTTACAAATGAATCTCGATAGACAATAGTTGAGTGCATCGAAATATAAAACAAGTGTCATAGAATATGATGATTTGTAAATAAATTTAAAACAAACAATTCAAATTTCATCGTTTTAGAGAAAATTTATTATATGAGTATGTTTAACTTAATGATTGAAGATATACATTAAACAATATTATCCTAACTGCCTGAGGTTCACATATTTTAGACTTTTAAATAACACTTGAGTGCATTGATATACAACATACGGTGTTACAGTATGGAACAAGGTTTTTGTTCTTTTTAATTGTTTTCTCCAAATGTTCTTATTACATATAACCATTTATATAAGTATGACCGGATACATTACAGGGACAATATCGTCACGATCAACAGGGCATGGAATCGGAATGCTTCTTTTTGATGAACTCATTGTCTTTGAATATGATAAGGTCATATTACCGTTGCTGCTGCATAAATGAACCAGTAATTTTCAGTCATTGTGTTCATCTTAAACTACAGGAAACTGATTCCATGCCCTGTTGAAAGTCTGCTATAATCGTGACGATATTTTCCTTTTAAAAAGATGATCTGTACAAATGTTGATGATTACGTTGTAGTAGAAATTAATTTAAAATGCATACATATAAATAATTATTTCGATCGGCAATCATGAACTAAGCACTTCATCTAATTTGTTTGCAGCGAGACGTAACTTCATTTAAAGGTCCTGTGAAGAGTGTATTTACCAAACTTTATTTCTTGGTGCTGTTATATTGATTGGTATGAATTAAAAACAATTTTAAATGTGTTTGTTTTGTTTCGAGTGGATTATTCATTGTTTATCTAATAATCAAAAATTTACCCCGAATTTTCGAAGTTTTAACGAAACGTTCGTGACGTACACAAAGGCAGAGAATTTCTATGTACCGTGAAACGCAGCGCAATGCCCCATCATGCGGTCGGAAAACACACCGAAGGCAATGCTAACATTACGGTGTTATTTTATGAAATAACAGAAACAGTTGAGTCAAAGTTCTGATCATTTAAAAAAAACTCAAAACAAGCGCAGGCATAATGAGAAAGGTTTAATGTTTTTATGTTTGTCTTGCCAGGATATAAAATCAGACACGATGTTTTTATTAATGCGGAAAATCACGGCATGTTTTCATGCCGTGAACACTGAAACGGTGAGCATGGTGTGACCATGTCGTTTTGCACGGAAGTGGATTGGGTTATGCATGGGAGTATTACTAAATGGCCACTTACCCTGAGTCTTTCTCGCTTTAAAAAAGCACCTCTCTTCTTCGTTGGAGCCTTCACAGCCTTCTTACTTAGCGGGAATATCGTTGGAATTGCATCTGGTTGCAGCATGGCCTTATAAGCCATACCGTACCGAACTGGCTGTGAAGGCCCCGTTCAAAGCATGTCTGCTCGAACTGTGCACTACAAGTCTACATAAGAATGAGTGTTCCGTCGGTCCCGACCACTTCGCTCTGGTCAGCTTCACTTTAGTCGTCCAAATACGTCTGTATTTTGGATCAGACGGAAATCGGTGTAGACTAGCACCGTCTTTGGTGGTGTTGCTGCAACCTGCAGCGACACACCTCGATGGCATTAACGAAAATAACAAGCTTCAAACCTGACAGAAAACTTGAGGAAACTTTTCTCTAGCAACACTCTGCATGGAGTGGTGCGCTGTATACGACGCATACCGGTACTTGGGCAAGTGCTGTGGATCGCGGATCGGGAATTGCCTCAGTGTGCGTCACGAATTTTATGTTAATGAGGGGTATGGGCGTGTCGAAGCGCACCCCTAAATTTAAAAATTACTATTTTTATGGTATAAACGTGAGGGGAAAAATTTACAAATGACAAATATATGTTCCAGTAGGCATACTTTATTGTATACAATGAAAAAAAAACCTATTTCACAGGACCTTTAAAGAAAAAACGGTGGCTCGATGCTGTGTGATTGAAATTCATGACATGAATACTTACAAAGAAAAAAGATTTTGTAGACCATCAAATGTTCCTGGAGTAATTTCACTGATTTTGTTGTTTTCCAGCGATCTAAGATGGGAAAACAAAGTAGGATTAAAACAAAGATCATTAAATCCTTTTAATATGGTTATTTTCACCAATGTTCTTAGATTTTCCTCAAAGCATACTTTGTGAAATATTAGTGATCGGTCAAAACCTATGAACAGCGTTTCCGCCTGCAGCTCATTAGGCCTATATATAGAAATATATCATCTCATGTGGATGAATCTTTAAAAGGTTAAATTAGTTGAATTCTGATATTCTGATATTATTTTAATGCGTCGAATGATTGTAGATGCACTTTAACTCACGAGAAAGCCTAGTGCACAATTATTTCTAATTTTTCGTGGCACTGATAATAATTTTACTGCCTGACGTTCACTTATTTTAGAAATTTAAAAGTACAAGTGAATCACAATAGAACAGTGTTCAGATAATGACCATGCGCAAATATTGATAGGCCTATGTATTGTGGTTGTACAGTCTGACACGAAAACAGCGGGTATAGACGAAATTTCAAATTAACCACGTCTGCGCACTTCCACATTGAAACCGAGGCTCTCTGTGTCAAGTCACAACACCGATGCGAGTAGGCAATACGAAATATTTTCAGATCCCAGTACTTGCTCCACACATCGAACAAGTACTTTGAATGAATGCTGCATAAAGTGAATTTTAAGTTGACATAGGCCTATAGCAAATATTCAGAAACATTTTATGGCAAAATGGGTGAATTTTATCGTAAAATGAATTGATTTTT
Source organism: Zoroaster sp. YZ-2022 (assembly GCA_029582265.1). Lineage (NCBI taxonomy): Eukaryota > Metazoa > Echinodermata > Asteroidea > Forcipulatida > Zoroasteridae > Zoroaster > Zoroaster sp. YZ-2022. Next base: position 30,684,568 of record CM055828.1, on the reverse strand, counting down.
TAGCTTAACGTAGCTGCTGGTTTTCACGATAGTATATCTGATACGGGGAATCTGACTATTACATGAAGATTTCACACATCGAAGTCAAGAGACCGGGATTATTTTGCTCGATTTCACCGGGCTGCCGCACAGTGGGCCAGGGCGAAACCAAAGTGCTCCAAAAGGGGTCATTTGCGTATGTTCCAGATTTTATTTCTTTTACATTTTTTTTTAGGTTTCTAAGACCCCTACGACTATTTTATAAACAATTTAAAGTCAAACTAATATTTATTGACTGTAGAACTGCCTTACAATCTCAAAAAACTGAAAAAATTGATAAAAGCCGGTTGCTGGTAATAAATAATATTATAAATTTCCATTGTGGGCTTTTGACAGAAGCTATCGTCACGTAAACTGTAAAGCCAGTGCATTTTCTATATTCTATCAAAATTAAGTCGAATGTAAATTAGCTTTTTTATTTCATCAGTACAAACTGAGGAATTTGGTAAAATAATATATAGCTTTTTTGGTTCAGCTATGGTGAAACTAGAAATTCCCGCCGATTCCCCCCTAAATTCTCATATTTCCCTGAATTTTTCAGCAACATTTTTATACAAAATTAACTATTTTTGTAAACCCCCATCCCAACATTTTTGAACCTTTTTTCATAACTGGACCGTCAAGTGAGCAGCGCGCGCCACACATGACTTAATATTCCCTTGCGAAATGATAGCCATGATAAATGATTGTGCAGTTAAAATGTTTATCAGTGTCTTGATAGTGGAAAGCAAGACGTATCTAAAAAAGTAATATTCAGTCAGTGAGTCCCACTGTTAAATTCGCAAAACAAAAATAATCACAGGTCTACATGAAACTTGGTGGTGTTAAATTGATCATTTTATCAAACAGGGATGAAATATGTTGGTCTCATGTGCTATCAAATTTGTAAAATAGTGAAACAAAAACAAATCAACATAAGGATGAATACGAAACATCTGAATGCATTTTCTTTCTTTTTTTCTCTGAATGACACTGCAACTTTGAGAACCTAGAGCATTATTTTTCCCAAGTGATCGTACCGGGCAGGACAGCTCTGAATTATTCGCAATGTGTGTGTGTGTGTGTGTGTGTGTGTGAACGACTCAAGTTCGCATATCGCATAACATTCAACACCGAGAGCCTCGTTATCAAACCCGGAAGTGCGCAGATCGACGTTAATTTCGTCATTTTGGGACATGTCTATTTCGTTCGAAACCGTTCAAAACATAAAACGAATTTATGCTTCACCTGGTTAATATATTCAGCTTGCTGATCACTCAAAAAGTCATACATTCATTTATCAATCATCACGGGATCACCAGGGTAACTGTTGTTTCTTTTGTGTGACAGTCATAGTTCGGAATTTCAGGGATCCAAAATGGTTAGTAATTGAAATTGATGACATGAAAACTTACAGCTGATTGAGCTTTTGTAGACCCTCAAATGTTCCTGGGGCAATTTTACTTAAATTGTTATTCTGCAGCAATCTTAGATAGGAAAACAAAGTAGGGTTAAAACATTATATTAAAGCCAATGTATTTGGTTATAGTTTTTTGCTTGGATAACAATTACCGGTAGTATGCAATAAATCAAATAACTAATTCCTTAAAATGGTTAGCTCATTAAATTACTTTGTTTCCAAAATAGCGAAATAAACTAGTGCAAACGCATAAAACATTTCGATACGTAAACACGAGAACTTTGTACTCACTCTAATTTTTGTAAAATAGAGAAATTTCAGTAAAAAGAAATAATTATGGCTGGTTCCTGCTTGTTTGCAATTTATGATAAGTAAGTGCGTTTGTAAACCATCGATGTTCTGGATATAATTTTAATGTTAGCCTAGTTGTCCATCTATGTTCAGACATAATGAAGTAGGGTTAAACAACATCGTGCTATAGCATACATCGGTATATATCAATGTTCTTATAAGTTTCTTGAAAGCAAACATTGCAATATTTATCATGAACGAGGTTCATTTATTTAAAATAATAATAAATAAATAAATAAAAATACAATAAACATCGGTAGACAATAATTGAGCGCGTCAAAAAAAAAAAAATTGTTGTCCTCAGTGGCGTAGCCGGAGAGGAGGGGGGCTGAAATGGTACAGAAAGTGTTGTTTTAAGAGTTTTTTGTTTTTGTTTGTTTGTTTGTTTGTTTTGTTTTGTTGGGGTGTTTTTTTTTTTTTTTTTTTTTTTTTTTTTAGGGGGGATTATTTACACCTGGGCATGCGTGCAAGAATTGAGCTCACAGATAAAATTTGCACATTTAAGCCCCCCCCCCCCCCTGAAAAATATCTGGCTACACGCCTGGTTGTCCTACAACCCTTCATTCAGCAGTGTGACATAGTGTGACGAATTGTAAATTAGTTTAAAACGATCCTGAGTATTTTTTATCCTTTATGGTTCAAGATTTTCATTTGAACAACAGATCTGTCTAAAGTACGCTTTTGTAGACCATCAAATGTTCTGGGTGAAAGTGTACTAATATTGTTGTTGTCCAGACATCTATTATGGGAAAACCAAGTAGCGTTAAAAACATTATATTGAAAAACAAAACAATTTATTTTCCCAATGTTCTCATTACCGGTATATATAACCATTTCAATAAGTATGATTTTTGGTTAAAATCAAATGTAAATTAAACAGATGATCTGTAGAAATGTTGATGATTATGTTGTGTCTTAAGTAGAAAAAGTGAAAATGCATACATATAATATTATTTCGATTGGCACTTGAGTGTTCTCATTACATAACCATTTATAAGTATGACTTTTGGTTAGAATTAGACATACATTAAACAGATAATCTGTACAAATGCGTATATTTTGATCGGAAACATGAACTAGGCACTTCATCTAATTTGTTTGCAACGAGACGAAACTTCAATCAAGAGAAATCGGTGTTTCGATGCTGCGTGATTAAAATTCATGACAAGAATACTTACAACAAACTGAGATTTTGTAGATCAGCAAATGCTCTTGGAGCAATTATACTGATGCTGTTGTTGGACAGCCATCTAAGATGGGAAAACAAAGTAGATTTAAAACAAAGATCATTAAGGCCTGTTAATATGGTTATTTTCACCAATGTTATTAGATTTTCTTGAAAGTATACTTGGTGAAATATTATTGCTGGATTGATTGGAATTCTGCTGTGCTGTGTTTTAAACAATTTTTTCACATAGGGGTAAGAACGTTTGCCCGATTTGTGAGGCCTCTCTAAATATGTGACCCGCTCTACGAAAAAGGGTATTAACGCTATGCTGTTACACGTAAAGGGCTGTTCTATGTGGAGACGGGTGAACAAATCTTCACAAACTGATTTTTTTTTTTTTTTTTTTTTGTTGGCTTCTATAATATCAATATTTTCATAATTTATTTTCAGAAATATTAATATTGATGAATAAAGATGAAAAAACAAACGTTTTTGTGTGCATTGTTTTCGTCTTTTGTTTTACTCTTTGTTCGTTTAAGTGGAAAAAACCACCAATGTTATGCTTTCGTAGTGATACGGTTTTAACACCCGCTATCAATAACATAACTGTTGCTATCAAGAGAGTTTATTTTTAGCTCATTTCTTTTTCCACTTAGTATGTTTAAAGGGCTGTATCTCTGAAAGCACTTTTGTTACATTGTAAAATATGAATATGCAAATTATTAATATATCTCCAGAATGCAAAATGCCACAGGGGTCAAACCTGTACCAAATTAAAGCTTGTAATGTTACCAATTCAACTATATATATAACTAATTGTTTTATTTGTGTTCCAATAACCGCGTATACATCTATCACGTATTTCACTGGTTGGCAAAAAAGAAAAAAAAACGTCACCGCACCGATTTTGAAGCCGAGCTATGACCAGAAACTAGAAACTGTTTGGCCTTAGTGATGCTCAAAAGTTGTGTAACACGTGATTTCCCCCGTGATTTCCCCCGTTATTTCCACCCATGCTGCACAGGGGAAAGCAAACGATCATTAAGGTGGCTACGAATATAGCATTAGCTATTATTGCGGCGATAGTTAGATGTTAACGATCGGTCACCTGACTTCAAAACTGGCGAAATATGAGCGTGTTTCCACGAGGTTGGTAATATCCCCCGCGATAGCCACAATGTGAAAATGCGTTGTAAAACCGGGGAGACAACTTTCGCAGATTTCTTTAAGATAGTTGGTGCATGGTTGGTGTAAGTCCGTCAGGTCCCGGTGACTTTCGCTCATTTAAATTAGAGAGTTGACGAAATACCTCACTGTGGGAAATATGAATATTCCCCAAGGGAGGAATTGGCAGTTCACATGTAGCTGGTACTGACGGTAAAGCATCAGCTGATATGGAAAAAACAGTCTGAAAAAACGAAGCAAATTGTTGTGCAATGTCTGATGGTTGATTGATTACATGTTCATCACTTGAACAGGAGGAGGTGGGTTACGTTTCTGTGATCGTATATAGGCAAAGAAACGTTTCCGATTGTCTGGTACAAAGGGCGAACAGATCATACACATATCGCCAGTATGACGCGTTTACCTCTCTCTTGACCATATTCCGTACCGTACTTGTTTGTAACTGTCCCAGTACACACTAAGAAATAATGGTTCAAATCTGCACCCATAGCCTAGGGGTGCATATCGTTCATACAATAGCACCACCCCTGTGGGTGCAGACTTGGCACCCCCTGAATGTGTGCCTCCCCTACGGAGGCGTCTTTGAGAATTGAAATCTGCACCATTTTCATATTTGACCAACTCAGCAAAAACCTGCACCCCAGTTGCACCTTATTTCTTAGTGTGTAAGCTAAACTGTTCGATTGTTGAGCTCGCTTAAAGTAGCGGTGTTTTTGTTGATCAGATCTTTGATTTCCCAGTTGATCCAAGGCTTTCCCGGTTGATCCTCAAGGCTTTGATCTTACGAGGAATTGCATCCTTAGAAGCAGCGTGAAACAAGTCAAGGAACCCCTCCCACGTTGAATCAATGTCGTCGCGGTCAATAAACAAATCCCACGGAGCTAATTCAAGCAAATTCAGCTTGATCGTATATTACAAATTCACAAAGAATGTTTTAGTGAGGCTGTGGTTTAGTAATTCCAAGGTTGAATGAAGTACAGCGCGTGGTGGTCGCTTGAAACTGGGTTAGGATAAACCCAAGATTCAGCAAAAGGTTCAGGGCAATTTGTAAACAAATGATCAGTTATTGTCCCACTAGTATCAAACAAGTTGAAATAATTTCCTGCGAAAGGTTCACTCATTTTAGAAATTTAATTTACAAATGAATCTCAATAGACAACAATTGAGTGCATCGAAATATAAAACATATAAATATCAGTTCGTTTTCCTGTAGCCTTCAATGAATAAATGTGATATAGTGCGACAATTTGTAAATAAATTGAAAACGAACAATACAAATACCCTCGTTAGAGACAATTTATTATATGAGATTTTTTAACTTTATGATTGAACATATACATTAAACAACGGATCCTTGAAAAATGTAGCTCAGTATATACTTTTATTACCATTCATATATGTATGGTGTTTGGTTAAAATCAGATTTACATTAAACAAATGATATGTCTTCACATTTTACTTTTTAATTTGTTTCTCTAAATGTTCTCATTGCATATTCATTAAACAGATGATCTACACAATTGTTGATGATTATGTTGAGTTGTACGTAGAAAATAGTTTAAAACGCAATGTCTGCTGATTTTGATCAGCAGACATGAACTAAGCACTGCATCTATTTTTTTTGCAATGGGACATTACTTCATTGAAGAGAAATCGGTGGGTTCGATGCCGAGTGTTTGAACTTCATGACATGAATACTTACAATTCTGTGAGATTTTGTAAACCATCGAATGTTTCTGGAGCAATTTCATTGATTGTGTTGTTGGATAGCAATCTAAGATGGAAAAACAAAGTAGAGTTAAAAAAAAAAGACTATTAAATCCATTAATATACCGGTAGTTATTTTGCAGGTCATTAGGCCTATAAAGAAAATAAAACCACGAAGTCTGATGAAAACATCGCGTTAAAGCAGATATAGGCCTACATCGATATATATCCATCAATGTTCTCACATTTTCTTAAAACCATACCTGAGGTTCACTCATTTTAGAAAATGTTACAAATGAATCTCGATAGACAACAGCTCCGTGCATCGAAATACAAAACATAAAATAACAGTCCGTTGTCCTATAGCCCTTCAATGAATAAGTGTGATTTTGTATGACAATTTGCACATACTCATTTCCTCATAGAAATAATTTCTTACATGAGTATGTTTAGCTTTATGATTTACGGATCCTTGAAAAATGTAGCTCAGTATATACTTTGATCACCATTCATATATGTATAATTTTTGGTTAAAATCAGATTTACATTAAACAGATGATATGTTTTAATTTATTCTTTTTAATTTGTTTCTCCAAATGTTCTCATTACATATTCATTAAACAGATGATCTATACAATTGTTGATGATTATGTTGCGTTATACGTAGAAAATAGTTAAAAACGCAAACACATTTCGATCGGCAGACATGAACTAAGCACTGCATCTAATTTTTTTGCAATGAGACATTATTTCATTGAAGAGAAATCGGTGGGTTCGATGCCGAGTGTTTGAACTTCATGACATGAATACTTACAATTCTTTGAGATTTTGTAAACCATCGAATGTTTCTGGAGCAATTTCACTGATTGTGTTGTTGGATAGCAATGTTCTCTTTACATATTCATTAAACAGATGATCTGCACAATTGTTGATGATTATGTTGTGTTGTACGTTAAAAATGCAAGTAGGGTTAATGAAATAGGGTTGAAAACATCGCGTTAAAGCAGATATGGCCAACATTGGTATATATCTATTAATGTTCTCAGATTTTCCTGAAATCATAGGGCCTACTTTATGAAACGTTGTCATGGTATCCAACAAGTTGAGAAAATCTACTGCCTGAGGTTCACTCATTTTAGAAAATATAATTTACAAATAAATCTCGATAGACAACAGTTGAGTGCATCGAATTTTGTTTTTTACATGTGTTGTCTGCCATACAATAATGATAACTTAATTTACACCAACTTGGTGAAAGTATACTAATATTGTTAGACTAAACATCTAAGATGGGAAAACGAACTAGGGTTAAAAACACTGTATTGAAACACAACAGTTTATCCTGCCTGAGGTTCACATATTTTAGAAATTTAAAATAACAAAATGAATCTCGATATACATCACTTGACTGCATCGATATAAATAAAAACGGCTCGGTGGAATACCATCCTCCATTAACAAGTGTTATAGTATTGGACATGTGTGTATTTTGTTAAAATTAATATAGACCTTACATTAAAAGATCATATGTACAAATGTTGATGATTACATTGTATCGCACAGAGAAAATAGTTAAAAATACACACATATATTTCGATCGGCAAACATGAACTACGCACTTCATCTAATTTGTTTGCAATTAGATATTTCAGTCAGGAGTAATCTGTGGCTCGATGCTGCATGATTGAAATTTGTGACTTGAATACTTATAATGTGTTGAGATTTTGTAGACCATCAAATGTTCCTGGAGCAATTGCAATGATATTGTTGTTGTGCAGTAATCTAAGATGGGAAAGTGAGGTTTAAAAAGATCATTAACTCCATTAATATGGTTATTTTCACCAATGTCATTAGAGTTTCCTGAAAGCACACTTGGTGAACAATTAGTGATCGGTCAAAAGCTATCAACAATATTTCTGCCTGCAGCTCATTAGGCCTACATCGGTATATATCCATCAGTATATATCCATCAGATTTGCCTGAAACCAGATGCTGCATGATTGAAATTTATGACATGAATACTTACAAATAATAGAGATTTTGTAGACCATCAAATGTTCCTGGAGCAATTTTATTGATTTTGTTGTTTTCCAGCGATCTAAAATGGAAAAACAAAGTAGGGTTAAAACAAAGATCATTAAAGCCCGTTAATATGGTCATTTTCACCAACTTTCAGACGTTCCTGAAAGCATACTTGGTGAAATATTAGTGATCGGTCAAAAACTATGAAAAGTGTTTCCGTCGCAGCTCATAAGGCCTATATAGCAAATAAAATCACCAAGTAGGGTTAATAACATCGTGATAAAGCGTCGGTATACATCCATCAATGTTCTCAGATTTTCCTGAAACCATACTAATTTATGCAACGTTGTCATGGTATGGATCAAATAAGTTCAACAATTTTCTTGCCTGAGGTTCACTCATTTTAGAAAATTTAATTTACAAATGAATCTCGATAGACAATAGTTGAGTGCATCGAAATATAAAACAAGTGTCATAGAATATGATGATTTGTAAATAAATTTAAAACAAACAATTCAAATTTCGTCGTTTTAGAGAAAATGTGTTATATGACTATGTTTAACTTAATGATTGAAGATATACATTAAACAATATTATCCTAGCTGCCTGAGGTTCACATATTTTAGAATTTTAAATAACACTTGAGTGCATTGATATACAAAATACGGTGTTACAGTATGGAACAGGGTTTTTGTTCTTTTTAATTGTTTTCTCCAAATGTTCTTATTACATATAACCATTTATATAAGTATGATCGAATACATTACAGGGACAATATCATCACGATCAACAGGGCATGGAATCGGAGTGCTTGTTTTAGATGAACTCATTGTCTTCGAATATGATAAGGTCATATTACCGTTGCTGCTGCATAAATGAACCAGTAATTTTCAGTCACTGTGTTCATCTTAAACTATAGGTAACTGATTCCATGCCCTGTTGAAAGTCTGCTATAATCGTGACGATATTTTTCCTTTAAAAAGATGAAAATAATTTAAAATGCATACATATAAATAATTATTTCGATCGGCAAACATGAACTAAGCACTTCCATGGGCGGATCCAGAACATTTTTAGGGGGGGGGGGCTGAGAATCAAAAACAATTATTTTTCAGTACTACAAAGGGTGCCGCCACTTCCTATGCGCAACGGTTAGTACAGTACTAAGTAGGTCACCTCCTTATGTTTATCCCGCACACTGTGAGAATGGGAGTGCGTTCTCCCCTCCCCTCCCCTCCCCTCCCCCCTCTCTCTCTCTCTCTTTTTCTCTTTATTTATTTTTTTTAATTTTTTTTTTAAACGATTTTAGGGGGGCTACAGCCCCCTTAGCCCCCCCCCCCCCTGGATCCGCCAATGACTTCATCTAATTTGTTTGCAGCGAGACGTAACTTCATTTAAAGAAAAAACTGTGGCTAGATGCTGTGTGATTGAAATTCATGACATGAATACTTACAAATAATAGAGATTTTGTAAACCATCAAATGTTCCTGGAGCAATTTCACTGATTTTGTTGTTGCACAGCCATCTAAGGTGGGAAAACAAAGTAGGGTTAAAACAAAGATCATTAAATCCCGTTAATACGGATTTTTCACCAATATTCTTAGATTTTCCTGAAAACATATTTGGTGAAAAAATAGTGATCGGTCAAAAACTATGAATACTATTTCCGGCTGCAGCTCATTAGGCCTATATAGCAAATACAATCACCAAGTATATAGGTTAAAACACCGTGTTGAAGCAGATATAGGCGTACATCGGTAGATATCCATCAATGTTCTCAGATGTTCCTGAAATCATACTTTATGAAACGTTGGTACGTTGTCAATTAGCGAAATATAAAACAAACAATACAAATAATTTCCTCATTAGAGACAATTTATTATGAGTTTGTTTAACTTTTATGATTGAAGATATACGGTACATTAAAGAAATGACCCGTAAAAATGTAGCCCATTACTTTGTTTCGTTAAAGATAAAAAAGGGAAAATGCATACAAATATTTCGATCGGCACGAAACACGAACTTCGTACTCCCTCTAATTTTGTTTCGTTTTCAGGGGTAACTTAAGTTAACATTCATGTATGGCAGGTTCCTGCTTTATGAAAATTGATGACAAGTAAGTACGCTTTTGTAGACCATCAAATGTTCTGGGTGGCAGTATAGGCTACTAATATTGTTGTTGTCCAGACATAATGAAGGGAACACGAAGTAGGGTTAAAACATTGTATTGAAACACATAACAAGAATTATTCTGCCTGAGGTTCACATATTTTAGAAATTTAAAATAACGAATGAATCTCGATAGACAACACTTGAGTGCATTGATATACAAAATACGGTTTGGTGGAATGCTATCCTCCATTTACAAGTGTTACAGTATGGAACAGGTTTTTTGTTTAAAATTGTTTCTCCAAATCTTCTCATTACATATAAACATTTATATATAAACTAGTATATATGATGTTTGGTTAAAATCCAATATACATTAAACAGATGATATGTTTAATTTGTTGTTTGTTTTTAATTTGTTTTTCAAAAATGTTCTCATAATATATAAACATTTATATAAGTATTATATTATTTATTTTTTGGGGTTAAAATCAGATATACACTAAAATATGATCTGTACAATTGTTAATGATTACGTTGTGTCGTACGTAGAAAATAGTTTAAAATGCACACATATATTTGATCGGCAAACATGAACTATACGCACTTCATCTAATTTGTTTCCAGTGAGACGTCACTTCAGTCAAGAGAAATCGGTGGCTCGAAATGCATGACATGAATACTTACAATTCTTTGAGATTTTGTAGACCATCAAATGCTCCTGTAGCAGTTTCACTGATGTTGTTGTTGCACAGCCATCTAAGATGGGAAAACAAAGTAGGGTTAAAACAAAGATCATTAAATCCCGTTAATATGGTTATGTTCACCAATATTCTTAGATTTTTCTGAATGTATACTCATACTCCGCCTGCAGCTCATTAAGCCTATATAGAAAATACAAGCACCAAGTAGGGTTAAAAACATCGTGTTAAAGCAAATATAGGCCTACATCAGTATATATCCATCAATGTTCTCACACTTTCCTGAAATCATACTTTATGAAACGTTGTCATGGTATCACGATTGAAATTTATGACAAGTAAGTACGCTTTTTTGTAGACCATCAAATGTTCTGAGTGAAAGTATAACTAATACTGTTGTTGTCCAGACATCTAACATGGGAAAACGAATAACAACAAAATATACATTAAAGGGACAATATCATCATGATCAACAGGGCATGGAATCAGAGTGCTAGTTTTAGGTCAGTGACTGAATTTATTGAAAATAATACCCCACATGATAAGGTCATATTACCGTTGCTGCTGCAAAAAATAAGCCATTAATTTTCAGTCAGTGTTCATCTTAAAGTAGGAAACCAATTCCATGCCCTGTTGAAAGTCTTCTCTGATCGTGACGATGTTGTCCATTTAAAAAGATGATCTATTCAAATACGTTGTGTGGTACGTAAAAATAATTTAAAATGCATACATAAAAATTATTATTTCGATCTGGGCAAACATGAACTAAGCACTTCATCTAATTTGTTTGCAGTGAACTTCATTTAAGACAAAACGGTGGCTCGATGCTGTGTACTTGAAATTCATGACATGAATACTACCAAATAATAGAGATTTTGTAGACCTTCAAATGCTCCTGAAGCAATTTCACTGATTTTGTTTTTTCCCCCAGCAAACTAAGATGGGAAAACAAAGTAGGGTTAAAACAAAGATTATTAAATCCCGTTAATATGGTTATTTTCGATGATGTTCTTAGATTTTTCAATGTTCTTAGGTTTTCCTTAAACCATACTTTGTGAAACATTGTAATGATATCAGACAATCTTAACATTTATCATGACCGAGTTTCAATTATTTTGAAAAATTAAATTACAATAAACATCGATAGACAACAGTTGAGGGCATCGAAAAAGTGTGTTGTCCTATATAGCCCTTCATTGACAAGTGTGACGAATTGTAAATTGGTTAAAACGATTTTATTTATTTTAATTACTTTATGAGTATTTTTGCCTATATGATTCATTTAATAACTGATTTGTCCAAGAGTGGATGATTACGTTGTGCCGTACGTAGAAAATAGTAAAAATACATACAAATATATCGATCGGCAAATATGAACTAAACACTTCATCTAATTTGTTTGCAGTGAGACATAACTTCAGTCAAGAGAAATCGCCTGGCTCGATGCAGCTGCGTGATTGAAATTCATGACATGAATACTTACAAGGTATTTAGATTTTGTAGCCCATCAAATGCTCTTGGAGCAATTTCACTGATTTTGTTGTCAAACAGCGATCTAAAATGAGAAAACAAAGTATAATGTTAAATAAAACAAAGATCATTAAATCCCATAAAATATTTTCACCAATGTTCTTAGATTTTTCTGAAAGCATACTATTAGTGATCGGTCAACTCAAAAGCTATGAAAAATATTTCCGCCGGCAGCTCAGGTAAAACTTGTAGCTTTGCATGGTGGAGGATAAGTAAGACTAATTGCGGTGAAAACATGTGAAATTCTCTATTGAGTAGTAATTAGTTCTGAAAAGAACTGGAAGTTACAAACCGACGTTTCGATCAGTATGCTCTGATCGTCTTCAGGAGATATCCATCAATGTTCCTGAAATCATACTTTATGAAACGTTGTCATGGTGTCAATCAAGTTGAACAATTTTCCTGCCCGAGGTCCACTCATTTTAGAAAATGTAAAAACGTAAAAGTACCAGTTCGTTGTCCTATACCAATGCTAGGTCTCCAATGAATAAGTGTTATAGAATATGACCAATACCAATTTCCTCATTAGCGATAATTTATTAGTGAAAAATTAGTGATCGGTCAAAAACTATGAAAAATGTTTCCGTCTGCATCTCATATTAAAGGCCTATATAGAAAATACAATCACCAAGTAGGGTTAAAAACATCGTGTTAAAGCAGATATAGACCTACATCGGTATATATCCATCAGTGTTCTCACGGACAAACATTAGTAGTATTATTTTGACGCTTCAAGACGCTAAATAACGTAGCATTAAATGTAAAACAATAGTACTTTTATGTGGTCAGAAAGTCAAACAATCGGGCAAAATATGTCCAAATTTGAAATCCAAACTTGCAGCCAAAGCTGTCAATCAAACGAATGGTATCCTAACTTGTTGCCCTAGGGAATGACAGCACGATGCTGGGAATGATACAAAAGAGTGATATAAAACAGTCCTCTTCAAACCTAACGTAGACTTTTATTCTCTGAAATTGTTGTATGAGTTCGTTAGCAAATTAAATGACAAACAAACAAAGTCAGAATGGATGGCCCTTTAAAGTTCAAGATGGCGGCCTTGGCTCTACATATTAACAAAACATAAGTAATGTTATTTTGTGGTTCAAAATCCCCAAATATAGCATTATATATAAAACAATTTACCAAGTTAGATCATAAAATTACTTTTAGCACAAAAAACTGGAGTACATTACAGCCTGGACTACTATCTTAAAGACACCCATTTATGTCAAACAATACGTTCCCATCTTCAAATTAAAGAAGAATGAACGTTAACACTTACAATGATTGTAAGAACGAAAAGTCTTTAAAAAGACCAGTAGGCAGAATGTTGATATTTTCACCCGATAACTCACTGGAGATAAAAGGTGTCAAAATAGAAAGAAAACCGCTTTATTACACATTTTGTCAAATAATGACATTAACTTTAAATTCGACCGAGAAGAGACATGAATTACGTTAAAAACTCACCATGATTATTATTATTACTTTTGTTAATATATTAAATATTTGTTAACATTAATTAATGTAATTCTTGCGTCGGGTTTTAAACAATTAATTCGATTTTTGCTCTTCCAACGACGTATGTACAAAGCACTGTATACCCGTTGCTTTCCGACTAGACAAAACTACAAAGGCGACTCGGGATTCGTTTTGGATAAGCATTGAAGTCGTGGGTTCGAATCCCGCCTGAGTCGTCTGTGGGGAGTTTTTTTTCGGCAGATCCTCAGAAAGCACCGAGTATAGAGTGCTTCATACATCTAATTTAGTTTAATTAATGTTATTTCTATCCCTGCTCAGTCAGAGCCCCTGTACTTACAGTATACGCGTTGTGTTCATGATGTTATCGATAGTGGACTGGTTCCAACCATCCGTGCAACTGACGAGGCTATAACCATTCCACCACGAACAATTGCAGACATCAGGACATCGCTGATCTGCATATCATGGATCGAGAAGAATAAGAAGGAAGAACCTCATAAAATAAATGTCCATTTAAAATGTTGACTATCTGCATTCAAACTTAAAGCAGTGTACGCTTTTGTTAAAATGCATATAAATACATGCCTACTTTAGAATCAAGAGATATGTATAGAAACCAACCTGTTAAAGTTGCAGCTTATTTCATTGTGTCATTAATGAGATAACACTGAACATGCATTCAGATTTGTCGTATTCATTCCAATGTGGAATTTACGTCTCCAGATGACAACAATTTATTTGCGAAATAATGTGATTAATTGCACTAAAACGGGAGAACCATCAGACATAATTTATTTAAGGGATGTCTGATACCATCATCAACTTTACACCAAGTAACTGTGATCATTTATGTTTTTCTGGAATACCATAATTATAGAGTCTTTAAAAGCAGTCACTATATCTGCGGGTTATGTTCATTTTAAAGAAAAATATGCAGGTATGGACGACATGACCTAGAAGATTGAACAATCTTGTAACATTTCAGCCTAAATATACGGTACCATTGGACCGAGGTCGTTCCGTGCATTCAACTGAATGAAAATCAAGTAATATGAAATGTTCGGCTCAGGTCGTCAATACATTACTGATAAAATTTCAGTTGAGAGCTCAAATTACGTTGGTCAGTGACACCTTTTGACGTCATGTTAAATTTTTAAAATCCAATTTGATCAAAATATGAAGGGAAAAAACAGCAAATTACATAAGGGTAAACATTTTTACCCTCGTAAGAAAGGAGGTAGGATGGAGAGGCACAACATGTTTCTCCCCGGCGGTCCTGAGAAGCATCCCCCCCCCCCACAGTAAGCTGGTGTTATTGTCCACACAATAGTAATCACTATAATATTTTACATTTCCAGAGTTAATTTGTATTTTTATTGAAGTATTGTGGGTGTATTTGGGTGTATGAGCACTGACAAACACGTATCGTGTCAAGCAGAATGTGCGCGTTTTAAAAGGGAAGAAAATTAGGTGAAGTTTTTGTTGTAGACATTTTAATAACCAGACCACACAATACTGCAGTAAGGTGACTATCATGGAATCCACGGTCGTTGAGAAGACGTTTGGGGAAGTAAGGATATGTTGATGAATTGTATCCTGGTTCATTGCTTACCACATTCTTCCTCATCCAGTCCACTGATATGGCAGTCTCTAAAACCATCGCATTTAGCGTCAGGTGACACACACGAGCCATCACCACAATCAAACAGACTGGCATCGGGACAAGATGTTTCGTCTGTCCGTGAATATTTAAAACAAAATGCTTCCCAAATTAACTAAGTTAACCTTTGTCGAATTAATTACATTGTATTATAAATTAAAATAAACGTAGAAGTAACGACTCGTTTACATGACAATTTATCTCCAGTGACTTTGTAACCCTTTGTTTCAATCCATTATTATGATCTTTTTCTGTGATACAAATGGTATTGTGATCAACTGAGAGCGTTCAAAAGAAACACCCCTTGCTGTTGGTAGTGTTTAAAAAATCATAATTATGGATAAACAAGGGTATTTTCAATATCATTGGATTGTTTTACTTTTCAACTCGAAATTCAACTCATTTATCTTATGAAACCATGTACTAATGAAAGAATTAGCCAGTAGTGGAATGCTGGCCTGAAACATTAAGTATAATGTAATATTGCCCGTATTCAGTTGTAAAAAACGTTTTCCCATAAGGCCAAAAAAAAAAAGATGTTGAGTTGCCCTCCACCGACCGACCCAAAAGTGCTGAAATCTCGGGTCGGGTTTTTTTTTTTTTTTTTTTTTTCCCCGTCATTCATAGGCCTATTTATTAATGAAACTTACCAATTTTCTTTGTATAAAACATAATACGTTTGATTTGTGAAATTTTCCACTTTTTTACCGGTAAATTTACCGGTACCTAAGACTCAATCTACATGTTTTCAAATCGAATGGACCCGGCCCTCACATGGTGCACTGCCTTCGCACACACCGTGTGCCAACGATTGCGACTCAAATCTACACGTTTTCCAATCGAATGGCCCCTCACATGTTTTCCACTGGCTTCGCGCACTGTTTTGTATGTCAATGATTGCGACTCAAATCTACACGTTTTCAAATCAAATGGCCCTCACACGTTGTGCACTGGCTCCCCGCACTGTGTGTCAACGATTGCGACTCAAATCTACACGTTTTCAAATCAAATGACCCTCACACGTTGTGCACTGGCTCCCCGCACTGTGTGTCAACGATTGCGACTCAATCTACACGTTCTCAAATCGAATGGCCACTCACATGTTGCATGTTGAGCATTGCACGCAATATGGATGAATTTGCTGTGTCAATCACAGCGAAAAGTACAACAAAAATGCTTGGGATACTTTTATTCTGAAGCAGAATTCCTTGCTGATAGGTATACAAATGAAAAACATGGTATGTGGTTACAGTTCCAAAGCATTTTAATCTTAAAATGACAGTCAAGGAGGAAACAAAATTAATAAAAAAAATAAAAATCCCGACCGACCGACCCCTTCAAATATTTTCACTGGAGGGCAACTCAACAAAAAAATGTTTTGGCCTAATGTAATAACTTCACCAGTCTGTGGTATAATACATTTTTGTTTACCCTTAATGTACAAAACCCAAATCATTCCAGGCTGGTATGACATTTCCGATCAATTATTATATTACAGGTCGCAACGTACATATCCTCAGGGGCAGATCCAGGAAATTTGAAAGGGGGGTTCAGACTCAACATTGGAGAAATAAACATCATTATTCGCTTTGTTAAAAATTTATTTTGGTCTCTCTAGGAAAGTTAAATCAATTTAAGCAATAAACCCGCCAACAAGGCAGTCAATAGGGGGACATGACCCCTTGGACCCCCCCCCCAAAGAAAATGTTAATAATAACAATAATAATAGTAATCCCCCCATGATCTTACAATTCTTTGCATGTGTTAAGTGCTTTAAGTATAAGAGAAATAGTAAACCACTTACTTGTGACCGAGAAGTTGCCCAACAGCTGCAGGAGAAATCCAGTATGCGTCACCCAGGGATCAGATGTGAACTTCACAAACACTGATGTGGAATTGAACGCAATGGTTCGTACTTTAGTGGTTCCATGAAGTTTGAAAGAAACCATCTCACCTCCATTTAGAGTACTTCCATCAAACTCTACCTTGTGAAAGAATTCTTCGGTTTCAAAATGAAGAACCCTCACCAGTATCTGTGAATCAGGGTTTATGATCTCCCAGTCACAGTTGATATCCTTAGGGTAGTTTAGCGGGTAACCTGGAGACTTTATATATGAATAATTCCCAGGTGAAACGTAGTATTGATTCAAACCACATTTACCTTAAGAGAAAAAACAACAAAACAAAAGCGTACAAAAATGTGTCACACAGTACTTCATTTCATAGACATTTATATTGACGCGTATTGACGTGTATTATTAAGTACATCACGGACGATCTCTCACGCTACATGAGTGAATGTTATGTTCACTTTGTATAACTTTTCATGTAGTAGATTATACACACAGGTCATTGGCGGATCCAGGGGGGCTAAGGGGGATGTAGCCCCCCCCCCCTAAAATCGTTTTAAAAAAAATTAAAAAAATAAAATAAAAAAAAGGAGAGAAAAAGAGAGAGAGGGAGAGGGGAGGGGAGAACGCACTCCCATTCCCACAGTGTGCTTTGTTTTTCTCTCCCTTTGATTATTTCATTGTAATTTTTGTAGTACTGAAAAATAATTGTTTTTGATTCTCAGCCCCCCCCCCCTAAAAAATGTTCTGGATCCGCCCATGCAGGTATTGTATATAGTGCATACATAGTTCATTAGGAGACCAATGAGTAGATCCCTGCACGAAGACATGCATAATACTTATTAAATGAGGACAAAGTTATTATAAATATCACCCGTGTTTCGGCCGATTTGACGATAAAAAATCAGTTTAAATGTTGAATTGCTATTTTTCTGGGGTTAAGGAAGTAATAAATGTTATTTTGAGATATTGAACGACAAAATCATTCCACAATTAGTGACAGTTAATTAACATAAAAATTAATAAAAAGATGGGTCATCATTTTAATCCTCTGCTTGCACGAGGGCGTGTGCAGTCTGTTGATTGGCCAGCGCGGCTGTCAATCAGAACCAATCGCGTTTTAAATATCGCTTTTATACAGTTTCCAACATCCGATAAAACAAACAAACAAACTAAAAAAGGTGTTCAAATGCGTTCGCTTTTTAAATTCTATTTTGGGGGTCTCTTGAGCCAAACACGGGCTTAAAATATATTTAAGGTTCCACCATGGCAACTATCCAGACCCAGTGGAAACTTACGATAAACAATACCCAGATATGACCTTGAATAATAACAGCTTTGTTTGGAAGAATTTTAGTGTATATAGCTCTATGGTGCAGTATAATACATGAATCATAATATCATTTAATTATCACAGATTTATGATAACAGTATCTGTGTAGGATTTGACGATTCATCAGGATTAAAGATCTGGTACAGCATTGGATTATCATGCAATTGTTTTGAGGGGCTAAATTCCAGTAAATATGGTGTCATTTAAAAAAGAAGAACAAAGATCCAGTTTGAGTTGTGTAAAGGATACCCTATCTAAAATGTCCAATAAGAATGAATACAAATAATTGATGTAAACACTATGACACCATCTATAGTCAGATTGTCACTACATTTTTTATAAACTAAAATCAACGACCAATTGATAACGTCAATAGAGGGTGCTATATTATTTTTGCTGACCAAAAATGGGGAGTTGTTCTTATTTTCTGAATGACGATACGCAAACCAGGGACGAATGAACTTCGTTCCCAGGGTATACCTCGTTTTCACTATACTATACTATACAACGCTGATTGGTTACTACAAAATAATTTTTTTAAATCGGTATAAATAATATTGTTTCGTAAATGTAAATGTTTTAATGAATCATTTTATCGAAAACAGAACGCAGTATTATGACAAAATTTAATATCTACTTGCAATAATGAGTAGGATTTGAAATTAGTATGGCGTCTCCCTACTTCAGCATACACATCATTTATTAGACTACACCCCCCCCCCCGCAAATCCCATCAGCTACAAGCACCTTAAACGAAAACCTAATGTAAACACAGTTGAATCTATGTTTCGTGTGCATAATATTTAGTATTGTACGTGTATGTTCATGATATTCTGTAAGATTTCTTTATCATTAACAATGAGAATATTGGTCTCAAAATTTAAGCTACTTATGTACACAGATTATAACGCTTAAGCGATTTAGTGAAGTAGTTGTGTACTCATATTAACTTACCTGATTGTCATAACTTACCTGATTGTCATAACTTACCTGATTGTCATAACTTACCTGATTGTCATAACTTACCTGATTGTCATAACTTACCTGATTGTCATAACTTACCTGATTGTCATAACTTACCTAATTGTGCCATGAGGACACAGAATCCCTGTGCCATAAGAGCTACAACGATGAAACCCAAGTAGCCCATGGTTTCTCGTTCCACCTTTCCCGTTGATGTCAGAGATGGTTTAAGAGATGAACTACAATCTGAAATGCATACAAAATGAAACTAACATTTTATGTTGTTCCTTCATTTTCAGTTTAACGAGTAAGTAAAGACACTGGTAATAAAATGTTATTATGTGCATCCAAACTGAATGAAAATACTGAACAGTGAAGATGTCGACATTGTGATATATCTCACATTTCGGTAAATTATTGCAAAAAATGCAATAGTCATAGATTTTAGTCATAGACAGTAAATTTCTATTCAACGATTGCAGCTATTGAAATAATGTTATCTGATGTGCAATCAATAAGTCCTATTATATATTGATTTCAGGAAAAATATAATCAAAATAGATGGTATATTGACCAAAGTAAGAATTATTGAATGTTATTGTTTTTTTGGTATATGCTTTGATATGAGAGTGAATAAATGAAGTAATTTAACTCCATTGCAGAATAAAAAGAATTGTAATTGACCTCTTGCACTTTTTCCCAAAAGGTTTGGATCAAAAATTCAGGTTGATCAATTATACTAAGAATCCTATATCATTTCATCATGGGTTGATGCGTGGGTTATCATTGTGGTTCTATGATTTATATGTACACACACGTTCATAATGTACAACTCGGGTATTTTTTACTTTGCGAAATCAAACAACATAATGATTAATCAAACGTAAGTTATCATAGGAAACACTCCACAATCATTGATTACTGGCTGTTTAAAGCTTTTCTAAATTTGAAACTGAAAACATACGTTTTGTTCCCTTAAAATAAGTGTATGCTCGTCACTGTATAGAAATCTGAATAAAATGAAATCCTCAAAATGAGACCAAGACCACAATGATGCTTTTGATATGTCGTCATCGACAGAACGATCAGTGAAGGCCAGTACGGCTGTTTGCTGTCTATGACGTGTACAACAATCGAGGTTTCTGTTTATAAAGAGGGTCTAGCAAAATTTGATAGTTTATCTTTCCTCATTTTAAGAGAGGTTATTGTCATAATGAAACTAAACAAAATAAATTGTATTATCTCGACTCAAGGTAAACAATATTTAAAAAAATAATTTTATATGAACCCCTTTCGTCTCGAATTCAGAAAATCCTAAGGTCCTGGGGGGGGGGGGGCTCTTACGTTTACATGTGACACAGCGCCTATATTTTCGTTGTTACCAATGATATTGTTGGCCAATGATATATTTCTTTTAATAAACCCTATTATACAAAGATTTAAATTGCAGTCAGGTTTGTACAATAATTTTTGTTTTCTCCTTCACACGAAATAAATCATAATAACAGAAACAGGATCATAATTCTACATAATTCATTCGCTCTCAGAATTAATTAGACTGACAGGTTGTAACCCAAATTGCGCATTTTGAACTGATATTCATGAACAACTTTCCATATTTCTTACAAATATACTTTAACATGGGTTATTGGGTGTCATAATGTATATGGTGTATTGTGTACACAATCATGAAAATGATAATGACAATTTAGCTTCATAATACTCTCATGAGAAGTTCTAGGAATTTAGTTTTTTTTTACTATACCATTGGGTGCCTGTGGGAATGTTTTCCATTGGCTAGAGGGTTGTGCCCTCTGCTGAAAATTCAAATTTCTAATAAAATCAAACATAATGGTTTCTCTTGTGCTGCTGAAAAAATTCACCTCCACACAACGTGTCAAAACGTGCCCGACTGCGGCGCAGGGGCACGTGCCCCCCTCCCCCTCCCGGCTGCAAAAACAATTGGTACAACTACAAACCTCCCCACCTCCCCAAACTCACAACCCACTGATCTGTAATGCCATTGAGAGTTTTCTACTCGCTGATGGCTCTAGCTGCCAGTTTGTCAGCGGGCCTGGTATAATTTTATTTTTAAAAGTAAAACTAGGAAATTGAGATTGAGATCACTGAACAACTACCCGTCCCCCTCTCTTTTAAGGGTATGTTTAGTTTATGTTTAGTTTCAATTTGTTGTATTAAAAAACATAAACAAACCAAAAACACAGGCTCAAGGGGTGCAACATCCTTCAACCCTCCCCCCCCCCCCCCCGGCTACGCGCCAGGCAATACCGTAGTCTGATCTTTATGATGCCGTGGCCTTACAAATGTTACATATTCCTTAAAGGCTCAAGGGGTGCAACATCCTTCAACCCTCCCCCCCCCCCGGCTACGCGCCGGGCAATACCGTAGTCTGATCTTTATGATGCCGTGGCCTTACAAATGTTAGATATTCCTTAAAGGCTCAAGGGGTGCAACCTCCTTCAACCCTCCTCCCCCCCGGCTACGCGCCAGGCAATACCGTAGTCTGATCTTTATGATGCCGTGGCCTTACAAATGTTAGATATTCCTTAAAGGCTCAAGGGGTGCAACCTCCTTCAACCCTCCTCCCCCCCGGCTACGCGCCAGGCAATACCGTAGTCTGATCTGTATAATGCCGTGGCCTTACAAATGTTACATATTCCTTACGAATGTAGACACCAACGCAAAAATAAGTAACAAAATGAGATGTTCTAATTTCGATACAAAATCATCCAAACAATGTTATTCTATGAAAACCATTTCCAAAATACATATCACATAGGGGTAGCTTAACATTGACCCATACCAAGGTCAAATATTACGATGATCAGATAATACATCACCATTTGAAGCATTGATATAAATTAATTATATGAACACTTTACCAATTGTTAGAATTTTGAAAAGTATACCTCTGTATTTCTGCAATTTAATGCAAAACTAATTTGTGCCGTAAATAATACTTAAAACAGGGAAATATAATGCGTATATTTATTATCATTAAATTTTTATTATTATTTGGTGAACATGACAGACGGAATAAGATATATACAAATAATTTCCATCTTAAACCCAAATATTAAGCTTATCAATAACAATGGCGTATAAGCTCATTACATGAAAAAATAATGTACTAACATTTTCACAATACTATGACCATTATCCAAATTTAAATTTCCTTGTAAATAATAATAGTAATTGCCCACTTACCTTGAAACTGTAGATATTCTGATTCAAGAATCACCAAGATGTAAGATGTAAGATTTTTATCCTATGTCCGGTTCAGTTAATAGTGTCTCTCATGTAAATCAGATCTAGTTTATTGTCTGTGCGATCATGGGGCGATAAACTGATATAATGGTTATGATAGAATTAACAATCAACATTGATACATGGAGTGCTGGGCCCGATCAACTCATTACTGTAATAGGCTGACGTCATAAGCTATTTATAATTGGTGTACCTGTTACACGTGTATGTTGTCACCTGTTTCTTCCACATCCGAAGTTCATGGCATTCAAGGCGCTGCGTTGCATCCCCATAGGCTGAGTGTTGAGGGAGGGGTTTGGGGATTCAGGGTGACAGGTCTATCCTTACCGCCCAGAATCGCAAATGTTGATATTGTTTCCAATATGACTGGATGGAGCTGAAACTTAACGCATGGGGGTTATCGTGAGAAGCACCGGCGGCGGAAGTGGGGTGTGGGGGTGTGGTGTGATTCCCCCCCCCCCACATTTTTGAACCACTTTTATACATTTAGCCTTGAGTATTTTTGTTTGTAAGCAGTGGACTTAATGATTCTCTAAACCTAAATTTTCAAACATTTCCGTTAATGTTCACAAATTTCCGTAAATGTTCAAAACTGTATTCTAAAAGGGTTTTGAAATTTCTCAAGATTTTTTTGTATACAAATTATTGTTTTAAACCCAAATGATTTTTTATTTATTGATACATTTTTTGGTTCAGGTTGAGTTGGGGTAGGCCTGGGGAATGATTACATGTAGGACATGACATGGATTCGTACCGTAGCACTGTCAACTTAATATTTATTTTGGAGACTTTTTGGTAGTTATTTAAAAAAAAAAAAAAAAATATATATATATATATTTATAAGCTAAAATAGCTCACAAATGCTCACACAGAGCCTCCTGATTGCAAACATTTCCCGGGGACCGCTTAAGGGTCCTGGGATTCCACGCCATCAGCTCGCTTTGCTCACTGATAAAGATTAAGAAATCGTTTTCCAAAATGAACTCAATAAATTGACTCATTAACAGGTTGTTCCGCACGTGCGCATTTTGATCTAAAATTCATTAACTAAATTGCCACATTTCTTGCATATGATACATATGGCATTATAGAATTTCAAATAGGTTATTGAATGTCATAATTCATTTGGTGTATCGTTTACACGACCATGAAAATGATAATGACGAAAAAAATATTAAAAATAAAAAAAACTTTATGCGACATTTGCTCTTCATATTCTTTTTATTTCCTTTTTATTTTTTTTAACAAAAGAAAATCGGCAGGGCCATGGAGGGGGGTTGAACTACCAACCCCGTGGCTACGACAGTGGGTGCATCAATAGTGTCACAAATTTGGCTTTATTTTCAAAACAAGGTAGCAACCAAATCCTACTTATTGTGGATAATGTTGTAGTTGTTTAATAAATTTAGTAACATTGAACATGGACATATTTGGAAAGTAGCCTACGGTACGATTTATGCGATATCATTTTACAACTTTATTTGCTAACAACATGTTCTGCAATATAATCTTAGTAATCATAAATGCATTGAAGGTTTTGTTTGTCTTATGATCAAAAAAGTAATGCATCAAACAAACACATTTAATGCAAATTAAAAAAAAAAATCTTTCTGAGAATCTAGCAAAAACGGTGTTTGCCATCATGCTTATTTCCCTCCTCTCAAATTGCGCAATTTGAACAGAAATTCATTAACTAAAAATGCCATATTACTTGCTGATGACATTATAGACTTTCAAATGGGTTATTGAATGTCATAATCTATTGGATGGATTGTTTACACGATGTAGGGCCGTGTCCCTGCTGAAAACTCAAACTTCTAAGAAAATCATGAAGGTTTCTCTTGTATACTGCTGAATAAAGTCCCCTGCACATTATCATGGGCCCAGAAGAACCAGACTGGAGTCAAAAGTTGATTGACTTACATAGAAGAGTCCAAATCGCATGCACAGATTGGCACTAGTGGCTGAAAATTGGCCACCTACAATCAAGGAAAAATTCGTTGGGGCAACCTCCCCCCCCCCCATATCTGGTGTATTGCATAATGCTTTTCACCGCGGACATTGAAAGATTACCAAATAAAAGTTAAATACACAAGTAGCACTCATCATTGTATTTGAGGGCAGTGGGGTTTATGTATCCTAATAATTTTGTCCGTGATTGTAGCTACAGCATATGGCCTCTGTCAAGATTTCAAGGCGGCCACGGTAGCTGGATTGGACTGAAGGCCTATATATACAAAATTAAAACAAATTTAAAAGCTGAAATAGCGCACAAATGCCCACACAGAGCCTCCTGAATGCATAATTCTCCTGGGGTCCTTAAGCTTTGCACGCTGGATCGCTCCACTCACTGGTTTGGATTTGTGTGTGTCCCCCCCACCCCTTCCATCCAACTTTCAAACACATTCAGCCACCGTTTACTGATAAGGATGATAACATGTAGTGTAGACGCGTGCCATCTTTGCGATCGAACCCCAGTGATTTCTTGGCGTTTCTCTCCCTTGTTGATTTCATAGTCTGTGTACTTGTCATTCCCTTTAAACTTGTACCAACAACTTGCAAGTCATGATCCAAATCCTGGATGTTTCGTTGAATTTAACTAGGTACCGATTGTGTGTCGACCAATATCTCTTCTGGATCTCTATGTTCTGACCTCAATCATGTGTCTGTAAATGTTTAAACATAATGCATTTTAAGGTATACACTTTTAATAGTTGCGACACGTTAGAAGATTCTGCCGGGTTTGCAGATATCTGACCCATTGTGTTCGCAGACCCATTGTGTTCGCAGGCCCATTATGTCTGACCCATTGTGTCCGAAGGCCTATATGTCCGGCCCATTATGTCCGCGGTCCCATAATGTACACCAGTGTTTGGACTTTTCAATTTGACGCCCGCCCTTTTCAAAGATGTATCAAAGGGACAGTATCGTCACTGTGAACAGGGCATGGAATCGTAGTGCTAGTTTTAGATTAACCAGCTCGGGTGACTGAAAATAATACCCCACAGTGCACTGTGTCCATCTTAAACTAGAACACCGATTCCATGCCCTGCTCTGCGGATCTTCACTATGAACAGGGCATGGAATCGTAGTGCTAGTTTTAGATTAACCAGTTCAGTGACTGAAAATAATACCCCACAGTGCACTGTGTCCATCTTAAAATAGAACACCGATTCCATGCCCTGCTCTGCGGATCGTCACTATGAACAGGGCATGGAATCGTAGTGCTAGTTTTAGATTAACCACCTCGGGTGACTGAAAATAATACCCCACAGTGCACTGTGTCCATCTTAAACTAGAACACCGATTCCATGCCCTGCTCTGCGGATCGCGACGACAGGTTGTTCCGCACGTGCGCATTTTGATCTAGAATTCATTAACTAAATTGCCATATTTCCTGCATATGGTACATATGGCATTATAGACTTTCGAATGGGTTATTGAATGTCATAATTCATTTGGTGTATCACTAAGACCATGAAAATGATAATGACAATTAAGAATATGCTGTCATGATAATTTGTGTTTTACTACGGCCCCAGGCGTGATGAGTGATCATATTATGAACTTAGGTTGGTGCAAATATCAATAGTGTCACAAATTTGACTGTATTTTCAAACAAGGCAAATAAATCCGATATATTTTACTTAGAAAAATAATTGGGTGGCATATTTATGGTAAAATAACTGTGGATAATGTTGTAGTTGTTTTATTTGGTAACATTAAAACATATGGACATTTTGGGGGATGCCTTGAAAATAGCTTACGGTACGTTTTATGCGATATCAATGGCTATTGGCTGCAGCGACAATGCTGAAGTATAGGAAGAAACAGTGATCTAGCCATAACCGTAGACAAAGCCGTCATTTTGGATACTGTAGAAGTGTCCAGAGCGCATGTACAGAGTGGCACTAGAGGTACATCATGTGATTAATAATTTTATTAATCACACTTACATAGGCCTATTTAACTGTTTTATCGAGCGTTAACACACTTTGGTTTGGTTATATCTTTTTGACTACAAATACTGAAAATCAATGAAAATTACGGAAGGTTCACAAAATGATTATGGTTTAGACTGGCTATTTAAGCTTCAGCAGATTTTCATGAAACTTTGTAGAGATGGTGAAAATTGTACTAACAGATGTCGGCTTCCCAAATATTAATAGTACAATTTTACGTGTATAAACATATAGGGAATTACCAAGCGCATCCTCCATGTACAACATTCGTTATAAAAGCGTGTATACATCGCGTGTCCCATCAATCATAATTTCATTGAGGCACATATAATTGATAGTGTTGTAATTGAGACCACAACATCCAAGACCGAGATCATTTATTATGTTTTTAGCAGCCTGGAATCTAAGGTACCATCATATAAGAAATGACATTTCAAATCTCGGTAGTAAAAACATCAGAGCATTGAGAATGTGAAGGGATCACACAAAGCATAATGCGAGTAACTTTTTAACAGTTCCCATGAAAAAAATCATGAAAACTTGAAACACCTGTTTTCTGGTTATTTGTTGACTAGAACGAGTGTGGTTCACAGTTTGTTTCATGAGTTTGTACTCCATATAAAATCAATAATTTAGTTTATATTAATAACATTTGAGATGTAATGTTAGTGCCAGATTTTTTGTTAGAATCAGATTTGATAGTTTCTTGTCATAGACCAGTGTACATTTTGTGCCCGGCGCAGTTTGACTAATGGGGCTGTTTTGGAAACATGTGATGTCATTGGTCACATCGTTTGTGATGTTGAACATAGAATCAATCGCGTCTAGCTCTGAACCAACATCCTGAACACAGTCGGATTTTGAGGCTCTCTGTGCCGACATCCTAAAATACTGCCCTCTGCGGTCTAGATTAAAGATGCATACGCCAAGGCCTATTCCACCTGTTTTGCTGTTCAACTGACATTTTTATTTATTTATCTTTTATCAGTGCGTTTTTATTTCCATTGTAAAAGGAAGAAAATCACTTTTTTACTATAAAGTATAATTGACCGAAGCAATAAATGTGGCATGTTTTTCTCCAGAAATGAATTTATCCTGCTTCCTCATATATGTTTATTTGAAATGCATTATTTACTTTATTTCTACAAGGAAAGACAGGAAAATAAGAATTCACATGGAATATACATCTTTATTTTCTTTACATATATCTTGATCATTTTAAGTAGGTTGTGATAATCAACGGCTTTTGAAAAACGAATTTAAACAAACAATCATCATAATTGAGCCGCTGCCGTCGGATAAGACCAGCAACATCAACGGGATCAAAGGTCATATGAGTACCAACCTAGCTAGCTGAAACAGAAACTCACTAAAAATATTCCACGCGAATGTCATTTCTGCTCCATTAGTCATTTTACCTTTCATTGAAGCGGAATGTATGAGGGAGGGGTCAAACATCCCTCTCTAAAATCAAACCGCATTCTGCAATGATATAAGTTATAATTTAACTTCTAAAATGTTTGGATTAACGAAAATGCATAATTGTCATTTTTTAAATGTTCATCCCTATATTATTAGTAATTTTTATGTTTCAATCCTGTTATGTACACGAACAATGAACTCGGATCGGGTTGTTTTTGTTAATACATTCGCAGACAATGTTGACATATTCCAAAAGTATGAGTGAATCGCCTGTTCACTCATTTACTCCGCAACAATTGCTTAACTCACAATTCCTTCCAAGAGAGAAGATATTCATATGTTTAACCTCATTTCGTTTCTTCACCCCCTCCTTCCCTCCTCTTTGAAAATCCTAGTTTCGCCACTGTCTCTATCCAAAATGTTCAAATACTTTTATTCGACAACACTATTTTTGTCCATCGATATGCAACACTGCAATCTATAATGAACACAACCTCATGGTGATTGATCAAAGATTTACATGAGACTTAAAGGGACAGTATCGTCATGATCAGAGCAGACTTTCAACAAGGCATGGAATTGGTGTCCTAGTTTAAGGATGACGACATTGTCCATTTAATATGTGTAATGATAATGATGGTATAAAACAGTAGTATATCAATATACTTCTCAATAGCTGCCCAGTAAATTCTCATTAGGCCAGTATTTGTCCCCGTTAGGTAAACATCATCATGGAATTTGTCAAACAAATTGTTTATTTAAATTAAACCATCAGAATAAGGTTGTATTTATTCCTAATTTTAACCACTTTTGTATCAATACATTCTGTGAAGTAAGCCTATATCTCATGTCTTATACTCGATAAATTATTGGATTCATTAATCGCAGTAAGCTTTCTGAGTATATTGATGATCCTTACTCTAATTGTCCGTTCAACATTAATACACAAAGTTGAAACTTGATCATGAAAAAAATTATGTCGCTAGGAAGAACATGATAAATACCATGAAATAATGACAAGTTTTAAGAGTCAATGGCAAAAGTAAATCACTATCTTTAATAAAGAGACACACAAATGTGGTAAATGAATCAATGTTTAAGGGGTGTGTTTACCATTGGTAATTACCTGAAAAGAAACTGCGTGAATTATTATGTAAAAGCTTTATTTGGTTTTCAAATGTATTGGTACCAAAAGTCATGGTAAATTATTCCGGCTGACATTTTTCGAGAAAACGGGGAATTACAACGAGAAACGGGAATAAAAATTCAATATGATGAGCCATTTCCACATCAGAATGAATATAAATAATTTGAATGTTCACTATTTTCTACTCGACACCACGAAATAAGCTGAAACTTTCGGTTTGTTTTGCTGATATACTCTGAACTATATATCAAGCCTATGGGGCACAATAATGCCCACTATGATATGCTTTATAATAACCCACTCATACCCAAATCAACGAGTATACATGGTTGCCATAGCCACCGTTTATTTTGAACAGGTCTAATTAAATTTCCACTTTTTAGTGGTAGTGCTAAATATTAGATTTTTGATACTGTATAATTGAATATGTGTTTTAGGATTCGTTGTAGTAATTTGACCAGTTCCGATGCATTTTGTGAATCAAAAATGCGTAGGGTGGAGGCACAATGTGCCCCCCCCCCCAGGTGAGAACGCAAAACAAAAATCAGGCTTGATTGGGTTAATTTGTAAAATGTATGGATGCCTTTCATTTTAGAATTCTAAATAAACTCCATGACTGAAAAAAATATCCCACATGATAAGGTCATATTAAGCCAGTTATTTTCAGTCACTGTCTTCATCACAAACTAGGACACCAATTCCATGCCCTGTTAAAGTCTGCGTCCAGATCGTGACGATTTTGCCCCTGTAAGGAGTGTAAATTTTAAGCATTTTTGGCTGTCGTTGGCTTCGGCAGTTTGACTCTTAGTAGCAAAAGTTGTATACATGTATACAGAAACGGGGTTAAAGATGAGTTAATAGGCCGCAGGATAAACACGGCAATCCAGGCATACATATTAAGACTGATCTGCACCATCCTGGTCTGAAGAGAGAATCCCCTGATGATGACAGGCATCCAACATGCGAAGTTCGGTACAGACTATGAGCGCCATTTTGATTAAGTCATCTTGATTTCCGCTGACGGCGAGAGAGCGGTCCCCTGACACCGTAGCGAAGTGTTTGACGCTGATGAAGATGGCGATGTAACAACAAAGCACACGATCATAAAATGCACAACATATTCAACGCATAGAAACAGGAAAATGAGAGTAAAACCAAGTCGGTACACTTCCTCGCAACCTTGGGTGGACGTTTGAATATCCACGATGTTTGGCCAACAATGTTGTTCTTTTGTTCACTAACATCACTTGGACGTAAGTTATTGAGGGAGCCCAATACACATTGGATAGTCCGTATGCAGCTAAAGAACCAGACCCACTTTATGACAGTTGAATTATACTGAGACACACGGCAGTGCTACCCATATAATGCAGAGACCAAATAGCTCTGAATGTTTTTTCCTCCCGAATTTTTGACTGAACTGGAAAGGAAATACGACGCAAGGAAACACTCGATACCTGATAATGGTGACGAAGAAGACAGATGTC